>JAMPIV010008626.1:0-235000 GCA_024509875.1 Oreohelix idahoensis | reverse complement strand
ACACGAGGTTTCCCTTAATTAGGAAGATGACCGGTGGACAACTTCTCTCAACAGATAATCTTGGTTCACCACACACTTGGTCAAATAATGTCGGAAAAGTTAATGTTTTTTGTGTAATTATTTCTCGCCACAAGGCAGCATGTACATTAGAGTTTGTGAAAAAATATGATCTGGCTCAAAGGCCCAGTATAAGCATTTATTCTTTTAAAAAAACCCGTTAGTGGGATTGGTATTCTGTCTATCTCTGAAGGCACACGCCCTGTCAGACAGGTGTTACTTGAAAAACCCACGTGGTTAAAGATATAAAATGTTTATGTTTCTCACAGGTTTGTCTCTGTACTAAACGCCGGCAAAGTTGGGTTACCCCAGTATTCACTGAATAAAGAAAAAAACACATGAAATATTTTACATATTATGTACTCAATATAACTTACATTTTGAACTGCAAGCGTAGAGCTTGACTTGACGTTTAAACTTTCCCGTGAAATAAGTTATATATATATAAATCAATCATCATGAATTAGGAATACATACGTATTCCGTCAACACTCATGAGGCATCTAGCATTTATAAGTTAGTTTAGAAAAATTATTCTCGTCTGATTATTTAGCAGTTACATTAAATTCATTATAGCTACATGATTTTAAGCTAGAAATTATAATTTATTCTGTTTTACCACTGTAACTCGTCGACTAGAGAATATAACAGACTTATTTTTAATTCACTCTGCACAAAAGAACTAGTGAAAAATAGGCGATTAAACACTTAATCACTCACAAATTATTAGCTACTTAATGTAATATTTACCTCAACACAGAACTACGGTATCACAACGAAACTAAGAGGTTCACTTATAAGTTTAAGTATCTAGAACGAAGTGACCACGTCTACTGCAAATGGAGAATGAGTGAAATAAAGTTTCAAACTCTGGTTAATATCTTAAGCCAGACAAAGGGGTCCCAACTTATTTCGCAAAGCGAAATAATCTCCCCTTTCCGTCTTAACACCTACGTCTGCTATCTGACCGTGAGCGCGCGTGTCAGAGGCGAAATGCCAGACACAATGTCTCCACTGCAGAGGGCAATTTCACACTTCGCCGGGAGCTAGCCGGACGAAAAACTCTCGTGACAGCTGCAAATGTAGACAATTTGTCTGCTCATCATGTCTGATAGACTGAAATCCCAAATAAAATTGTCTCGTGCAAGGGACTGACACGTTAGGTAATCTACTGCGTTTCTAAATGAGAAACCGAAACCAGGCGAAAGTTAGAATGGGAAAGAAAATATTTTTCGCAAACGAACGAATGCGAAAAATACAGGAAAAGGATAAAGAGTGATAATAAAATAGAGGACACGGGTAGAAAAAAATAGAAGAGAATATAGAAAATGTATAGATCATAAAACTCCCTGTGACAGATGTGTTCCTCCAAGACAACTTCTTCGTTCACTTTCATAACCACATCTTTTCATCTCATAAAATTAGAAGCCTGTCTCTGGCTTCTGTCATCGCCATACATATTTTCCGTCAGTGGCGTAGGTGAAGGCCATACCGTCAATCTACTCCTCGTGTGGAATCAACATTCTTATTTGACTGTTTTCTTATCTTAGCCACATGGACACACGCCAGTCTACCCCATTTTAAATTAATGGGGTAATTAATTGAACAGATGCTATATGAGCCAGCAGTCGCCGGTTCGAGCCCCAAAAATTATGACATGCATTTTGCCTTGGTAATAAGCAGTATGCTTCTGTTACATCTTACTTTTGGTGTTCTCTGTACCATTTTTCATTGAAGCTATTTATTATGCCTGCTTTTATCTCGTCATATTATGTCCAGTGCTGAGTTTGAATGTTACTTCCTCCTTCTTTGGCAAGTCTATCTGCCATCTCATTTCCATATATATTGAAATAGGCAGGACGCCTCTGTAATTTTATTTTGTTGAATATATAGCTGGTTTCTATTAGTACTTATGAGAGGCTGTCTTCTTCTTCCTCGTTCGTCCTGAAAAGGACGTTGGTTGCGTTGTGTCTGTTTACGCCGGAGCTGCGATATCTGCGCCTTTCGGCCGACACATCCGACTTCAGCACTGCATTTTTTGGGACCGGGTTTGCCTTCCCTCTTCGATCCCTACTCTCTCAGCCAGACTGCAGTGATGCAGCCTGTTTCCAGGACCACCACGTGGAGGTGGAGTAGGGTCTTGGTCAGCTCTGGTTCGCTGACCCTGACGCAAGCAGTCTAGCTATGGGTCGCTGACTGCATTCTCTATTGCTGCATCTTTGGGTCCCAGAGGCTGTCTAATTCATTGTTTCCACAGTTCCTTACGGCAATTATGACAGAATGGAAATCTGTGTGGAATACTATCTTGTCTTTATCATTTTTCCAACTGTCTATGATGATTCTTGCAGCTGTTTTTAGTACCTCTCCTTTTGTTTTTAAAGTTGTTTGCGGTAGCCACTGAGATACGGAATTCGTGTCCATTCTTTAGCCCTCCTCGTCCATTTAGTTACAGCTCTTGTTCGGGATCCTTCTGTGTACGGGTCTTGTTCGGTTGTTCTGAATGCATTTTAAAAACTATATCCATAGCTCAAAGTTTCCCAACCTTATTACTAAGCCAGACCCCTCAAATAATTTTCCACCGCAATTCTATTTTCCGCTAAATTATTGCCAAGAAAATGTATTTGTACAGAGATGCTAGCGGTCTCTCTCTGTCTCTCTCTGTGTGTGTGTCTCTCTCTCTCTCTCTCTCTCTCTCTCTCTCTCTCTCTCTCTCTATATATATATATATATATATATATATATATATATATATATATATATATTATATATATATATATATATATATATATATATATACATATATATATTATATACATACATATATATATATATATATATATATATATATCTATATATATATATTATATATATATATATATATATATATATATATATATATATCTATATATATATATGTATATATATATATATGTATATATATATATATATATATATATATATATATATATATATATATATATGTATGTATATATATATATGTATATATATATATATATATATATATATATATATATACATACATATATATATATATATATATATATATATACATATATATATGTATATATATACATATATATATATATATATATATATATACATACATACATACATATATATATATATATATATATACGAGGCGTGTTCAAATGAAACCCGACCGTGCTGCGCCAAGTGGACATTCGTAGGAGGAGCATGATGACGTCACATCTGATGTAATAAGCACATACGAATGTACAAGTGTGTAAGTGTTCATTCTCCTAATATTCATTGGTTGTGATGCAGACCGTTAAAATAATGGCCGGTGTGATAAGGAATCCGTCCAAAAAATTCAAGTCACAGATTTCTGCCGGTAAGGTTACGCTGATCGCATTTTTTGACCATGAAGGGCTTCTATTGGTAGACTTTAAAGAGCCTGGCGTGAACATCAATGCCATCCGCTACAAAGACACACTAGACAACCTGCATACAGCCATCAAGAATAAACGACCCGGCATGCTTTCGCGTGATGTGATTCTGTTGCACGACAATGCTCGTCCACGTGTTGCGAACATTGTGCAGGAAGCGTTAGCAAGGAAAAGGTAGGAAGTTCTGCCACACCCAGCCTACAGCCCCGATCTGTCACCATGTGACTTTCATTTGTTCGGACCCTTAAAAAATCTCTAAAGGGACAACGATTCGATTCCGATGCAGACGTCAGGGCCTCGGTGACCAAACGGTTCAATATGCAACCAAAGTCATTTTTCTCTACCCAAGCAGTGGGATGCGTGTCTGAATGCCTATGGTGACTATTTCTAAAGGACCCCAGTGAGTACTTGCTTCCTAACAATTGCTGTATTTAATTCTACTACTCCTGCTGATGTAAGGTAAAGGTAAAGGAACCCGTTACACGCCCATTGAGGCATATTGGGAATATGGTGTTAGGCCCATATTATCTTGACCGTCGGCACACGAGGGGTGATGTGGTCGGCATCACGCCGGCCGCCTTAACCTTCCCAGAGTAGCTCTGGTACCCATTCGGGGCTGGGTCGACCCAGGAGCCGTTTGTGGCCTAAAAATTTTTCCGCCTCATCTGGGGATCGAACCATAGACCACTGCGCTAGGAAGCCAGTGCACTAACCACTATGCTACCGCGGCTCCTGCTGATGTGCCTTACATATATTTGTTATAAAGCCACTGGGACGGGTGTGGTGAAGTGGGATGTTATAAATATTTATAGGGGACTTAGTGTACTGACTGAGATCAGCTGTGAAGGTATCTATATCTATTAAGAGTAGTGTATTATAGATAACCTTACTTGCTACCACATATCTATATATCTCAGTCAGAATTATTCTGGAATAGTGTGATGACTACGTTATGTGTCTAGGGTATGTGTATGATGAAGTGTAAGTCACAACAACAGACAGATAAACAATTTAATTTAATCCACTACTCTTGACAACACTGTGACACTCACATACATATAACACTCTATGAGAATATCTTAAGGAGTCACTGATAACTTTTCAAATAACAATATGTATTCATTTTTGTCATAAAGGTATATGTGTCCTGATTCAAATACAAAGGAACCAGGAATCACAATCAATTTTAATTACAAGTATATGTACAGACTTTATCAATATGAATATTGTAGTGACATATATTATTAAAATATCCTATGTGTGTCAGTTGTGTAGTGGTAATATGAGGTAATACTGGTTTTGTTTTGTTCAAGCTCTGTTGGTATTTGTCATCATGACTTCAATAGTTTGTCTTTTGGGACTAGTATTGGAGATGTTCTCAGTTCCTGATATTAAGACAATTAAATTCCCTCTGAATGTTATTTTTACAAAGTCATTTCAAGATGAGGGGACATAATGTTGAGCTCAGCTGGCCAAGTTAGCTTATCTTGCGTGATGGCGGCAGGAAAGGACTCCTCTGCTCGAATTCTCCTCTAGGCTCTGGAGACACCTCACTGATAGCTAAAAGGACCAAGGAGTATGCTGTCCGACTCTGGATTCAGCAAAGCTCTGACCAGGTGCTGCTCAATACCATCAAGACCACGGTCCCTGAAAACAAGAAGGATGTACCTTCTACTTCATAACTAATTGATACTCTAGTTCTACACTGAGCACAATACAACACAAACATTGAGTTCAGAGCGTTAGGCCAACTGTCAGCTTCATCTGAAATACTTTATACCAGCATTACCCTCCTTAATGGTCACTACGCCTCTGCACTTCCAGCATTATTTCTGTCTAATCAATCATCCAGGTGTCAGTGTACTATTTGGCCATTCCATGCCGTTTTACTTCCCTCCGACACCCTCTGTTCAGGCTGGAGCATTATAGGCTTTATCTCCTGTTTGCCACTGAACTACACATATATATATACAGGCATAAATTAACAATTTACATTCAATTTTCATTAAAAGATACTGAATGGTTCAAGCTTACCACAATTTCATGGAAATAAACACAGATACGTTGATTAGCAATGAATTCTGGCACAATTACTGGCACAAATTCCCATCTGCTTATGTTCCAGGCTTTTATTTAACACAAATATGAGCTGGCTTCAACGCACTGTTGCTTTATCAAGATTATTTGCACTAGTGGTCTCGAACTAACGCTCCTAAGTGAGTATATCAGCGAGTCTAGCCAATGAGGCCACGTTTCGACAAGTGTTTGAAAAAATGTTACCTTTTCACGTCTCCCCTAACAACGAAAGATAGTATTTATAGCCCGACCAATCGTGGTTAGTCTTTCATTTGTTGCGCTCCAATCAATTTGGAGTTTACATGGTAGGCTAATTCTGTAACGTAGGATTTTTTTCAAACACGTTATAAAAAAATTTTATGAGCAGAAATGATTCCATGCTGTCAGGCATCCCCACTATTTTATTTTGGGTATAATTTATTAATTCCTGGACTATTTGCGTAACGTTTTACATATTCTTGGTCAGCAAGCCCTAAGGAACCCAAATATCCAAATTTAAAAGAGCTACGTGGCTGCGTTCAAAATATGTATTTTCTACCTCCTGTTTCGAAGATGTGCTGTCTGGGTACTGTTATGTTTTCAACCGTAAACCCATCTATTGTTATCTTTCCTAATAAGCGTTTTTTGTGATTTTAAAACCTAACTCTGGGAAGGGTAGTGAATTTATCACTGTCCGTCTGAAAAAAAGTTTGTGCATGTAGTCTTACACGCGTGATAGTAGTAATTGTGTATCGCGCGACGCGGGTTGGGGGTGGCATTAATAGCGAGACGCGTGTTTAATTTTGCATGCGTTCGGCTTTATTCAGCCCTCCCTCTCTCTTTATCCTTTAGTCCATCTGTTCGTTCGTTCCGCCGTGTATAAAATGGAATGCATGAAATATTAAAATTAGGTCATTGTTCAGCTTGGTATCTCAATGTTTTTCCAAGAAATACAGCACACGTTTCATTGAAGAAAGCGGGTAATAATAAAGTAAGCTTTTACTATCAACGTGAAAGCGTTACAATTTGCAGACGAAGCAGAAAACAAGGGGGATTTCGAGTACCTTCTTTGTGACAGCACTGTTATTTACCATTGCTCTTTTCTTTATTAATTTTATTTGTTAGGCTTCATATTTACCTAATAATTTATATATGTGGATTAGAATATTCCACGACACCTCCCCTCTTAAAACAGACATTATATGTCAGTCCTTTATTCTATATTCACATAGAGAAATTTATTATTATTTCTGGGGTTTACGGTGATTCTCATCACACGGATGGCGGCTTAAAAAATCCGCTCCCAAATTGGTTTTTCCAGATATATACTCAATGCTAAAATTATATGGAGCCAAAAGTAAAGACCATCGGAGTAACCTGGAGTTCTCATGCCTAGCCTGTGCTAGAAACGATAAAGGTTTGTGATCTGTTTGCAACTTAAATGCCTTCCCATATAGATAAATATTGAATTTCTTTATCGCCCATATTACTGCAAGACATTCTTTTTCGCTAGTTGAGTAGTTGATTTCAGCTTTATTCAACTTTCTGCTAGCATATGCCACTGGGCTTAATTCCCCATCCAATGCATCTGATTTCTGTAGTAGAGTTGCACCTAACCCAATATTACTTGCATCCGTCCTTACTATGAATTCTTGACTTAAGTCAGGTAATTTCAAAATGGGGTTACTTGTGAGCTTTTCCTTCAATTCTTGGTAAGTCATTTCACATTGTGGTGTCCATGTAATGCGATCTGGATGTCCTTTACGTGTCAATTCAGTTAACGGTGCACATATGGAATTAAAGTTTTTGATATACTTCTGGTAGAAACCACATAATGAGACAAAGGATCTCACGTCCTTCTTGGTTTGTGGTCTCGGGGCTTTCTGTAGTTTCTCTAAATTCTTTGGGTCAGGGGTCATGTTTCCCTGATAAACTGTGTGTCCCAAAAATTCCAATTCTTTACATCCAACGCAACATTTAGTTGGTCGGGCTGTTAAATTTGCCTCCCTAAGTCGATCAAACAGCATGTTCAGAGAGTCAATGTGTTCCTCAAATGTTTCTGTTGCTATAAGGATATCATCCATAAAATTTGTTATACAGGGATTATTCAGAGGATCCAATAATTTTCTCATCATTGTAGAGAAGACACTAGGCGCATTCTTCAATCCAAATGGCAATCTATTAAACTCATAGTGTCCTTCTGAGGTACTAAAAGCTAGGTATGGTCTAACCTCAGGCTTTACTGGAATCTGATAGTATCCTTTACTCAGATCCACTTTTGAGAAATATTTAGCTTTATTTAGTCTGGCAAACAGCTGATTTGTATCCGGCAATGGATCCACCTGTCCTTCTGTAATAGCATTCAGTCTCCTGTAATCTATACAGAGTCTATGTTCTCCAGAAGGCTTCCTTAAGAGTACAACACCGGAACTATACGAAGACTCACTGTGCGAAATAATTCCTTCCTTCAATAGATAGTCTATCTCTTCCTTCAAAGCTTTCTCCTTAGCAAACGGAATCGAATATGGTTTCATACAGACAGGTGTGGAGTCTATTAGTTTCATATCATATTCCAATAGGTTTGTATGCCCTGGTCGGTCTGTTAACACCTCTGCATGATTATTTAGAACCTGTTGCACTCTCTCTTTCTGAGTTTTCGTTAAATGTGTACTGATTTTCACCTGTGCTGCTGTCTCACAGGGGTGTAATGGATATTCAAATGATGAAAGTGGTTCCTTTTTTCATCTCTCCATGGCGATGGACAAGGTCAACAAGTGTGTCTCTTCCTGATGTTCTCTTTCCAAATATTTCTTCAGGAGATTCACATGATAGATTTTTTCTTTCCCCTTCTTATCTATCTTATAATTTGTTCTAGACACCTTCTCTAGAACTGTGTATGGACCCTGCCATCCAATTTGTAACTTATTCTGACTCCCGGGCAAAAGAAGCAGTACTTTCTCTCCCACAGCCAAATTTCTGTCTTTCGCCTTCCTGTTATAATAGGCAGCATGTTTCTTCCTGGCTTGTTTCAAATTTTCATTGGCAAGTTTCCAGCCAGTTTTTAACCGAGTGGTCAGCTCATTCACATATTGGTATGAAGATGTAATGTTTTCCTCTGCCTTTTCATCAGTCCACGTTCTTAACAAAGCTACATATGGACCTTTAATTGTGTGGACCTATTTGTCCATGCACCGGTATGGTCTCTTCCACTCGAAGCTTTATAGTGATGATTTTTCCTCCCAGAATTATCATTCACAAAACGACCGCTACCAATTTTTCTTTTGGGGCTTTCTCCCCACTTAAAATTCTTGATGAGAGATTTCCTCCCTACATCCTCTTCCTCCAGTTTGTTTAAGTCCGATTGAGGGATTTTCGGCTTATCCTGGGGTAAGACATCTTTTTGCACTCTCCGCATAGTGGCCATTGTAAAACAGTTAAGTGAAGCTTGTCCGTGAAAAGGGGCTTCCCATTCCATTTGGTCCACTTTATCAAATCTATATTTCTTTTTATTATCAGGCCTAATTTTGCCCGGGGCGTGTCCAGGTCCTGATCCATGTTCCAACTTGTGGGTGTTCCCTCATGTGCTATGCTACACCTTTCTACAAAATTCTCAATGTCCCATCTTGCTTTGGGCCAATAATAATTGTGAGCCACCTTTTGAATGATGGTACCTATCTTCTCATGGTCCCCATCTGGTTTCACATGTAGGCTCCTTATTAAGTCTGCCCTATATCTTTTTGGAAGAACCAGCTGTCCGTGACCTTTGGATCTAGCTCCAGTCTTCCTATACATCAACTTGTTTTTCATGTAAAAATCTCCCTTGCCTGGAGTTGTATGACAAGTTGACAATTTCCTGAAACAAGGCTTGAGTGTTTTATCCCCAGCCTGTGCCTTCCTCATCTCTTCTGGAGTGGTATCTAACATAATATCCTCCTCCTGTCTTGAGGTCGACCTGACCTGAAGGGTTGCCATATACACAGGTTTCCTTCTGCAACGGTCAGTGTCATGATTGTCCATCTGACAATTCTTACACCACCTTTTTCCTTGGTTGAAAGATTTTCTTTCATCATATTTCCTTTCATCGAATTGTGGGAATTTATTTTTATTGTCATACCGTGGCCTATCAAATTGGTGCTTACCTTTATTTTGATCCTTAGGATCAAATTTATTAAAGTTCTGTGGTGCCCTAAAGTTATCCACTTGTTTCTTTTTATTACCTGTTACCTCTGCTTGAGCTGCTTGATACCTTTCAGCAACATTTAGCAACTCACCCAGCCTCTCTGCACCTTGTTCCATGAGAAACTTTCTCAGGTCTGGAGCCATGGACTCTCTTAGTTGCTCTATAAGGACCATTTCCTTAAGATCTTGGGTTTTCCCCAGAGAAGTCCATTTCTCCAAGTATGTCTCTATTCGTGCAGAGAACTGGTGATATGTTTCACCTGACAGTAGTTTAGCATTCCTAAATTTTTTCCTATAAAATTCAGCATTCTTTTCATATCTTAACAAAAGAGCCTGCTTTAGCATATCATAATTTTCCTGATCACCTCTGCTCATTTTTGCAAAAACTTCATAAGCTGCCCCACGAAGTCCCTGAGATAACTTTAAGCTCCACCTTTCTCTCTCTAACCCATATGTGGTAGCTAATAGTTCATATCTATTTATATAGCTCTCAATATCATCGTCTTTCTCAACAAAATGATCTAAATGAAAGTTCATAGCTGAGGTTGAGGCTCCCTGAGTAACCGTAGCATCAGAGGCAAAGGGACTGGCACCATTTTCAGGAGCATGGCCTTGAAACTCAAACTCCCTTAGTCGTAACTCATGTTCCCTTTGTAATCTTTTATCTTCTGCTTCCCTTTCTGCAGCTAATTTCCTCTCTTCCCTTTCTGCAGCTAATTTCTTCTCTTCCCTTTCTGCAGCTAATTTCTTCTCTTCCCTTTCTGCAGCTAATTTCTTAGCCTCTTTGTCAGCCTCAATCTGCAACCTCTTAGTCTCAGCCTCTAACTTTCTTTCGGCCTCTTTTTCTAATCTTCTTTCTTCGCGTTCAATAAATTTGTCACATTCCGTAGTGACATAGGCAACCATAACTTGCCCATCTAATCCTAACTCTTTTGCAGTCTGTACAGCAGCAGATCGAAACTTGGCCAGGTCCGCCATTGTCTATCAGGTAAATTTCTACAATGTCTAACCAACAATTTAATCTCTAAATATATCTAATGGACAACACAGGCACCGTGAGCTCAACCTTATTTAATTCCACCCAAATGGAGCCGCGCTAGCGTAGTGGTTACAACACCGCTCTGGCGACCGGGTGATTCAGGATCAAACCCGGGCGACGGCATTTGAGGATTTTTCGTCGACCGGGAATTGGACTGGATTAACTCGAGACCTGGCGAGGACATTTGAAGGAGTGTCGTCGACCAGGGATTGGCGGCTCCTGAGCCGACCCAGCTGCAATGGGTACCTCCGAAATCGGAGAGTATTTGCCTGAATGGCGAGGGACACCTGTCTCTGTACAAGTAAAAAGGGATACTCACGTAAAATCAATGTCAGGTTAGACATAGTAATAACCTGAGATTTCGCCTCGAGTATTAGCGGGCGTACGAAAAAAAAAAAAAAAAAAAAAAAAAAAAAAAAAAATTCCACCCAAGGATACCTTTTAATTCTTATATTCCCTGAAGTGAATTACCCCCAATATTTTTAATAGGGAAAGATTCAAAATCCCAAGAGCGAGACCCCAATATATGTGGTGAAGTGGGATGTTATAAATATTTATAGGGGACTTAGTGTACTGACTGAGATCAGCTGTGAAGGTATCTATATCTATTAAGAGTAGTGTATTATAGATAACCTTACTTGCTACCACATATCTATATATCTCAGTCAGAATTATTCTGGAATAGTGTGATGACTACGTTATGTGTCTAGGGTATGTGTATGATGAAGTGTAAGTCACAACAACAGACAGATAAACAATTTAATTTAATCCACTACTCTTGACAACACTGTGACACTCACATACATATAACACTCTATGAGAATATCTTAAGGAGTCACTGATAACTTTTCAAATAACAATATGTATTCATTTTTGTCATAAAGGTATATGTGTCCTGATTCAAATACAAAGGAACCAGGAATCACAATCAATTTTAATTACAAGTATATGTACAGACTTTATCAATATGAATATTGTAGTGACATATATTATTAAAATATCCTATGTGTGTCAGTTGTGTAGTGGTAATATGAGGTAATACTGGTTTTGTTTTGTTCAAGCTCTGTTGGTATTTGTCATCATGACTTCAATAGTTTGTCTTTTGGGACTAGTATTGGAGATGTTCTCAGTTCCTGATATTAAGACAATTAAATTCCCCTCTGAATGTTATTTTTACAAAGTCATTTCAAGATGAGGGGACATAATGTTGAGCTCAGCTGGCCAAATCAGCTTATCTTGCGTGATGGCGGCAGGGAAGGACTCCTCTGCTCGAATTCTCTTCTGGGCTCTGGAGACACCTCACTGATAGCTAAATGGACCAAGGAGTATGCTGTCCGACTCTGGATTCAGCAAAGCTCTGACCCGGTGCTGCTCAATACCATCAAGACCACGGTCCCTGAAAACAAGAAGGATGTACCTTCTACTTCATTACTAATTGATACTCTAGTTCTACACTGAGCACAATACAACACAAACATTGAGTTCAGAGCGTTAGGCCAACTGTCAGCTTCATCTGAAATACTTTATACCAGCATTACCCTCCTTAATGGTCACTACGCCTCTGCACTTCCAGCATTATTTCTGTCTAATCAATCATCCAGGTGTCAGTGTACTATTTGGCCATTCCATACCGTTTTACTTCCCTCCGACACCCTCTGTTCAGGCTGGAGCATTATAGGCTTTATCTCCTGTTTGCCACTGAACTACACATATATATACAGGCATAAATTAACAATTTACATTCAATTTTCATTAAAAGATACTGAATGGTTCAAGCTTACCACAATTTCATGGAAATAAACACAGATACGTTGATTAGCAATGAATTCTGGCACAATTACTGGCACAAATTCCCATCTGCTTATGTTCCAGGCTTTTATTTAACACAAATATGAGCTGGCTTCAACGCACTGTTGCTTTATCAAGATTATTTGCACTAGTGGTCTCGAACTAACGCTCCTAAGTGAGTATATCAGCGAGTCTAGCCAATGAGGCCACGTTTCGACAAGTGTTTGAAAAAATGTTACCTTTTCACGTCTCCCCTAACAACGAAAGATAGTATTTATAGCCCGACCAATCGTGGTTAGTCTTTCATTTGTTGCGCTCCAATCAATTTGGAGTTTACATGGTAGGCTAATTCTGTAACGTAAGATTTTTTTCAAACACGTTATAAAAAAATTTTATGAGCAGAAATGATTCCATGCTGTCAGGCATCCCCACTATTTTTATTTTGGGTATAATTTATTAATTCCTGGACTATTTGCGTAACGTTTTACATATTCTTGGTCAGCAAGCCCTAAGGAACCCAAATATCCAAATTTAAAAGAGCTACGTGGCTGCGTTCAAAATATGTATTTTCTACCTCCTGTTTCGAAGATGTGCTGTCTGGGTACTGTTATGTTTTCAACCGTAAACCCATCTATTGTTATCTTTCCTAATAAGCGTTTTTTGTGATTTTAAAACCTAACTCTGGGAAGGGTAGTGAATTTATCACTGTCCGTCTGAAAAAAAGTTAGTGCATGTAGTCTTACACGCGTGATAGTAGTAATTGTGTATCGCGCGACGCGGGTTGGGGGTGGCATTAATAGCGAGACGCGTGTTTAATTTTGCATGCGTTCGGCTTTATTCAGCCCTCCCTCTCTCTTTATCCTTTAGTCCATCTGTTCGTTCGTTCCGCCGTGTATAAAATGGAATGCATGAAATATTAAAATTAGGTCATTGTTCAGCTTGGTATCTCAATGTTTTTCCAAGAAATACAGCACACGTTTCATTGAAGAAAGCGGGTAATAATATAGTAAGCTTTTACTATCAACGTGAAAGCGTTACAATTTGCCGACGAAGTAGAAAACAAGGGGGAATTTCGAGTACCTTCTTTGTGACAGCACTGTTATTTACCATTGCTCTTTTCTTTATTAATTTTATTTGTTAGGCTTCATATTTACCTAATAATTTATATATGTGGATTAGAATATTCCACGACAACGGGTTTCATTTGAACACACCTCGTATATATATATATATATATAAAATATTAAATGTAAAACATACATAAACATTTTCCCCTGCTTTTAAAACAAGAATTTCTCGAAAGGGGCTTTATTAAAAGTATTGCACGAATATCGAAAGAAGCAAACCCACGACAGATAAAAAGCAGTATCTGATAAATGTAAGAACATACAAAAAGAAGAATGAAGTGAGATCGAGAGAAGCTTAAGGAGAAACAAAAATTATATTTTGTCTTGCTCTTAGGTATAATGCACGTTCATTTTTTCATACACCGCCCTTTCACGTGGGGCTAAGAAGATGCACTTATTCATACGGTATGCAGTTGTAAAATCTCTCTTATATTTAACTCTGTGGTAGTACTATTAATGATACGGACATGTCTCTTTAAATTCAAATAAATAGAATGTATGTTGCTGATCATACACACGTTTCTCAGCGTATAAATTATTATATGCGTTGATATTTATCGATGTAATACGAAACTAACATGCACACAAATAATTAATTATAACCTTAAATAGGAATGTTATTTAGAATATCTCAAAATGTTTATTTATTTATTCCACGATTTCTCACGGAACCCCTGAGGATGAATTTAGGAACCCCAGGTTTCCACGGAACACTTGGGAAACAGTGCTATAGCTATAAGCTTCCTTTCTGCACCCATTGGGGCATCCTTTTGTTATCACTTCTGGTATGTTAAAAAAAAAGGAAATGTTCTTCTCCATTATGATAATTTGACTTCTATCGTTAGAGTCTCTGTTACCTATATTTGTGCAGTTATAATAGCTGATTGCTGTTCCTACTGTGATAGGGTGGGCGAGGAATGATGATGCTGTTGTGATATGTGATCACTTTCTTGCACACTCGCACCAGACCCGTACAACAATAAAACTCTTGATTCTAAGGCAGCGGCTGTATTCATTAATACTACCCTCTCAGTGACAAACAGCAAATAAACGAACTCCAACAAACACCAAACAAACACCCAGCCAGTGCCCAATTGCTAACCTCAAACGCAAACAAAGCACCGACTGGTTAAAATCATAATAGTTAAATAATGAGAAACACCATGCTCTCACCTGCCAAACAGCCCGTTCTTCCACGCCACCTGAAACATTCAACTATCACACACACACACACACACACACACACACACACACACACACACACACACACCCAGTTCACCCAATGAGACTAGTGTGGTGTTGTGCATGAGGCTGGCAATCTCACCATGTAACACAAATTGCTACCGAAACCACTACTACAAGAGCATACGAATGCTTTGTGAGGGGCTTCATGCGGTGCCAGCCACATTGGTAGCTCCATGCTCCATAAGGAGCGAGAGGAGACATAATTTATTCCCATGTGAACCCACGTGCTCTCATAAACTATCATACACATACAAATAATTAAATAATAATAAAATGGGTATAAAATAATATTAAATGATGTGTACAAGCATTACTTTCCTTAATGAGAATAAACTACCACCTCGCAACCGATCCACATCAGTATACGTTCCTACATTGTGAAGCATGTCGTACATGACGACTGGTGCGCCTCGCAACAAGCGTGTCACATATGACCACTGCAATAGCATTTAAATGCTTCTCGTAGGCTTGTGATGGACACCAGCCGCATTTTATGTTTCCATGCTCCGCAAGGAGCAAACAGAGAAACGCTTCTGTCTCAAAGTGCCTTACGTACAAAGGAGTGGCATTATGCTCACCAGAAATCTAAATAACTAAAGCTAGATGCATCCTCTCAAAGGGCTTTTAACACTACAACTATATACACAGCAGATGTAACCAAACTAATCACCATAAAAATATGCGTTAACTACTTCGCGTTCCACTACAATAAACTACCTTGGCATGAATGGAGAAAATTATATTAATCTTGTACTACTAAGCACATCTTATAATTAACCAATTTTCACCCAGTACCAAATAATAGACAGGTTTAACCCCCTTTCTCACATAACACGTGGTAACTATAAATGTTATTGCCTACTCACAGGCGCCACCTTTATGTACATCAACACGTGGCTGCCGGCTGCCATCTTCATTCATAACCCTCCACTCCCAAAGGAGCATAGGCCTTCAACAAACACATGCCAAGTCCTCCTGTCACGTGCCATCATCTCAAGTTCTTTCCATGTTCTCCTCATCATTTTCACCTCTGTTTCCAACTCTCTTTCTCACGATACTTAAAAGGCTTGGTGAAACTGCGGAAAGGGAAGGTGTCGGCTGTGGAGCAACTGCAACAGGCTATGGAATTTAGCATTCCCTACAGTAATTTATATACAACGTAATGGTTACAATTGCTGGCAGCATGGATAAAACAAGGAGTGAAAGCTGTCTTTCTGGACTAACAAGTTTTCCCTCCCCGGGTTTGTGTGAAGTTTTCCTTCTCTTAAGTGGATGTCCAACCAAGACTATCATTCTCCTCCTGCTATGATTTTTTGCAGGATTTACTCCATGACTTTTACCATGTTGAGTTCCCTGGGCATGCCCTTGTTGGGAATTTGGGACATGTCCACAAGCCGGTAGGCCTAATTTTTCCACACCTAACAGGGGGGCATGCTCCTCTGAGGGGTTTCTGTAGGGTCCAACAGGGGGGCATGCTCCTCTGAGGGGTTTCTGTAGGGTCCCCCATCCATAGTCTATCGTTTTACCCTATTGTCTCTAGGGGCCAGTTAATCGCCAGAGCCGTATTTGCAAAAGCAGGGGGCACCACGAGCAGCTTCGGTTGACTTGGTTGACAGAGGCTATGTATTTGCGCAGGCGTTACCTTCTATAAAGGAAGGACCTGTCTTGTCAACGCCCCCCCCCCCCCCCCCCCCATCCCCATTGCCAGTATCTAAAACCAACCCCGTGTATACCACACAAATGCCTCATGTAGTTCCAGGATGTCTCTGAGAAGACAACAAATAAATAGGACAACTGCTTCCTCAGACTTGTCACAAAATGTGACAGTTATCAGGCTTTACATGGGACTGCAACCTCATCATGTAAAGTAGAATGCATTAATGCAGGTTTCCCACAAGGGGGCCAGATGCAGTTGTGGCTGTGTGCTCTATAGGAAAAAGATGATAATGATACCATGCAGAGTAAAATAGAGAGTAAAATTGACCATATCTAAAGCTGCATTTCACATGCTTTCTTTGTTCTAAAGAACACGTCAAAAAATGTTTCTTTTTTAGCTTCTGAAGGAGTGTAAGCCCACCACTGCAGTAGGTTCTTGTGCTGGAAACTTGCACAAAAGCAAGGGGACAAACTGCAGTGATGGCTTATTGCTCCATGAGAAGAGAAAATAAATGTAAATGAACAGCGTGGTATATATTTTAGAACTGTACTCTGGGCAAGTGATCAAAGTTTCTGAAAGATAATCACCATCAGCTGCAGACAGAGCAATTCATCTTCTTAGCTGTGAAAATCTGTATCTACCTAAGGACTTATTTGTCTCAGAAGTAGTGGCTGTTACATGCAAACGCATACAAAGATGAAACCATACCGCTGTTTTTTCTTTCACAGTAAGAAACCATATTGTTTTTTTTCCTTGCCCAGTCAGATGATGTCAAAGGCAGTTGATGTTACAAGTAAAACAGTGTTAACCATGAGAACACTGGTCGCATGGCATCTTCTGTCCATTCTTCTGCTGGTATTGACAGTCATGCTTTCATATGTGACTTCAACCAATTTAGGTAAGAGCATGTTGTTGTATACTTTTCCTCTTTTATATGTTAAAAATGGTATGACCTTTAAAAGTGAATATGAAAGTCTTGTGACTGAGGAAAATAAAAGTAGCATTGATATAAGTAAGAAAAACAAGCCTTCTTTATGGTTGCAGAGCATATATTGTCATATTTATGACAATGAAACCAAAATAATTTAGATTATCTTATGCTGACAGGCCTTCAAAAGCTCGTGTGAGAATGCAAGGAAGGAGAATAACAAGCGTACGGAAAAAAATATTTAGATTTTTAATTAATGATTAATAACAGATGAGTGTTAACCAGTGGTTACCTGACTTGTTAGTAAATATTGAATCTGCTCACGGCAACAGGCTGACAGCAAAATAAATAGCATACATGATATCAGTATTAATATTAATCCTTGTGATGTTCAGTATCATCTTATTTTTCTCAATTTAGATGCAGGTAGATCTATTGAGACACAGAGCAACCTTGATACCACCACCACACTAGAAAACTCATCAGCAAATGGCAGTGATCATACAGATGGCCCTAAGGCAGTTGACTGCAGGGTGAATGTGGAAGAGGTGTGCAGTGATAATACTGAGTGTCGCCTTCTGGGAGCAGATTGCATTGACTGTGATTTTAATACATCTTGCCATTATGGCACTAAGCAGAAGACTAAATGCACACCAAAGCCAAATGTTAATTGCTCTGTAAGTGTTTTTTTTAATAGTTTTTTTATATCTCTTATTTTAAAAAAATACCAAGTACCCCCACATACAAGCTTGTGGTTTATAATCTCTCAGTTAAAAAAAAAAACAAAAAATATGTGAGTTTGCACACATATCTACCACATGTGCCTAGTTTTGTGAATAAGAAAATTTAGGTGTTTAAGCAGATTTAAAAAAAAAAAACGTTTTGATCTTTGTGTGCTGTTTATGACATAATGTAATTAGTTCAGGCACCCATTAGTATTCTTGGGTATTTTATAATGGTGTGTGTGATGGTACGAGGGGCGTTCAGAAAGTAATGCACCACATCGTTTTTCTCAGCTAATAATGAAGATAGAAGCATGAAATTTTGCACACTTCAAATATTGCATGTACCAATTGTGTGCACTAAATTGCACCGCAACCGGCCAAATAATACGGCTGCAATAAACCGTTAAAATGGAGCGTGTTAGCAACTTGCGTTATAAGCAGCGAATTGTGATAGAATTTCTCGTTGCAGAGAAGGAAACTGTTGTGAACATTCACAAGCGTCTTTGTGATGCGTATGGAAGTTTTGCAGTCGACAGGAGTACAGTCAGTCGCTGGGTTCAGAGAATCAAAGAATCAGGAAGTGGAGATACGGAGCTGCTTGATCGGCCGCGCTGTGGACGTCCTGCCACAGCCACCAACGCAGAAATGTTGAAATGCGCTGAGGACATTATTCTTACTGATAGGCGAATCACTACTCAACAATTGGCCTTACAGCTGTCAGTCAGCATTGGTAGTGCAAATGCAGTTATAAATACTCTCGGACTTTCTAAGGTTTGCGCAAGATTGGTTACTCGAAGTCTCACAAATGACCACCGATTGCAAAGGAAAGCAATTTCTTCTGAATTGTTGGAGCGTTTCAATGCTGATGGAGAGAACTTTTTGGCTAAGATCGTTACAGGTGACGAAACCTGGGCACATCATTTTGAACCTGAGACAAAAAGACAGTCAATGGAGTGGCATCATCCGCAATCACCACGAAGAAAGAAATTCAAGACAATTCCTTCAGCTGGAAAGGTCATGATCACTGTCTTTTGGGACATTGAAGGTGTGATTCTTGGGGACGTTATGCCAAGAGGAGAGACAATCAATTCGCAAGCTTACATTAAGACACTGAAAAAAAACTCAAATCAACGTTTTCGTAGAGTTTGGCCGCACAAGAATCCAGCAGACCTGCTTCTCCTTCATGACAATGCGTGACCTCACACAAGTCTGGCAACACGGGAAGCAATCACAAAATTGGGTTGGACTGTACTACCCCATCCACCCTATAGTCCCAATTTGGCACCCTCTGATTTTCATCTATTTGGTCCACTTAAAGATGCACTCCGTGGGACAAGGTTTGAAGATGATGAAGGAGTGATTCATGCAGCGAAGAAATGGCTACATGATCAAGACAAAATCTGGTACGGGCTAGGAATACATGCACTTGTTTCGCGCTGGCATAAAGCCGTACAAGTTGATGGGGATTATGTTGAATAATACCGATGTTTACATGACATATCCATGTATATTGTGTATAAATTTCATGCTTTTTGAATAAACAGCTCCTGAGAAAAACGATGTGGTGCATTACTTTCTGAACGCCCCTCGTATATTCTGTTCACTTGAAAGCTTTAGCCACACTCTTCACCTGTTACTTTTTTATCTTTCTTGTTCTGACATAAGGAGTGGACAGTGTTCATTCTGATCAGATGTCATATTAATTTCAACATATTCCAAGCAGGACTTCTTTTCAACATTTGCTCTTGTGTTATTTCTGTTATTATATATCCTGTTTGCATTTTGCATTGTTGGTCATTTTTCTTAGGCAGCACATTTAATCTGTTTTGTTTATTGTCCATCTTAGTCTCTGATAGCGTAGTGTAGGTTTAAAAATGGTAATGACCTTTAAATAGAATAACTACTAGTAGATCACAGGGGATGAATTGGTAGAACTCTAGGGGACAGAGGGGGAATAAAGAAAGAATATTAAACTAGAGACATTTATGGCTAGCCTTCTCCCACCAACTTGTAAAAGCATCTCATCCCACCGAATAAAGATACTTTTTCTACAAAAAAAAAAAAAAAACCATATCAGTGTCATTGTGGAAGGGAACATGACAGTTTTTTTTTTAAAACTGTAGTGAATGAAAAAGGTGTGGGTTTACTATGCAAGGCAGCCATCACTTTTGTCAAGAAAGATAATGTTGCAAGACATTTTTATAGAACAATCCAAACTACGATGGTTTGGCCATGTCTGCAGAATGGGAGAAGATCGGCCACCATGACAAGTATGGGAACCTAAGAGCCAGGGATCCAGACCTCCAGGATGACCCAGAGCCCGCTGACAACATTAGACAATCTCTTAAGGACCGAGGACTAGATTGGAACCAGGCCAGGAGGAAGACAGCCGATATGATAGTATGGCGCTCTCTCTGGCACACCTCTACACCCCAGGGTAGAAGAAGAACGACTAAGTAAGACATTTTAAACTGTTTATTCTAAAAGTGAAACTGATTTTCCACCTAACTCTGCAAACATGATTCTTTCAGGGTAGATTTTTAGAGAGCTCAGTGTTTTTAAAGTAAATCCCCACCGCTCCTGTATTAACTACCACTGGTTTATTTAATCTTCCATTCTTTGAAACTTCTGCCTTATTGTTTTAATTCACTAACTTTTCTAATTTCATTATTCTCAGCATTAATTTCTATGTGTTTTTGTCTGCTGATCTTCATGGAATAATATTTATTGCCTAAATACATTTTGTGAGTACTGGAACACATTTATTGTGAAAATACTTCTGAATTGGAGGGTCAAAGACTTTCCATTACCCCCGCAAAATATTTTACAGCATGGAATATCTTACACATAAAAACAAAGGTACTTAAATTGGAGCGTTTGATTGACAGAGTGGTTAGAGTGCGTCTCTCGTAACAAAGGTGCCGGTTTCGAACCACGGTACTGACATGCTCCAGTCTACCCAGCTGTAAATGGGTACCTGACTGCCCATTGAGTTAAGGAAGGAAAAGGCAGCGAGGTAGGAAACTGGTCACCCCAGCTGTCAATGCTGAACCTAGTATGGTGAAGTCTCTTAACACTTCACTCCCTACAGCAGTTTCTGCTATGAGACTATTTTTACCTAAATTAAACGGTATTTAATAATGATAGGAAACTCCATACAGAGCGATACAACAGGAGGCAATCTGATCATCAGATGAGGTCCCCTCGTTCCATCAAGTGTTTCGGCCCATTACTCTCTTTTACACTCTAAGGGGGGGGGGGGGGGGGGGCCCCCCAAGTATCTCATTCTCCTGTTGTCTTGTGCAGAAAATGAACCTATTCCCACCTTGGTTGCAGCTTTAAAATCCACAATTCCGCCAGCCGGAGGCAATTGTGAAAGGAACCCCTTTGTTGAAGACAAATTATTGCGGTCGTTCCGCAGCACACCACGACTAGGGACAGACACTGACACACCTGCGCGAAGCCGACGAGGCGTGAAGCCACTGCGCGCTAGCAACTGAAATCTCGTTTGTCTACTATGTTGCTGTTATACCCCGTTCAACCTGAAAATTGGTTATAATTGGGGTATATTGTGCGTTTAGTTTCTTTGATGCTAGCCGGTTTTAGTCCTGAAAAGGACCACTAGCTGACTGTCTGGATACCTCTTCGTTGCTTGTCTGTTCATGGTGCCGTGGCGTGTTCATGGTGTTTTTCATATCCTGCCTCACTATCTGGCTTGTTTGGTTTTGTGAGTTTTTGCTCTCCTAGTTTCTGTTTCTTTTGTCTTCCTTTTCTCCTGTATCTGTAATAGTGCTTTTTCTATTATTGTTGGGAGTAGCTTTTCTAGCGTTTCCTCGATGATTTCTTCTTCTGTTTGGTTGTTCGTTTTAGTTTCTCGCGTGTTGTTTGATGTAAATTCCTCACTGGCTATTCTTTCTGCTTCAATTCTCTTGAGGATTTCTGCGTTTTCCTCTTTCAGCTCTGTCAGTTTCTTGACCTCTGCTTCTACCTGCTGCTGAATTTTTTTCATGTTTTCCATCATATTTCTAACGCTCTGTAGGTCTATCACGTCTTCACCACTGTCGGTTTTATCTTCGGGAGTCTGCCTGCTTCTGCTCTCGCCCTGGAGTTTTAGTTTTATTTCTTTGACTTCAGCGGTCAGCTGATGTAGCTGTCTTCTTTCTGTTGTGCGCTGTCTGTTCGCGACCTCTACTGTCACTCTATGTTTTGCCTCTCTAAAGGGGATGTTTTTGGAAACCGCTTCCTTCAGTATGCTCTTTGTTTCCTGGAACATCAGGCAGCCTCAGTACCTTGCCCTATGGTTTCCGAGGCAGTTTGCACAGGTACGGTTTGTGTTAATCGCTTTGTAATTATGGTCCTCCTTCGCCCTGGGGCAGTCGCCATATTGGTGGTTTCCCGCGCAATATCGGCAGACTGTATCTCTCCTGCATGTTTTCTTGGTGTGTGAAAACTGCTGAAATCTATCTGCGCCTGACACCTCTTATAATACACCGCGGGTTACCTGTAAGCCACAGTCCTTTCACCAAAACAACGAAAAAAAAAAACTCAAGGTATTGCGGACTTAGACAATTTTTTGTGTGTTTCCTGTACCGCAGGTGAGGCTAGAGTTTACTGTCCCGAGTTCCACAGCCCATTGCGGTTGTTCCACAGCCAGCATGATGCCTTTTCAGCATTTTCACTAAGCCTTTTCAGTGCCCTTGTTCTTGACTGTCCCCTCAGCCCCAACAGTTTCAATAAATCATACACTGATGCAGCCACTAGTCCTCTTGCACCCACCTTAACAGCCATGACCCTTGCAGTGAACCCGTCGTGTCTCAGATCCGCGGCCAGATCACTATACTTGGCCGCTTTGAACGAGTGTTGCTCGTCCAATCTGGATTCAAGTGGCACAGTCAGCTCAATCAATATAACCTGGTGCGACGAAGAATGCATCCGGCCGTCTTCGAGATTTTCTGATACTCTCTGGATATGCCCCTCGTCCAGGTAGGTCTACCGCCATCTCCCAGTCATTTACACAGTCAAGAAGAGATGGTAAACTGCTACCTGATTTACTCGTTTTGGGTTGTACTGACTTTCCTGCTCTCAGAAAGTATGTATTTGCGGTGCTCGGCTTCACTTTACTATTCACCTTCATCCTTGCCAGATCTATTGTTGCAGCCAGCTCATTTAGCACTTTGTTGTGGCGCCATGTGTATCGCCCTTGCCCTAATGACACCCACTGAGAGCAGGTGTTCAAGTGTCTGCCTCTCATGGCACAGGGGGCACTGCTCATCATCCGACTTTCCCCATCTCACAAGGTTTATGGCCGATGGCAGGAGGTCATACATTGATCTAATAATGAAGCTGCGCCTAAGAGGTGCCATATGCCATATATCATTCCATGTCAAGGACCTTTGCAGGGCTCC
Source organism: Oreohelix idahoensis (assembly GCA_024509875.1). Taxonomy (NCBI): domain Eukaryota; kingdom Metazoa; phylum Mollusca; class Gastropoda; order Stylommatophora; family Oreohelicidae; genus Oreohelix; species Oreohelix idahoensis. The sequence continues at coordinate 211,367 of JAMPIV010008626.1, read as the reverse complement.
TTCCCATGTAGTCCATTGGCCTTGTTGGGCCTGCTGCACCGCTTTTTGCAACCTCTTATCATTCTCAGCTCCTCGTATCTCCTGAACACCATGTCTCTGCGCTCCCTGCTTGATGCCTTAGACCACTAGCGGATGTCTCCATGGCCAAATCCCCATATATTCGTCTGTGTGTAACCGATTACCTCCCTCAGCTTGAGAGACTCTTGGGCAGCATCAACAGCTTCTTCCACTTTCCACTTCCTTCCAGTTTTCAGTGTGGGCTGAATGGACTTAACCACGTCATCTGCTGACTCACGCAGCATCATTGTGAGCCTTGCCTTTCCTGCATTGTATTCTTCAACAACTGACTTGAAGGAAAGCACAAGCTTTGCCTTCTTGCAGTATGGTGCTACGTCTGACAGACTTGGGGGTACTCCTAGCCATTTCCTCATAAACTTGTTGACCTTCTGCTCTATAGCTTCCACTGTACTGGTGCTTATTTCATATATAAGCAGTGGCCACAGCAATTTAGGTATCAACATGAACTGGAGGCACCACAGTTTGAACTTTCCTAGGAGTCTGCTTTGGTCTGTGATCTGTAATCCTCTGTCTGCCATCTCTGTTGTCTGTTGCACTGCCTTCGAGTCTTTTAATGAGGCATCGTACACCCTGCCAAGACTTTTAACAGGTTCCTCAATGACAGTAGGGATTCTTTGGTTGGAAACCATGAATGTGGCCCCTGCTATCTTCCTTTTCCTGACTGATAGGCTTCTCGACTTCTTAGGTTTGAACATTCTGCACCAGCTGACTAGTTCATCCAGGCGTGCTAACATTCTCCGGGCCTGGTGTTCATCTGATATCAGAATCGTCGTGTCATCCATGAATACAGCTTCAGAATAGCTGCAATTTCCTGTGGAACAGGATACAATTCTAGGGCCTGCCACAACATCTGGTGTGGAGTGGATCCATAAGCATTTGCTAGATCCAACCAGATTACGTGGAGATTTGTTCTGTCAGACTTTGCCTTTTGAATTGCTTCCCAGATCATTGTGGCACGCTCTAGACACCCTGGTGTACCTGGGATACCTCCTTATTTCTGGGAACTTCCTAGCAATACTTAACACATATCTGTAGGAACTGGGAGAAGTTTACAAAAGAAGCACCTAAGAAACAAAATCCAGAATCTAACATCATAAGTGATTTGATGTTTGAAAATGACGAAAGCTTACCACACACCAATGATAACAGATTCCATGAATGCACAACATATTGGAGAGACAGTATGAAGATCAGTATGTAAAAAACAGAAGCAATGAAAATCAGCAGAAATCCATCCCATTCAACATCAATTTATTAGACAAGTCATATAAGTATTTAAATAAATAACACAGTATTTTATCAGTTTTACAAATTACGGTTCACAAGAAACAAGGGACGTTTCGGGTTTTACCCTTTGTCAGCCACAAACAGGTAACAAAGACAAAAATTACATATAGGTACTACAAAACTATACGATGATGAGAAATATACAACAAATGGGCGATACAAGCAGATGGAAAAAGTGATGAGAGAAAAAAAAAAGAACAATAATAATACAAGAAAACCGTAAAATCTAAAAGAAATACTGAAACAAGAAAGTAAATAATCAACAAAACAAAAAAAAGAAGAATAAACAAAACTGTGGAACTAGTAAAAGTTAGCTTAGCTCGATCCAAAGAATCTGTGGAAGACAGCGGTAGTCTCTTGTCACAGAAATCACAAGGAAGTGACGTACGATAGCGACAAAACAAGAGATATAAAAAGATACGAAACGAACCAACATAAAAAGATAGATCTAAAAGACAACGAATAAAGAATGAAAAAGAGAAAAGCTACCAGAATTTATGCAAAATGATGTTGTATATTCAAACCATCGGGAGCTAAAATGCCCATTTTAAAAATAAGGCGATTCTCCAACGAAAAGCGAGTCTTGTCATTACCGGCACATGAACGGAGGGCAGTGACATGTATATCGGAATTACCTGAATGGTCAGGCCTATTGAAATGAAGGGCCACCGGTAAATGTTTGTCATGATAGATTTCATTCAAGTGCTCACGAAACCTGTCTGCCAAACGCCTACCAGTTTCACCAATATAGGTCATGCCACACCTCTTGCAGATGATAGCATAAATCAGGTTTCTGGATTCGCACATAAAAGACTCTCTAATGATAAATTTTCCTTTCGGAAAAGTGACTGAGTTTGGAGTACAAATGGACAGGTCTTGCATATCCGGCGTTGGCACGGTTTAGTACCAAAGTAAGATGGGTTAGAATGTCGCAAGCGACTGTGTACAAGAATATCCCTAAAATTCTTATCCCTACGATAAGCTACCAAAGGTGTATCACGAAACAACTCTTTGGTATCAGGATCAGAGTTGAGAATAGACAGATGTCGAAACAGAATTCTCTTTACCGCCAGACAGTGAGGATGGAAAGTTAGAACCAGTTTGAGTCTGTCAGATTGGACAGAAGGTTTAGTAGTGAGTGCCGTCTGACGAGTGACGCGTGTGATACGATTAAGGGCATCAGATAAAACATGTTCTGGATAAAGACGTGCCAACGCCGGATATGCAAGACCTGTCCGTTTGTACTCCAAACTCAGACAGTCACTTTTCCGAAAGGAAAATTTATCATTAGAGAGTCTTTTACGTGCGAATCCAGAAACCTGATTTATGCTATCATCTGCAAGAGGTGTGGCATGACCTATATTGGTGAAACTGGTAGGCGTTTGGCAGACAGGTTTCGTGAGCACTTGAATGACATCTATCATGACAAACATTTACCGGTGGCCCTTCATTTCAATAGGCCTGACCATTCAGGAAATTCCGATATACATGTCACTGCCCTCCGTTCATGTGCCGGTAATGACAAGACTCGCTTTTCGTTGGAGAATCGCCTTATTTTTAAAATGGGTGTTTTAGCTCCCGATGGTTTGAATATACAACATCATTTTGCATAAATTCTGGTAGCTTTTCTCTTTTTCATTCTTTATTCGTTGTCTTTTAGATCTATCTTTTTATGTTTTTGTTTTGGTTCGTTTCGTATCTTTTTATATCTCTTGTTTTGTCGCTATCGTACGTCACTTTCTTGTGATTTCTGTGACAAGAGACTACCGCTTTCTTCCACAGATTCTTTGGATCGAGCTAAGCTAACTTTTACTAGTTCCACAGTTTTGTTTATTCTTCTTTTTTTTCGTTTCGTTGATTATTTACTTTCTTGTTTCAGTATTTCTTTTAGATTTTACGGTTTTCTTGTATTATTATTGTTCTTTTTTTCTCTCATCACTTTTTCCATCTGCTTGTATCGCCCATTTATTGTATATTTCTCATCATCGTATAGTTTTGTAGTACCTATATGTAATTTTTGTCTTTGTCACCTGTTTGTGGCTGACGAAGGGTAAAACCCGAAACGTCCCTTGTTTCTTGTGAACCGTAATTTGTAAAACTGATTAAATACCGTGTTATTTATTTAAATACTTATATTCCTTACCAGTTTTACAGCAGCCCCTTAATTTATTAGACAAGTCAACTGATCCAGTTACTGTATTCAGAGACGATGGTAGAATGACAGAGAAAAAATTAATCGGACACTGCATGAGCCATACACTTTATTGTGTTTATTTCCTACTTTGCTTTATATTTCTAATTTATTGTCTTTTAATTTATTTTGATTTATAAGTTTCAAATTTATTAGAAAAATCAGTCAGATGACCATCTTAAAAAGTCTCAGACTTTTTTTAACATTAACTTTAAAGTCAGCAATCATTTTACTTGTGTTAAACAATTCAGATTTATGAAGTTATTATTGAGCAACTTGATTTTTACAGGGGAATCAAAACTTTGAGCGAGAATATGAGTGTCGCTATTGTTACCAGCTGCCTCATTGGCTGACGTGGTGCAATCAAACAGTAGAGTGTGCTCTAAACAAGGCCCGAAATTACTACCCAGCCCGACCGTTCTTCATGAGCACCTGTTGGGCAAAGAGTCAGCACTTGTGCTTGGGTAAGGGTGATGTGGACTTATTAACACCTTGAAAGCAGAAACTAACATGAAGCAATTTTATAATGGTACAGGTTCGTATACCTTTTATCCCGGGTCGGAGTAGCTAAGAAGTATGATGCCCACCTTGAATTCTAAAGGTACCGGGTTCTATTCCCAGTAGAGGGAATATAATTTATGGAAATTTTTTTTCACAACCAGTGGTCCTAATGATGTCATACTCCCCTCCTGGGTAGTGAGATCGGATGCCTAGCTTTCTCAGATAAAGGTGATAAATAGGAAGTCCCATGTGCAAGTTGCGCACGTTAAAAATCCCACGTCAGTTGGAAATCGTAAAGAGTAAGCTGTAAGGCCGCTGCCTGGCAAAATTAAAAAAATTAGAAACCTACCTACAACAAAAATATTTTTAGAATGTGTGGTTCCTATATACACACATTGGGATTCTCGACAGTGCTATGGAGTTTGTGCACTGTGCTGAGATTCTCCTTTTGTGATCTGAGGGAGGAGATCAGAGCACTGGTGGAGTTGTCCATGTGCAATGAAGATAGTCCTTAAAACAAAACCCACAAAAGCCAGATCCAAACCTCAGAAATGAGGTATCTGAGGAAGGTGGTTGAAGTAACAAGAAGAGACATGGTCCACAACCAGACGATATGTCAAGGCCTAAAATTCCACCCCCTGCAGACCCAAGTAGAACAGTCCCAACTAAGATGGTTTGGACATGTCTGCAGAATGGGAGAAGATCGGCTACCATGACAAGCATGGGAAACAAAGAGCCAGGGATCCAGACCCCCAGGACGACCCAGAGTCCGCAGGGAGGACAACTGTCGTGAAATTCTAATCCACATATATAAATTCGAAAGTAAATGTAAAGCCTAACGAAGTAGTTCAATAAAAGGAAAGAAGAATGGTAAAAGAACAGTGCGGTCACAATAGCGTACGCCTGTGTTATAGAACGTCATACTAGTTAAACAAGAAAATACCCTTTTTCTACTTCGTCTGCATAATTGTAGCGCTTTCACGTTTGATAGTAAAGCCTACTGCATCAAATACACGCGTTTCTAAAAATAAAACTGGTACTATATTTCTGATACGACCTTGAGATAGACACACTGCGTAATGACCTAGATTTAATATTCCATTAATGTCATTTTATGCACTACGTAAACTAAAAGACAGACGGGCTTAGAAGAGAGAGAGAGAGAGGTACGGAGGAACGCATGCAATACTACCACGTCTCGCGATATAAAAATTAATGCCACCCCACGCGAAAGGCATGCAGGCTTGCTTTTTTTCAAATAAACAGTGACAAAAAACACTACCAATACGAGGTAAGGTTTTAAAAAAACATGTTTAATGCTTATTAGGAAACATGACACAATACTGTTTTACGTCTGAAATCCTGACATTAGCCTGACAGTACAGAAGACACCCCATCGTATAGAAGTGAACGGGTGGTAGAAGAAAATACATATTTTGAACGCAGCCACTTAGCTCCATTAAACTTATATATTTGGGTGCCTTAGGACTTGCTGACAAAGAATATGTTAGGTGTTAAGCAAATAGTCTAATAATTAACAAATTATAGCCAAAATACTATAGTGGTGTTGTCTGACAACACAGGATCATATTTGCTCATAATGGCGTGTTTGGACACTGTTTAGAGGAAATGAGGCCACCACGTTAAATCTGATTTGATTGGCTAGAATAATATGTAAGGCGAAACATGATTAGTCGATTGCAGATACTATTTTTGGTTGTTAATGGAAACGGTAGGAAGGGTACTTTTTTTCAAAAGCTTTTGTAAACATGGTCTCATTGGCTAGACCATTTAATATAGTCAATTAGGAGCGTCAGTTCAGTGCCACTTTTTGAAAATACAATTTGTAGAAGCAAGTGCGTTGAGAACCAGCTCATATTTTTCTAATAAAAGCCTGGGACAGAGGCAGATCGAAATTGTGCCATAACTCATCGCCAGTCAACGTATTTGTTTAATATTTCCTTGAATTGTGGGACCGTGGTACTAAAGTATTAAAGCAGCACCTGGTCTGAGTTTTGCTGAATCCAGAGGCTGGTAGCATACTCCTTGGTCAAGATATTGACCAGTGTTGTTTCTCAAGAAAACGGTGAAGCAAGCGAGCAGAGGAGTCAGAGTTCCTGCCGCCCACACAGAAGTTAAGATTTCGTTGGCCAGAGCAGCTCAATCTTGTGTATACCCCCCTCAAAAATTGACTGTACATTAAATCAAGAGGGACAGTTATTTGTTTCAAATAAAAAGAAACTGTGAACCTTTCCAATATTATTTCCACCAGAAACAAACACTTGAAGTCATGATGACAAACAACAACCTAGCTTGAAAAGCCAGTATTACCTCATAGTACTACACATCAACTTACACACATATTGTAATAATAATATATGTCAATACAAAGATCCTATCTATAAATTGTGTACATACAACTTGTGATTACATTTGATTGTGATTCCTGATTCACTTTGTAGTTGAATCAGGATATCTATTGTTGAAAGGAATTAATACATATTTTAAAAGTTACACTTGACTTATTAAGATAGTCTTATAGAGTGTTCTATGTATGTGAGTGTCACAGTGTTGTAAAGTATTGTGGATTAAATTAAATTGTTTATCTGTCTGTTGGTTGTTGTGAACATACACTTCAACACTATCATAACCCTAGACATTCAACGTAGTCATCACAATATTCCAGAATAAGTCTGACTGAGGTCTAAATGTGGTAGCAAAGTAAGGTCATCTGTAATACACCACACTTATTAGATACAGATACCTTCACAGCTGATCTCAGTCAGTACACTAAGTCCCCTATAAATATTTATATCATCCCACTTTACCACATATATTGGGGTCCTGTCCGGGATTTTGAATCTTCTCCTATTATATATATTGGGGGTAATTCACTTCAGGGAATAATAAAAAAATTAAGGGGAGGTTAAACCCCCAAAATGAAAAACACAGAATTATAAGATAATAGCTATTTCTGGTCATTTATACATGCAAAATGACTGAAAAAAATACAAAACATTGAGGTATATACTAAAAACTTGCGGTCTATGGGGGAAAAACAGTAGAAAAAAGGCAAATTTTAGCTTTTTTGGGTAATTTGTTGCCCACGATATCTCAAATGTGTGTATAACTTGAGTTATGAAATTTGGCTGTTTCATTTGTTAATATATGATAATGATTTTATACTAAAATAATTTTGATTGGTTTGATATCTGAGTTTTTTTTAATTTTAACATACCACTCAACAAATAGTTGAAATTTTTAAGGGGGGTATCTTAGCTATTTCTTAACAGTTTTGTAGTTTGTTAACATATATCCTTTGTTTTAGTTTATTTTTATGAGCACTATGTGTACAGCATGTGGCCCAAAATTCACTGCTGTATCACTATTAGTTTTTGAAAAATCACGGGCAACGTGCCCACATTTGTGTGAAAAATGATGTTTTGAGAAAATTAAGAAAAAAGGGAAGAATTACACTTTCACACAAATTTTACTCACCTCAGTATCCCCCTGCTATGTAGGAATAATTTCTGGTATTTTCCTTTATTGATTCCATGGGCTGTTTCATACTTCGCAGCTTACTTTTCATTAAATTCTTTATTTCTGCAAACTGTATTCGCTTTTCGTCAGTTTCCAAAAAATTCATCATTTCTCTGGTAAACACGTACTATGTGAGGGGAAGCAATTGCTCTACCCTCAGCAGACTCAGTACATGTAGAAGAGGCTTTGCTCTCAATATTCACAAGATTAGGATTCCCATATCATATATTAACTGACAATGGTTCACAGTTCAGAGGGAAACTGATGGAGGACGTTTTCAGGATTTTTCAAAATATACTCATCCAGACATCATCATCCACAATCTAACGGACAAGTGGAAAGATATAATGGGACTATACTTACAATTTTACGGAAGCTCGCATAGGAGAAACCAGAATCCTGGGATTCGTTCTTGCCTGCAGCTTTATTTGCGTATAAGGAGGTACCCCACCACTCTACTGGAAAACCTCCAGCCACGTTATTATTTGGACAATCCATCAAAGGACCCCATGGTTAATAAAAATTAGCCAGTCAAAATTATTTTTACATATGAAACAATGTTTAAAAAAACTTGAATTCTGTTTGCTTCAGGGAAATGAATACCGAAAAATGTTTAAAATCCATGCATTGGAAGCAAAGATATACCAATTTGTATATTTTGCATATATAATTAGGTAAAAATACACTTACCTGACATACTTTAAAAATTTATATAAAATCATCCACAAAGGTTTTAGTGAAAATAAACATACAGAAATGTGGGTAAATGAATGTACTTTACAGTGCAATATATATCTAAAATTTGATATTTTCAATGAAATTCTTCATTTTAGGGGGTTGAACCTCCCCTTAAAAGGTATCCTTGGGTGGAAAATAAATAAGGTTGAGCTCTCAGTGCCTGTGGTTGTCCTTAGATAATTAGTTATAGATTGACTTGTTTAAGTTAGACATTGTATAAATTTGCCTGTTAGAAAATGGCTGACCTGGCAAAATTTCGATCTGCTGCTATGCAGGCTGCTAAAGAGTTAGGAATGGACGGGCAAGTTATGATTGCTTATGTCACTACTGAATGTGACAAATATATTGAACGTGAAGAAAGAAAATTTGAAGCAGAAAGAAAATTAGAATCGGAAAGATTAGAAAAAGAAGCTGAAAGAAAGTTAGAGGCTGAAAAAGAAATTAAGAGGTTGCAGATTGAGGCTGATAAAGAGGCTAGGGCATTAGAGGCTGAGGCTAAGAAGTTACAATTGGAGGCTGAGGCTAAGAAGTTACAATTGGAGGCTGAGGCTAAGAAGTTACAATTGGAGACAGAAAGAGAAGAAAAGAGACAGGCTGCAGAAAGGGAAGCAGAGGAAAGAAGGAAGGCTGCAGAAAGGGAAGCAGAGGAAAGAAGGCAAGCTGCTGAAAGGGAAGACAAGCGATTGACTGCAGAGAGGGAAGCAGAAGATAAGAGATTACAAAGGGAACACGAGTTACGACTAAGGGAGTTGAAATTCCAAGGCCATGCTCCTGAGAATGGTGCCAGTCCCTTCACCTCTGATGCCTCTGCTAGTCAGGGAGCCTCAACCTCAGCTATGAACTTTCATTTAGATCATTTTGTTGAGAGAGAAGATGATATCGAGAGCTATCTAAATAGATATGAACTATTAGCTACCACGTATGGGTTAGAGAGAGAAAGGTGGAGCTTAAAGTTATCACAAGGGCTTCGTGGTACAGCTTATGAAGTTTTTGCCAAAATGAGCAGAGATGATCAAGAAAATTATGACATGCTAAAGCAGGCTCTTTTGTTAAGATATGAAAAGAATGGAGAATTTTATAGAAAAAAATTTAGGAATGCTAAACTACTGTCAGGTGAGACATATCACCAGTTCTCTGCACGGTTAGAGACATACTTGGAGAAATGGACTTCTCTGGGGAAAACCCAAGATCTTAAGAAAATGATCCTTATAGAACAACTAAGAGAGTCCATGGCTCCAGACCTGAGAAAGTTTCTCATGGAACAAGGTGCAGAGAGACTGGGTGAGTTACTAAATGTCGCTGAAAGGTATTAACCAGCTCAGGCAGAGGTAACAAGTAATAAAAAGAAACAGGTAGATAATTTTAAGGCACCACAGAACTTTAATAAATTTGATCCTAGGGATCAGAACAAAGGTAAGCACCAGTTTGATAGGCCACGGTATGACAATAAAAATAAAACCCCACAATTCGATGAAAGGAAATTTGATGAAAGAAAATCTTTCAACCAAGGAAGGAGGTGGTGTAAAAATTGTAGGATGAACAATCATGACACTGACCGTTGCAGAAGGAATCCTATAGTAATGGCCACCCTTCAGGTCAGGTCGACCTCTAGACAGGAGGAGGATATTATGATAAATACCCCTCCAGAAGAGATGAGGAAGGCACAGGCTGGGGATAAGACCCTCAAGCCTTGTTTTAGAAAATTGTCAAAGTGTCACACACCTACAAGAAAAGGAGACTTCTATATGAAGAACCACCTGATATACCGGAAGACTGGAACTAGATCCAAAGGTCAGGGACAGCTGGTACTTCCTAAAAGGTATAGGACAGACTTAATAAGGAGCTTACATGTGAAACAAGATGGGGACCATGAGAAAATAGGTACCATCATTCAAAAGGTAGCTCAGAATTATTATTGGCCCAAGGCAAGGTGGGACATTGAAAATTTTGTAGAGAGATGTGGCATATTACATAAGGGAACACCCACAAGTGGGAATAGTGATCAGGACCTCTACACGCCACGGGGCAAACGTAGGCCTGACACTGAAAAGAAAAATAAATTTAATAAAGTGGACCAAGTGGAATGGGAAGCCCCTTTTCACGGACAATCTTCGATTGGATGTTTTACAATGGCCACGATGCAGAGAGTGCAAAAAGATGTCTTACCCCAGGATAAGCCGAAAATCCCTCAATCGGACTTATGTAAACTGGAGGAAGAAGATGTAGAGAGGAGATCTCTCACAAGGAATTTTAAGTGGGGAGAGAGCCCCAAGAGAAAAATTGGTAGCGGTCGTTTTGTGCAGGATGATTCTGGGAAGAAAATTCATCACTACAGTGCTTCTAGTGGAAGAGACCCTACCAGTGCATGGAAAAATAGGCAAGAAAGCTAAAGACAGAGCTTTGGCTGTGGGAGAGAAGGTACTGCTTCTTCTACCCGGTAGTCAGAATAAGTTACAAATTGGATGGCAAGGTCCATATACAGTTCTAGAGAAGGTGTCTAGAACCAATTATAAGATAGATAAGAAGGGGAAAGAAAAAATCTATCATGTGAATCTCCTGAAGAAATATTTGGAAAGAGAAAATCAGGAAGAGACACACTTGTTGACCTTGTCCATTGCAATGGAGATGAAAAAGGAACCACTTTCATCATTTGAATATCCATTACATCCCTGTGAGACAGCGGCACAGGTGAAAATCAGTACACATTTAACGAAAAATCAGAAGGAGAGAGTGCAACAGGTTCTAGATGATCATACAGAGGTGTTAACGGACCGACCGGGGCATACAAACTTATTGGAATATGATATGAAACTGATAGACCCCACACCTGTCTGTATGAAAGCCTATTCGATTCCTTTTGCTAAGGAGAAAGCCTTGAAGGAAGAGATAGACTATTTGTTGAAGGAGGGAATAATTTCACACAGTGAATCGTCGTATAGTTCCAGTGTGTTGCTCTTAAGGAAACCCTCTGGAGAACATAGACTCTGTATAGATTACAGGAGACTGAATGCTATCACAGAAGGTCAGGTGGATCCATTGCCGGATACAAATCAGTTGTTTGCCAGGCTAAATAAAGCTAAATATTTCTCAAAAGTGGATCTGAGTAAAGGATACTATCAGATTCCAGTAAAGCCTGAGGTTAGACCGTACCTAGCTTTTAGTACCTCAGAGGGACACTATGAGTTTAACAGATTGCCATTTGGATTGAAGAATGCGCCTAGTGTCTTCTCTAGAATGATGAGAAAATTGTTGGATCCTCTGAATAATCCATGCATCACAAATTTCATGGATGATATCCTTATAGCAACAGAAACATTTGAGGAACACATTGACTCTCTGAACATGCTGTTTAATCGACTTAGAGAAGCGAATTTAACAGCCCGACCAACCAAATGTTGCGTTGGATGTAAAGAATTAGAATTCATGGGACACACAGTCCATCAGGGAAACATGACCCCTGACCCCAAGAATTTAGAGAAACTAAAGAAAGCCCCGAGGCCACAAACCAAGAAAGACGTGAGATCCTTTGTCTCATTATGTGGTTTCTACCAAAAGTATATCAAAAACTTTAATTCTATATGTGCACCGTTAACTGATTTGACACGCAAAGGAAATCCAGGTCGAATTACATGGACAGCACAATGTGAATTGGCATACCAGGAATTGAAGGAAAAGCTCACAAGCAAACCTATTTTGAAATTACCTGACTTAAGTCAAGAATTCATTGTGAGAACGGATGCAAGTAATATCGGGTTGGGCGCGACCCTGTTACAGAAATCAGATGCACTGGATGGGGAATTAACCCCAGTGGCATATGCTAGCAGAAAGTTGAATAAAGCTGAAACAAATTATTCAACTAGCGAAAAAGAATGTCTGGCCGTAATATGGGCGATCAAGAAATTCAATATTTATCTGTATGGGAAGGCATTTAAGTTGCAAACGGATCACAAACCCTTGTCGTTTCTAGCGCAGGCTAGACATGAAAATTCGAGGTTACTCAGATGGTCCTTACTTTTGCAGCCATTCCAGTTCAGTATAGAGTATATTTCTGGAAAAACTAACCTGGGTGCGGATTTTCTAAGCCGCCATCCGTGTGATGAGAATCACCGTAAGCACCAGGAATAATAATAAATTTCTCTATGTGTATATAGAATTATAGACTGACATATGATGTCTGGTTTAAGTGGGGAGAATTTGTCGTGAAATTCTAATCCACATATATAAATTCGAAAGTAAATGTAAAGCCTAACGAAGTAATTCAATAAAAGGAAAGAAGAATGGTAAAAGAACAGTGCGGTCACAATAGCATACGCCTGTGTTATAGAACGTCATACTAGTTAAACAAGAAAATCCCCTTTTTCTACTTCGTCTGCATAATTGTAGCGCTTTCACGTTTGATATTAAAGCCTACTGCATCAAATACACGCGTTTCTAAAAATAAAACTGGTACTATATTTCTGATACGACCTTGAGATAGACACACTGCGTAATGACCTAGATTTAATATTCCATTAATGTCATTTTATGCACTACGTAAACTAAAAGACAGACGGGCTTAGAAGAGAGAGAGAGAGGTACGGAGGAACGCATGCAATACTACCACGTCTCGCGATATAAAAATTAATGCCACCCCACGCGAAAGGCATGCAGGCTTGCTTTTTTTCAAATAAACAGTGACAAAAAACACTACCAATACGAGGTAAGGTTTTAAAAAAACATGTTTAATGCTTATTAGGAAACATGACACAATACTGTTTTACGTCTGAAATCCTGACATTAGCCTGACAGTACAGAAGACACCCCATCGTATAGAAGTGAACGGGTAGTAGAAGAAAATACATATTTTGAACGCAGCCACTTAGCTCCATTAAACTTATATATTTGGGTGCCTTAGGACTTGCTGACAAAGAATGTGTTAGGTGTTAAGCAAATAGTCTAATAATTAACAAATTATAGCCAAAATACTATAGTGGTGTTGTCTGACAACACATGATCATATTTGCTCATAATGGCGTGTTTAGACACTGCTTTAGAGGAAATGAGGCCACCACGTTAAATCCGATTTGATTGGCTAGAATAATATGTAAGGCGAAACATGATTAGTCGATTGCAGATACTATTTTTGGTTGTTAATGGAAACGGTAGGAAGGGTACTTTTTTTCAAAAGCTTTTGTAAACATGGTCTCATTTGGCTAGACCATTTAATATAGTCAATTAGGAGCGTCAGTTCAGTGCCACTTTTTGAAAATACAATTTGTAGAAGCAAGTGCGTTGAGAACCAGCTCATATTTTTCTAATAAAAGCCTGGGACAGAGGCAGATCGGAATTGTGCCATAACTCATCGCCAGTCAACGTATTTGTTTAATATTTCCTTGAATTGTGGGACCGTGGTACTAAAGTATTAAAGCAGCACCTGGTCTGAGTTTTGCTGAATCCAGAGGCTGGTAGCATACTCCTTGGTCAAGATATCGACCAGTGTTGTTTCTCAAGAAAACGGTGAAGCAAGCGAGCAGAGGAGTCAGAGTTCCTGCCGCCCACACAGAAGTTAAGATTTCGTTGGCCAGAGCAGCTCAATCTTGTGTATACCCCCCTCAAAAATTGACTGTACATTAAATCAAGAGGGACAGTTATTTGTTTCAAATAAAAAGAAACTGTGAACCTTTCCAATATTATTTCCACCAGAAACAAACACTTGAAGTCATGATGACAAACAACAACCTAGCTTGAAAAGCCAGTATTACCTCATAGTACTACACATCAACTTACACACATATTGTAATAATAATATATGTCAATACAAAGATCCTATCTATAAATTGTGTACATACAACTTGTGATTACATTTGATTGTGATTCCTGATTCACTTTGTAGTTGAATCAGGATATCTATTGTTGAAAGGAATTAATACATATTTTAAAAGTTACACTTGACTTATTAAGATAGTCTTATAGAGTGTTCTATGTATGTGTGTGTCACAGTGTTGTAAAGTATTGTGGATTAAATTAAATTGTTTATCTGTCTGTTGGTTGTTGTGAACATACACTTCAACACTATCATAACCCTAGACATTCAACGTAGTCATCACAATATTCCAGAATAAGTCTGACTGAGGTCTAAATGTGGTAGCAAAGTAAGGTCATCTGTAATACACCACACTTATTAGATACAGATACCTTCACAGCTGATCTCAGTCAGTACACTAAGTCCCCTATAAATATTTATATCATCCCACTTTACCACAACAACATTAGACAATCTTTGAAGGACCGAGGACTAGAATGGAACCAGGCCAGGAGGAAGACAGCCGATAGGATAGTCTGGCGCTCTCTCTTCCAAACCGCTGCACCTCACTGTAGAAGGGGAACGACTAAGTAAGTAATTTTAAAGTTAATTTTGTTTGCTATTTACTTCATCACCGTCAATCTACTTTTCACTCCTTATGGAGCATGAAGCCACCACTACTGCTTGGTCTTCTGGAAGCTTGCCTCAAAACATGCATGTGCTCATACAATGGTAGTTTTTGCAGCAGATAGTTTACTCGTACATGATGATTTGCTAGCCTCATGCACAACCTCGGGAAAGACAACAAAAAGCATGGATAACAACAGAAACCATCAATAAGATAAAAGACAGGAAAAACAAGAAAGCAGAGTTAAACACAAGCAAAACCAGAAGTTCCAAAGCCAAGGCTCAAGAAGTGTACACAGAAGCAAACAAAGAAGTAAAAAGAAGTATCAAAAGAGACAAGAGGAAGTATATTGAGGAGTTGGCAAGAGAGGCAGAAGATGCTGCAGCCAAAGGAAATATGAGAGAACTGTATAGCAGCACAAAGAAGTTAACAGGGAAATACAAGCAAACAAGTTGTCTCATAAAAGACAAGAATGGGAAACTGCTCAGCAATATACAAGAGCAAATGAAGAGGTGGACAGAATATTTTGGGGACCTTCTCAATAGACCAGCTCCACAAAACCCGCTGGACATCCAGCCAGCAGAAGAAGAGCTACAAATTAACGGTGAAAGACCAACGAAGGAAGAAATAAAGAAAGCCATAAAGCTTCTAAGAGATGAAAAAGCGTCTGGACCTGATGGCATTCCAGCAGAGGCCATCAAAGCAGATATCGACACGGCTACAGAGATGTTATATAAATTACTTGGTAAAGTCTGGGAAAAGGAAGAGATACCAGCAGAATGGAAGGAAGGATATCTGGTTAAATTGCCTAAGAAGGGAAATTTACAAGAGTGCACAAATTATAGAGGAATAATGTTACTATCAGTGCCAGGAAAAGTATTAAACAGGATTATCCTTGAGAGATTAAAAGAGTCGATAGACAAGAAATTGAGAGATGAACAAGCAGGTTTTCGACAAAACAGATCATGTACAGACCAGATAGCCACTTTGAGAATAATAGTTGAACAAAGTCTGGAATGGAATTCACCACTATACATCGGATTTGTGGACTATGAAAAGGCATTTGACAGTGTAGACAGAGAATCACTTTGGAAATTGATGAGGCATTATGGAGTTCCCCTGAAGATTATTAATTTAATAAAGAAAACATATGAAGACATGACATGCAGAGTTCTTCATGAAGGACAGCTTACAGAACCATTTGGGATAAGAACAGGAGTGCGACAGGGATGCCTCTTGTCTCCATTTCTTTTCTTGCTGGCAATAGATTGGGTTATGAGATCATCGACAACACACAACAGAAATGGAATCCAGTGGACTCTGACTAAGCAGTTGGATGATCTGGATTTTGCTGATGACTTGGCTCTTCTGTCCCATAACCGTAATCAGATGCAGGACAAATTGAAAACACTCGATGAGAGGTCACAGCAATTGGGTCTGGGGATACACAGGGAAAGGACAGGGATAATGAGAGTGGATGCAGGTGGTGATAGTAGGGTTGAACTTGAGGAGACGCCAATACAGGATGTAGGGTCGTATACTTATCTTGGCGGTAATGTAGACAAAGTTGGAGGGACGGACGGCGATATCAAAATAGGAATACAAAGGGCGGGAGGAGCTTTCGTTGCATTGGGAGATATATGGAGGTCGAGGGAGGTAGGATCCAACGCGAAAGTGGGAATCTTCAACTCAAATGTGAAGTCAGTCCTATTGTATGGCTCTGAGACATGGAGAACAACAAAGACAACAACCAAAAAGCTACAGACTTTCATAAATGGGTGCTTGCGTAGAATAGAGGGATTAAAATGGTATGACAAGGTTACCAACGTAGAACTGATGACAAGAACTAGACAAGTGCCAGTGGAACAAGAGATGAGAAGAAGACGATGGCGATGGATAGGACACACACTGAGGAAACCTGTTGATAGCATTACAAGGCAGTCCTTGTTCTGGAACCCGCAGGGCAAGAGAGGCAGAGGAAGACCAAGAAGTACATGGAGAAGAGAGTTGGAAACAGAGGTGAAAATGATGAGGAGAACATGGAAAGAACTTGAGATGATGGCACGTGACAGGAGGACTTGGCATGTGTTTGTTGAAGGCCTATGCTCCTTTGGGAGTGGAGGGTTATGAATGAATGAATGCACAACCTCATATTAGTTGCTTCTTATGACATGCCTGAGGTAGCAGCAGTCTTATTATTTCATGGTCTTGTTAGAGACCCATGGAACTACACAGGGCTATTTACATCATCAGGGTAGTTGTTGCTTAACTAGGGCTGCTGAGCTTTTCACTCTTTTGCAGTCAGTACCAAGCTGAAGAGTCCTTGGTATTATCTACACTGTAGATCTAGGCTTTTCTGCCATTCCAAAACGTGTTGAGTTGAAGTCGTGAGCTCCAGTTTCTCCAACTTGGCTTGCATTTAAAGGATCATCACATCTGGTCCCAAGCTAGGAGGAAGAAGCGTGTGGCATACTGTGCCTTCCCCGCCATCCAAGGTGGCTTTCCAAATATGCAAAGCTAAAATACTGTGCTCTGGTTTTGGACTCTCCAAAGAAATCGTCATATCCTACACAGAGCCACTTGTCAGCTACCCGTGCCTATCATGGGGTCTATAGTGAGATCCTCCTGCATAGTTGGAGAGCCCCCTTAGAGGGCAGGGAATGCACAGTATGCCACACGCTTCTTCCTCCTAACTTGGGACCGGATGTGACAATCCTTTAAATGCAAGCCGTGCTGGAAAAACTGGAGCTCATGACTTCGACTCAACACGTTTCGGTATGGCAGAAAAGCCACAGGAAAAGCCTAGATCTACAGTGTAGGGAGAGCTTGAGCGCCTCAATGATCCCGGGAGCTATGCCGGCGGGAGTTTTACTCCTGGCAGGGTCACCCAAGCCGGACAGGTCCTGGGTGAGGGGCCAGACTAAATGGGCTGAGGAGTGGGTGGAACCCTATAGGTGTAGATGCAGAACCCACCGGCGAGTGGTACATGCTCTGGTCTGCACCAATCCACCCCCACTTCATGGGTTAAATGCTTTCTTGCCTCATTCTTCACTGTTTGTCGTCTATCACGCCCATGGCGACCGTTGCCTCAATTGGCTGTGTGTGGTGTACCCGGAAACGGGGCCTCCCAGTACTGAGGCAAAGTTAAGTCCCCGATGTCACTTATCGGTGCAGAATTGAGAGAGATGGCTGAGCATCACAATCCCTCCTGTGTTGCAGCATGATGAGAACCCAGCATTGCACACTGAGCTTGGGGGGATCACTTGGGCACCAGACTTAATACTGGCTCTTGACTGGATGGCCGCATGCAGGAGATTTCTACAATGGAGGGTTGGCAGGTGGTGGGTATCGGGAAGTGGCTCTGTGCAGGACGTGAGGATTCCTTGGGAGAGCCCAGAACCAGAGCACAGCATTGTGCAAGCTCTGCATAGTTGGAGAGCCCCCTGGATGACGGGGAATGCACAGTGTGCTACCCCACCTATCCCCAACTGCTAACTTAGAACCAGAAGTGGGGTCCTCTGTATGCGTGCCAGGCCAGGATAAAATGCCTGGGAAAGAGACTGGAGCTCAGAACTCCCTAACTCAAAGTTGCAGGATGGCAGAAAAGCCACGGGAAAGACAGGGCTATTTTGAAGATAACGCAACCATATTTTCACCATACGAGCTCGGACGCCGCCTCGGTAAACAAGGTCCGCGCAGAGCAGTGACACCCCCAGGCTGCTTGCGAATAGTCTACTACTGGGAACATAAACAGATTAGGGATGAGCCCACTCTCCCGTTGAACAGGTGCTAAAGTCGTAGATACTGGGCCAGAAGGCGCACCGGAAACCACAGTATCATGCAACTCGCTTTTTTTTTTTTCTATGGAGAGTACACCGTCAAATAAATCTCGTTCTGGTGCTCGCCCTGTGGAGCTCCACCAGGCAGGTGCAGTGCCGGGCTCTGAGCCTCGACAGAGCCCACCCTCAGCTACTGGAGGACCCTCTAGACCGTCTTGTGGAGTCAACAGACGGCGGAGGAGAACTACTGACAAAAAACAAAACAGAAAAAGAGAAACCCAGAGTGCCACTTGTCATGATGCACTGGAATGCAGAGGGAGTGAACAGCAAGCAGGCTGGATACAGCAAAAAGACAGAGCTGGAAAACATCTTGTATGAGAAGCAAGCAAGTCAGTGTTTGCTGTATCCAAGAGACTCACTTGAAAGCAGATCAAACCTTTAAAATAAGGGGATATCAATGCTTCAGATCCGACAGACAAGATAGACGAAAAGGAGGAGTACTTACTCTTGTAAGGAATAACATTCCTGCACACGAAAGGAAAACCTTCATGGATGGAGCAGAATATCAGCTGCTGCAGATAAAGGTAGACAAGATGGAAATAGAACTCCTGAACTATTACTGTCCGAACAACAAACCCCTGAGTCTCAGCTCTATACAGGTACCAGCCACCAACTTTATAGCAGTTGGAGACTTTAATAGCCACTCCCAGAGCTGGGGCTATAACCATCTGGATCACAGAGGTGAAGAGGTTGAAACTTGGCAAGATGATCACTCCCTAATCCTAGTCAATAATGCCACAGATACTCCTACCTTCTACTCCAGAGGATGGCACACAACCTCAACACCAGATCTTGCCTTCTCCACACCAGATATAGCTGGATCTATTAGTAGAGAAGTAGGAGACCAACTAGGGGGAAGCGACCATCGCCCAATCTTTCTTACTGTCCAGAGTGCAACTCTCAGTACAGGCCCAGCCATTACAAGATGGAACTACAAAAAAGCCAACTGGGGTTTATTCAGGCATCAGGTGAACACGCTGCTGTCTACCCTCAAGGTACAGAACAGAGACATTAATGAAGTGGTAAAAGACTTCAACAGATGCATACTACAAGCTGCAAAAGAAACCATTCCCAAAGGATGCCGGCGTAACTACATACCATACTGGTCCAGCACACTCCAAGAACGTCAGGAAGCTATGGACAAGGCTAGAAAGGACGCAGAGTCTCAGCCTTCACTTGAAACTCACAACAAATGGAAAAAGGCTGTAGCAGAGTTTCAGAGAACAAAGCTAGAAGAAAAGCGGAAAAAGCTGGAGAACTAAAACGGCATCGCTGAACCTTGAGAAAGACGGCAGGAAACTTTGGAGATTAGTCAAGTCTCTAAATGAAGAGCATTCCTCACCAAGGCAGACTATCACATTGGATGAAGGTGGCAAACTTTTCAGAGGAAAACAAGCTGCAGACTTGTTTGCTAGAAGATACAGTTCAGAAAGCAACTTACCCATTAACATAGACCATCAGAGAGAGATAAGAAAAGAAATACTGGCAACCATGGGACAGACAGATACTCCTGCCCCAATGAGGGAACCCATCACACTAGGAGAACTACAGAAGGCTATTTCCAAGCTTAAGTTTCAAAAGTCACCCGGCCCAGACAAAATCAGCAACGAAATGCTAGTAAATCTGAGCTCAGCAGCAAAGACAAAACTGCTTGAGATATTCAACCACAGCTGGTTGAAAGGAACGGTACCCCAAGTATGGAGAGAAGCCATCACAATACCCATACTAAAGAAAGGGAAATGTAAGACCGAGGCTGCAAGTTACCGGCCAATCAGTCTCACAAGCTGTGTTGGGAAGACTATGGAGCGAATAGTCAACCACAGATTGAAATGGTATTTAGAGTCTGAGCAGATCCTGGTGCCGGAACAAGCTGGATTTAGAGAATGCTACAGTATAGAAGACCAAGTTACTTACTTGTCTCAAGCAATAGAAGATGCCTTCCAGGAGAAGAAAAAGGTCCTAACGATCTGGGTCGACTTCAAGCAGGCCTTTGACAAGGTGTGGAAAGATGGCCTCATTGCAAAACTTAGGAGAAGTGGAATCCAAGGCAACATGATGAAATGGATCCAGTCATACTTGCATAACAGGAGAACTAGAGTCACACTTGACGGTCTGCAGAGCAGAAAAGTGTTGCTCCATCAGGGGGTACCTCAAGGAGGAGTAATTTCCCCAACACTCTTCCTTGTTTACATCAATGACCTGGTGAAAGATCTCCCTGCAGGAGTTAAAGCTGCTTTAGATGCAGATGACCTAGTACTCTGGTGCGCTGATGAAAATGTCACCACAGCAAATTATAGAATGCAGCGGGCAGCAGACATGCTAGTGTCATGGGCAGAGAAATGGCTTATCACAATAAACACAGACAAAACCTCCACAACACTGTTCTCCCTCGCCCCCAAGGACAAATCAGCTAACATACACCTAGGGACAACCGTGATCAAGGAAGAAAGCTACCCCACCTATCTTGGGGTGACATTTGCCCAAAGGCTTACATGGAATAAGCATATTGAAAATGCAGAAGGAAAGGCCCGAAGACGACTAGGCATACTCAGAAAATTAGCAGGTACCAACTGGGGAGCAAATGAACGAAATCTAAAGAAGATTTATAATGGAGTAATAAGACCACACTTAGAGTTTAGCTCAGCAGCATGGTCATCAGCTGCTAACTCACATCTGCAGTCTTTGGACAAGGTGCAAAATCAAGCTCTCAGGCTCATTACAGGAGCCATGAAAACTACACCAATAACAGAGATGCAGAAGGTTGCTGGATTACAGACATTGTCCCATAGAAGAGACACAAAAAACCATGATCCAGATGGAAAAGTACAACAGTATGCCAATGCACCCAATGAAGGCAAGACTAGATGATCTGGCATTGGGACGTCTAAAGCGTAGCAGCTTTGTGCATCGGGGGAAAAGACTTATAAGACAGCATCAAGAAGACCTATCCATGAAGACAACACCACTGAAGCCCACCCTATACCCTGTACCATGGGAGCAGGCCAGCAGTGCCCTCCAAATTAATACAACAGTCAGTGGTCTCACAAGTGGATGTGAGTATAATGATCTGCAAAAACGAACTGCTACATTGAGTATGATCCAAGAAAGCTATCCCGATCAATCATGGATACATGCCTATACAGATGGATCAGCAACTAATGCTGTTAGGAATGGAGGTGCCGGTATCTTTATCTCATATCCTGACAACCACTATGAGACTAGGCACATTCCCACTGGTAAATTCTGTTCCAACTATACAGCTGAGGTTCAAGCTCTAGAGCAAGCTGCAAATATGATTTATAACACCAACTCTGACTGCCACCAGGTAGTCATCCTCACAGATGCACTGTCTGTCCTGCAAGCTCTCAAGGGTGGTAAACTCCCGCATCTGAGAAATGAACTAAACAAGGTAGCTGCCAAAAAGAGAACCATACTTCAGTGGGTACCATCTCATTGTGGTGTACCCGGAAATGAAAAGGCAGATAAACTTGCAAAAAAGGGAGGAGAATGTGAACAAGAAGATAATGAAGTCACATACTTTGAGAAAAAGAGAGCTATCCAGACTATCAGAAGAGAACAGAACCAACCCAAAGACGACTATCACACTCTCGACCGGCAGGGACAGACAACTATTTTTCGACTCAGGACAGGGCATAACAAACTGAATAAACACATGCACAAGCTACGATTGTCTGCTTCACCACTGTGCACATGTGGATTAAACGAACAAACTGCTGAGCATGTTCTACAGGACTGTCCTCTGTATGACCAGTTAAAAAAAGGAAATAATGATGATAACAACGACATAAGATACTGGAGCTGTATTTATATTTTTCTACAGGGCGGAGATGCTTTCATAAACAGATTCCTTGCAACTGGTCTCAGGGATACAAATGGTCAACAACATTGCTTCTGAGGTAATTTAACCTTTTCTTATTCATTGCAGAAATTGGCCTAGTTTTTTAAAAATTAATATTTTAGTAGAACAGTCCCTTGGTTCAACTTACGATAAATTAAACATGCGATGAAGTCTTCTTTTTAAATTTGGATTCACCACACAGTATAATGCCTGCATACAATGGCCATCAGCAGTCAGGTTAGCCAGTCAGCAGTAGCATCAATCAGTAATTTTTTTTGGTTTAAACTAGCAGCAGTCTGTTGGCGAGAATATGCTGGCAATGGATAGAATACTCTTTGATGAAATCTGTTGATAGCATTATGTCACGATGCATTTAGTGTGGGGAAATGGGAATTTATATTTAATGCGACATGTCACACCAAAATGCATCAAGTTTTAAGTGTGGAGCTGTATATGACTTCTCTGAAGATTTGGTAAATATAACTTAATGTGTGAAATGTCACAACCCACTTGTCTTTGGGTCAAATTTTTGGAACAAAGGGAACTAAAAGGTTAAGTATTGCTAATTGTGCCTGACAGATGAATGAAGACAATGCTTCTCTGATTGTTCTATAAAAGTGTGCTCCATTGTAGTTTATGAATACGGTACCACTTAATGCTAAAACCAACCTTGAATGGCGCAGTAAGGCAAATTTTAATGTGTATGGCAGATACTGTGCCCCGTTTCATATTCACCGAGTTTCACAAGTCCAGATTATTGATATATTTTGCAGAAAAGTTATTAATACTGTTTATTTTTTGCAGCATTTTCTTAGGTGGATTTGGCATAGATCGCTTTTATCTTGGCTTATGGAGAGAGGGTATTGGCAAACTACTTAGCTTTGGTGGACTTGGTGTGTGGACTTTGGTTGACGTTATTCTTATAGCTGTTGGATATGTGGGACCATGGGATGGTTCACTCTATATATGATGCTTGTGTATGGTGGACTTTGGTTGATGTGTAGGACCA
Organism: Oreohelix idahoensis; assembly: GCA_024509875.1. Lineage (NCBI taxonomy): Eukaryota > Metazoa > Mollusca > Gastropoda > Stylommatophora > Oreohelicidae > Oreohelix > Oreohelix idahoensis. The sequence continues at coordinate 187,915 of JAMPIV010008626.1, read as the reverse complement.
TGGGATGGTTCATGTTATATAAGATGCTTGTGTATGGTGGACTTTGGTTGATGTTATTCTTATAGCTGTTGGATATGTGGGACCATGGGATGGTTCACTCTATATCTGATGCTTGTGGATGGTGGACTTTGGTTGATGTTATTCTTATGGCTGTTGAATATGTAGGACCATGGGATGGTTTACTTTATATATGATGCTTACGTGTCAGAGAGAAGTGTGTATATAAGACTATTGCTTTAAGTGAGAGTGGGTGGTTTGCAGTAAAAAGCAGAATATGTCTTGTTGCAAATTGAACTGTATTGTATAAGTAAAATAAATTGTTCAAATGTTTAAATTTTCAGGTATATGAAATAGTTTTCCAGGTTCAGAATACCAAGATTTGATGAATGAGATTCTCTCCCCCCCCCGATATATTTAAAAAATAAAAAAATGCATGTGCCTAATTATTCAGACAACACAGTACTGCATGAGCCTGCTGTTGGTGTGTTCCATCATTCTTTTTAATATGTAAATTATTCTGCCTAGTTAAAACAATTGTTGGAACAAAAACATTAAAATTACTGCTGCCAAAGAGATTGCTTAGCTGAGCAGGAGGCATACAAGTAATGTTTTGTCACATTCACTGTTCCATCTAACCTGCACTGCGGCACAGACACACAGCTTATGCTGCAGAAATTGTAACTGCTGTCCGTGCTAGTTACCCACCATCCTGTGGCACACAAAATGCTGCTCAACTGTAATTGCATTCTGTTCATTGCTAAACAAAATTAGAGGGAACGTTGGTCAGAATGTGCATCAGTTGCATGGCTGCTGGGAATCACATCCAAAAAGAAAAGAGCCCTGGTAATTGCTAATCTGTGACCTTGTCAGTGAAGCACACTATATACAGCTACACACACACAAAAATGACAGCAGTAAAGAGACTCGGCTGTTGTTGTTTAACTAGGGCTGCTGAGCGTGTCACCATTTCACAACCTATGCCAAGTTGGATTTTCCAAGGCATTATCTACAGTGTAGATCAATGGTTTTCCCTGTGGCTTTTTGGCCATTCCACAACGTGAGTTGGAGTCACGAGTTCTAGCTTTTTTCCCTGGGCATTCTATCCTGGTTCAGCTTGCATTTAAAGGATACTCGCATCTGGTTTTAAGCTAGTAGGGGGAAAGAGGGGCATCATACTGTGCATTCCCCTTCGATAGTGGGGTGTGGCTTTTCAAATATTCAGGGCTAAAATATTGTGCTCTGGATCTGGGCTCTCGCAATGAATTGTCACCTCTTGCTCAGAGCCACTTCCCAGCTCCCCCACCTGCCATAGATTAATTGCGGAGTCATGCATGCTCAGGCGACCTGGGAAAAAGCCAGTTAAATATGGAGCTCATGTGATTCCCCCAAGCTTAATTTGCAATGTTGAGTTCTCAACATGGTCCACCTGAGCAGGAATCGTGATGCTGGGCAGCCTGAAGCAGCTAATTGATTCCCTGGTGTTAGCCAGGCAACTTGAGAACTCAGACGTAGCCTATTTCCAGGATGCAATGTGTGGATGTGCTTTAGGGTCTTGATTAGTGGTCTAACCCTGCAATTCACACACATGCAATCTGAATTCCTTTGTATCCCCAAAGATCTTGTCAGCAAAGCCATTTCAGTCATAATAGTTTACACAGCATTTGTCACAAGCCTAGAACCCAAGTATTAATTGACATCCATATCAAGCACTGTCTGCATTAAAGACTGGCTGTGAAGGATCACCATTTTCTGTTCATTGCCGTGATGGTACGCAACGTTTGTCCACCAATTGATTTTCATTTTACTTACAAGTGTTATTGTCATCTTACCAGTTGGTGTCATCGATCTTCTATCCAAAATATCAAATTTTATCTCCGATTTCCAGAAATTTGTCTTTCCTCACTCGTATATTACAGGGACCCAAGAGGGAAGCAAAGAATATACCACTGCAGTCTACCTTGCATGTCATCAGAGGTGACTAAGGAGGGTTTGGCATGGGACTGGCTACCCCATTCTGTTGAAAATTTAAGCCACACAAAAACAAAAACTTGAACAAAACAGTACGGAGAAGTCAGCTAAGGAAAATAATTCAATGCAGCCACCAAGACGGAAGGTTCTGTGGTAAAAGAGGCTCAATACGAAAGAAGCAGAGGCAGGCAGAAATGAAAATGATGGAAGATGTGATGGAAGTCCTGGAGCTGACGGCATGGGATACAAAGACCTATGCTCCTTGGGGAGTTGATGATGATATTCTCTTTTCATACCTAGTTTTTCCAGAACTTATTTATGGCATAGTAGTATGTCTATTACTGCTGTATTAAACAATAAAGTAAAGAACACTCACGTGCTGAAAAATGATTTGAATGTATAGGATCTTGACATGTTAGATGTATATTAATAATATATTTTCATGTATGAGTATTTATACTGTATGTTTGAATTTATGTAATTCACCATCTGCGAATAAATTATGTCCCTGCATACACAAGGTCTCCTTATTTCAATTGTGTTCTTGTGACTCCATATGTAATTAGTGCTCAAGTACATCAGTATTATGTCTTTATATTTGTCCTTAATTTTGCCAAAAAAATGTCATTAAATCAAAAACTGCCAGAATAGTAAAGCACAGCTCTCAAATGTCCCAACTTTAAATGCTTCATTCTTTTGATGGATGTTTTTTCCCTCCCTAAGAGCTATGCTGACCAGCATGGATGATCACGTTTCTCCCCAGATTTTCTGCCCCTACTGCTGGTTATCAATTTTTTATTGACTTTTCCATGACGTTAAACTATCCAGTGTATTTCTTCCTGTCGACCTCACTTTTCATTTCCTCTTAACATGCTAAAAATGTGGGCTGTTCTTTCTGATGTGTGTAATAAGCTTCATATGCTCATTGGTTTCTGTTAATATATCATCACTTTTCTTTTTTTTACTGTTCACTGTATTCTTAACATTATCTTATAAAACAATGATACCTACAGGAATGTTCTTATTTCAACTCCGCCTAGGCCGGTCCCAAGCCCAGCTGAAAAAGGAGGAGGGCAGCAGCCCCTCCACCATGCAAAAGCACAACATGCCAATCACCTGTTTGCTTTAAACTTTTGATTACGAGAACTACAAGAGAGAAAACCGGACTGATTCTAAAGGCGACGAACTGGAACAGACTATGACTTATGGAACTTGGAACACAAGAAGTATAAATGGGAAAGAAGAGGAGCTGGTGGAAGAGATGAGGAAAGCAAAACTAGAAATCCTGGCTATAACTGAAACAAAGAAAAAAGGACAAGGAGTCATGGATCTAGATGGCAACACGCTGCTCTACAGTGGTGTACCCACATCTGAAAGAGCTAAAGGGGGCGTGGGTTGCATTGTGGCCAAAAACCAAAAAGATAGTATCAAGGGATGGAACTTTGTCTCGGAGCACATTATGGTTGTAAAACTAAAAGGAGGAGAAACCATAGTCAACCTGGTCATAGTGTATGAGCCAAATGAGGATGAGAGAGCTGAGGTCAAGGAGGAATTCTTCGAGCTGCTTCAAAGGACAGTGGATGACTGCCTAGATGAAATTATCACGCACGGAGATTTCAATGCCAGAGTTGGAAATGACCATGCTAGATGGGGTGGAGTTATCGGACGATATTGAAAAGATACTCTCAATGACAATGGAAAGCGACTCTTTAGATTCTGCAGAATCTGATCATTACAAACACAAAGTTCCCCCATAAGCACATACATGCATACACTAGATGTGAACCAACAAAGAATGAGAAGTCAGTGATCGACTATGCCATTGTTAGGAGGAGCTCATTCAAATATGTTCGGGATGCTAGAGTCTGGAGGGGGCCAGAGATTGGAAGTGATCACTACCTGCTTACAATCAAAAGAACAACTGAAAGAGTTGCTCAGCCTAGGAACTGCCCAACATCACGCAAGAAACTAAGTAAACGAATGGGAGAAATGAGCATTAAGACCTACAAGCTGAGAGAGCCAGAAATTAAGACCAGATATCAGGGGCTTATTGCTGCAGCAGTGAGCAACACAGAAGAACAACCTGATGACTTGGAAACCTCTGGCTTAAATTTAAGGACATCATAAAGACAGCTGCTGCAGAAGCATGTGGTGAAGTCCGACTTGGGAACAAGAGAAAGAGGACACCTTGGTGGACAGAGGAAGTCAAAGTGAAAATAAGAGAGAAGAAAATGGCATGGAAACAATACTTAGGAGCTAAAAACACAACAGGACAAATGGAGAAATATAGAGAATATGTGACACTCAGAACAGAAGCAAAGAACAAGGTGCTAGCAGCAAAACAGAAGTCCTAGGAAGAATTTGGAGAAAAGCTAGAAAAAGATGCGCAAGAGCCACAATTGGATGAGGTCCAGTGCAGATTCCGAGCAAACCGAAGTACTCAAGACCTAATCTTCACACTCGGACAGCTGAGTGAAAAGGCCCTTGAGTATAAGAGTGAGATCCATCTTTGTTTCATAGATCTGGAAAAGGCGTTTGACAGGGTCCCCTGGAGCAAACTTTCGGACTGTTTGGCAAGGAAGAACATTCCAGCACCTCTGATTCATGCTATGCAGAGCTTCTACAAGTCTTGCAGAAATTATGGGAGTACAGCAAACCATAAGTCAGAGGAGTTCAGAACCACCACTGGTGTAAGACAAGGTGATATCCTGTCACCTTATCTTTTCATACTCCTCATGGACGATGTCATCAAGGCATCTAAGGAGAGAACAAGAAAGTATTCAGTGGGGTACTGGAAGATGAAACAGGTCTGTATTTCAGAGCTGGCATTTGCTGATGATGTTGCCCTGATTGCTAAATCAGAGGCACATCTCCAATCCAACCTGCAAGTCTGGAAGGAAGAGCTGGAGAAGAGAGGGATGGTCATAAGCAGCTCTAAAACAAAATCCATGGTGATATCACGAGAAGAAAGAAGACATTAGATTAAGCTGGCAGAACAGGTCGACCACTTTAAATACCTTGGAGCTATTATAGACCGAAAGGGAGGCATCAAAGAAGAGTTGGCCACTCGAAAAGCAGCAGCTGGGAGACTTTTTTTAGGCCATAAATCGAGGATTCCTCAGCAAGAGAGGTTGGTAAGAAAACGAAGATGGCTGTATACCGCTCCACCTATGTCCCAGTCTTGACATATGGATGCGAGTCATGGGCAATGACTACAACCCACAAAAGCCAGATCCAAACCTCAGAAATGAGGTATCTGAGGAACATGGTCCGCAACCAGATATTACGTCAAGGCCTAAAATCCCACCCCCTGCAGACCCAAGTAGAACAGTCCCAACTAAGATGGTTTGGCCATGTCTGCAGAATGGGAGAAGATTGGCTACCACGATAAGCATGGGAAACAAAGAGCCAGGGATCCAGACCCCAGAGTCCGCTGGAAGGACAACATTAGACAATCTTTGAAGGACTGAGGACTAGAATGGAACCAGGCCAGGAGGAAGACAGCTGATAGGATAGTCTGGCGCTCTCTCCCAAACCTCTACACCTCACGGTAGAAGAGGAACGACTAAGTAAGTAAGTAATGTTCTTATTTCTTGATTGCTCATTATTCACCTCTACATGACGGGGTCAGTTTTAACCAACAGTGAAGAACTCTTTAACTTCATTTCACAAAAATTATCATACACGGGTATTTTAAGTCTTTATAGACTGTGTAACACAGGTACTAAACTCAGTACAGAGATTTTGTGCCATTTTCTGATGGTCTTGCATATGCAACTTGTGATATGCCTCTGTTACTTTGTACTATGAAGTCTAAAATGCATCATGCCCATAATTGAATTATCTTGTACAATAAGCCAAACAGCATTTTTCTTGCTTTACATTATCATCATTTTCCTTTGCGCTCCTTACGAAGCATAGAGCCACCATTGCAGCTGGTCCCCTTGCAGGAAGCTTGCATCAAGCATTCACATGCTCTTGCAGAGATTTTTTCTGTGTCAATTTGTTCGATATGATGCGGCTGCCAGGCCTTCTTCTCTGATCCTTAGCTGCCGCCCGTCAAAGCAGCCAGTGGCCATCACGCCTGGTGGCGTCTTGAAGGGCAGCAACAAACTGCTTCCACTTTACTCGGCCGGTGGCTATCCTTCATGCAGTGCCCTGGTGGGGGTTCATTCTTTGCATATCTGCCTCCAGTTCTTCGCCAAGTTGTTTTTGGTCGGCCTCTCTTTCATTTTCCTTCAGGAGTCCATAGCATAGCTGTTCTTGTGATGGCATCAGGGTCTCTTCTGAGGACATGTTTTTAAACAACAAAACTGCGACCTCTGATCTTGTTGAATCCTTTTTTTTTTTTTTAAAATCCATTGATATAGTGACCCAAGATTAATGTTACGGGGAAACAATTCAACTAATGTCTAACTTTCATTGCCAAAAACATTGTTGCATCAGATGTTCATATATATGTATGGGTGCATGTGTGTGTATATATGTATGTGTGTTTATATACACACATACATACACACACTTGCTGACCCTAGCAAGAGCTTTATTTTTACTTTGTTCACCATCATTATTATAAATAATTTCCTCTAGCTCTTATTAAGGCTATAAGCACACCACAAGTTGTTTATATATGCCCAGTGACTGATAATTCCTGGCATATCCTCCACAGAACAAGCAGATCGGGTTATAGTGCACATCCCTGCCTACTGCCCTGTTTACTCTGCTCAACATTTCCCAACTGGCTGCCAATTTTTATGGCTGGTACAGGTGAAAAAGCAAATGTAGCAATACGACTAAAAAATGACACAAGCATACGAAAAAGTGTGGTTAAAGAACATAGCATGACACACACATGTAACAAGACTGGTACCGCAATATAAAGAAGACACACAAGTGTAGCAAGACTGGTACAGGAATTTAAAGATGACACACAAGTGTAGCAAGACTGGAACAGGAATATAAAGATGACACAAATGTCACAAAGCTGTTGTACACATATAAAAAAATGACACACGTAGTATGAATGTGATACATGAATATAAAGATGACGTGTGGCAAGACTGTACAACTACACATACATACACATGAAAATTACAACAAACTGTTGAAGCAACTTAAAGTACCAGCTTTTATTCCATTCATACACAAATGAAAAGAAAAAATTACAAACGCACCAACAACAAAATAAGGTGGCAGATGAGTAACAGAAAGACAAATATTTTAAATCAATAATGAAACCAGCACTATTAACTGACTTTTAGGCCAAACCTCCCAACCTGAAAGATGGGGGCACAATTTTGAGAGGTGGACAAACCTGGAATGTGCACTTTATGATAGCAAATGTAGGGAAAGAAAAAATCTACCTCAAACACTAATGTATGCACCAATCATGGTGGCTTAAAGCTCATGTAAGTCTACTTAAGAGGAAGTACTGAACAAAATAGCTAGATAACTTCTTCCATGTTCTGGCACTCTACTCAGACGTAAAAAAAAAATGTCATTGCAGCCGAATAGGAATATTCACATAGTCATATGAAACTGTCTAATAAAATTAAAATGCAATGCAGCACACATTTGTAGACATGGGAATTTTCGTCCCTACCCCAAATATTTGATACCTGTCTTACAACGTAATTCTGAAAATGAAACGCAAATGCTTATCCCACTGAACAACTAAGGTGTAAGGTAGATGACAGCATGAAAATAAATCACATCAATCCCACATTTGTGTACAACTAAAACAGAAAATAATTTTCCTTGTTTGTACATATACAGCCATCAGTAAACATCATTCCTGTAGCAAATGTTTTTTACAACGCTAGCACAACAAATATGCACACTCAAATCTTACCAACAAAGCAGCAGTACTCGATTTGTTGAAAGAGACTGATTGCTAATAATCACCAAACTGCTGCAGTATTTCGCTGAATAGAAATAGTGACTTCTTTATTACCCTAAAATTAGTAATTCAACAAATTTACATGCAAGTACTGCTGCATTCATTGCATTTGGCAAGTCCTGCAAGGAACAAACATATGGTTATATATACAATACAACTTGCTGACATTAACATATGAAAATAATTACTGCTTTTTCTAGAGGTGGCAAAGGCATTTAAAAATTAAAACAGCACTGTAATACCACCAGACCTACGATTCTAACACCAATGTCTTTTTTTTTAAAGAGTACAGTGGTTCAGATTTGTTATTTTAATAGTGAGGAAAATGTCACTGATAAAAAGCAGGAAAGTAGAGATGAGGTGTCAGGTAGTTCAGATGAGGAGACACAACTTTATTGTTGACAGCTACACAGATGCTGCCATGCAGCTGACGGACAGAAACTACATCCAGCATTGACTACTCTGGAAAATTTACCCCTTTCTGGGTGACAGATTCAGTAACTTCCACACAAAAAATCAACAATGGCGTTGCCAGATTTTCATATAGCATTTAAATAAAATTGATATCAACAGAAAGCTTGTTTTCTTATTTGTAGCACTTTTACAGGCTGTATAGAAAGCAGTATGCCGTATTACTCTTTTATACAATTAAAAGTGTCAGGTGTTTTCAGAAACTCAGTTTCATGAACTGGGTGAATTCAATGTTGGTGTTTTGAACATTCCCTATTTAATTAGGCGAGTTTTTAAGAGGTGTTAAAGTTAGTTGCTTATCCTTTACAGGACGTGGCAAAATCAACCCCAGCTTTTATTGGCTGTTTGTGATTTTTTCTAGGCAATTTTTTTCATTCAGTAGTTTGCCATTGCTTTCTGAACGGTACGGCGCTTATACCATTGTTAAAAATCCACACAAAGCGATCTGCTACCAAACCGCCTGCAGCAGGTTTCGAACCTGGTATATCTGGATTATGAAACTGCGTTCATATCCATTAGGCCACAGACGCCGACTTTAAGAGATGATACTTATTAAATCACCTAGTTCTTAAGTTTTTATGGGTGCAGCAATTTGGAACTTATGTGTTTTTAGCCTCTGGCTCGAGTATGGGCCTTTCAAAATTAGGTATTTCGGTCCTAGTTTACCGATAGACACAAAATGGCCGACGTTACTTTTCCCGCGAGTGCCTAGGTCTAGAAATAGGTACCACAAGGTAAGGTGACCAGACGTCCCGGTTTTCCCGGGACAGTCCTGGTTTTCGACCACTTTTGATAATTTGTCCCGACTTTTTTTCGATGCAATCCGGGACGCCAATTTGTCCCGGTTTTGGACGAATTTGGCATAAATCTCACAGATTAAAAAAAAATTATTATTCCGTGGCTGACTTGAGGGAATTTTTAATTATTAGTGAACTGGCGCCGAAACAGCAGAAGAGGTTGTCAGGACCGCGAATTAGTTTTGTAGTTCCAATGTGATATTCGCAGTTATTTGAAATTTTAGGTAGCGGTAAAGTACCAAGATTTTGCGTACGGTATACGTTTATTTAATTTAAACGGTGAACTATTTGTGCATATTTTGTTATTGTTGTAAGAAAATGGTACCAAAGCGTAAATGCAGTTTCAATGAAGATTTACAAAAGGAATATCAGTTTATTAAAAAGAGTACATCAAACTTCAATGTACGATGCAATATATGTGCCTCCGGGTTTTCGATAAGCCATAGTGGACGTGGTGATATTAAGAACCACATATGCAGTGAGAAACATAAGAGAGCCGTCGTTACAGCTGCATCAAGCTCGTCGTTAACCACTTTCTTCAGAGCTGATAAAATTGGTGACCAAGAAGAGCAATTAGCTGCTATAGAAGGCGCCTTTGAAAACCATACAGTGCTACACAATCATACTTTCAAGTCTATGGATTGCACATCAAAATTACTTCAGGTTACTTTAGAGCCTAAATTTGCATGTGCACGTACGAAAACAGAAGCCATTATTCTAAATGAGTTAAGGTGGGACCTAGAAAAGTCTACATTTATTTCTGTACTGACAGATGCATCCAACCACAAAGAATTAAAGATTTTTCCTTTGCTTGTCAGATACTTTGATCACAGTAATGGAGTGAAAATTAAAATATTAGAGTTAAAGTCATTGCCAGGTGAAACATCTGATATTGTAAGTAGTTTTCTTAATGACTGCATAACTGAAAATGGTTTAGACAGGAAAGTAGTTGGATTATGCGCAGACAACACAAATTCCAATTTTGGAGGTGCTGAAAGGAAAGGACAAAACAATGTTTTCAAAAAACTGCAAGACAACCTTGGACATGGTCTTATAGGAGTTGGGTGTGCAGGTCATATTTTCCACAACACTGTTCGAACAGCTGCAGATGTACTGCCTGTTGATGTCGAGCTGATTATTGCTAAAATGTATCTACTCTTCAAATCATGCCTAGTACGAGTTGAAAGACTCAAGGAGTTTTGCCAGTTTGTGGAAACAGACTTCCAGATGATCTTAGGTTATGCTCAGACTAGGTGGCTTGCATTGCTGCCTGCTGTTGAAAGGGTTCTTCAGATGTTCCTGCCTCTAAAATCATATTTTCAATCTCAAGACAGATGCCCAGTTTTTATACAGACATTCTTTGAAAATCCTCTATCTGAGGCATGGCTTGTTTTTGTTCACAGTCAGGCCTCTCCATTCCACGAAGCAGTGCAAAAAATAGAGGGACAGATGGTCACTGTGTTTGAAGTCATTGACAGCATCAACAGGTTGAAAACTATTTTGAAGTCCAAACTGGAAGTCTGTTTCTTGCCGTCAAGAGTTAAGCTAATCCTTGAAAAGCTGGAAATGGAAGGACTTCCAAAGGAGGATGTGAAAAAGTTTCATGCTAGCGTTTCTTCGTTCTATGAAACAGCTTTCAATTATTTGAATAAATGGGCTGCAAAAAATTTTCAAGACCTAGAATCCTACAGCTGGGTAACGCTGAACAGAATACCAATTTGGGCAGATATTGAGATATCATCATCACTAGTGATTCAAACATTACCTTCAGCCCACTTTACAGAAACTGAAATTTATGACGAATATGTCTATATGAAGCAGTTTGTTACTTCTCAGAAAATTAGTGAATGGAGTGCCAAAAAAACATTGCCACCACAACGTTGAATTGAAACGGTTTCCCACTTCAAAAACAATAATGTGACAGTTTCAAATATTTTGAAGTTGGCAGAGTTTTTTTTCTGTCTACCTGGAACAAATGCTGCCACAGAAAGAGTGTTTTCTTTGATGAACAGCTTAAGGGCAAGTGATAAAACACAGCTAGGTGTTGAAAATTTGAAAGCTATGTTGACAACCAAAGTGAACTGTGAGGAAACATGTGTCGAGTTTTTTAAGATGCTGCTTGTAAAGAAGGACCTATTGATAAAAATTCACTCGTCTGAAAAGTACAGTAACTCAGCTTTACCTTAAGTAAGGATTATTGATGTTTTTCTCTCTTATTAGTTTAAGTAGTTAAACTTATACAGTAAAATGTATGTTATTCAAATGTATATATAAAATGTATATTATTTTAAAATGACATCAACTTGATTTTTCCGAGACATGTCCCGACTTTTGACCGTTTCTTTACCCTTTTGTCCCGATTTTTTGCATTGAAATAGGTCAAATCTACTATTTTGTCCCGGATTAGGGTTTTGAAAATATGGTCACCTTACACAAGGTGATTTTTGTTTGCACAGAAACACCAGAGAAAACAATGCCGTTTGGGAGCCCTTGGGAAACCATGAAACTCAGTACTTTAATTTTTAACATTGGACAACAAATAAAAAAGTTATGGCATTTTAAAAAGTGTGGGGACTTAGAATATTTTCACAAAGTTGAAAAAGTAACACCAACTTCAGAGCACTCCCGTCTTCTTAAATATTATCTTACAACCTTCTCTTGTCTCCTTCAGTCCCTTCCACTTCTAAATCAAAGTGAAAACTTCAATATGAATAAAAAATATGACATGGTAATGGTACTTTTGGCTTGTTCTGAGTGCACACACTGAATGTACTAACTACTACAACTAGAAAAGATTGTATTTTTTATGTGTGAAATGGACTGTTTGCTATAATCATAATACAGATTATTATGGCAAGGCTGAACATTTAAAGTATATTTTCTATGTTGGAGCATAAAAATCTTGACAAATTGGTGTAATTTTCATTTTTGTACCCTTGTTAAATTTTTAATGATTTTTAAAAATTCAATGAAATTTCATTTTTTGCTGCAGATCGCTCTGTTTAGCAATTTATGTTTAGTGGTATTTTGTGTTATTAGTATATTGATGTTTGTTTTTAAAGACCTTGACTTTTCTGATAACTTGGTGTCATTTCTATCAATATTGATGCAATTGTTGATTTTGAATAAATAACAATTTTTGTTAGTTTTTAACTCCCTTGGTCATTTTTGCAAAATTGGGCTTCGAGCCATTTTTAAGCTAATAAAATATGAACAACTTATTCTTTGACATTCATGAAAAAAAATTGAGTTTGTTGTCTGTTTACATGAAAGTGTGTTTACAAAGTTTTGTCAGTGTGTGTTTGTAAATTTAAAATTTATGACCACTCAAATTTGGCATTTTGACAAGTTGCGCAACATGCCCAATTTTTCAAATATTCAAAATTGCATAACTTTTGAACAAATTCACCTAGGGCATTAAATTTGGTACCAACATGCTTAGAATAAATAGATCTACCCATCTACATATGTGATTAACAGAAATATGTAATTTAAAAATTCAGTTTGGAGTACCTACTACGAGGGTGAGTCAAGTGAAAACCGGAAATATGTTATAACAATAAGAATAATCATGCCATTATATTGTAACTTGCCAATACAGTAAAACTCCATTTATCTGAACCCCATGGGACCGAGCATCGTTCGGATAATCAAATGTTCGGATAATTGGATTACATAATGTATCGAGTACATGTACACATACAGTATTTCTAAAAATAATTAACCATCACAAGGAAAATACACTATAAAACATATTTACTTGTACTGTAATAATAATACACACACTGTATTAGATCACTGTATCACCAAAATCTTTCATTACACTGCAGTGCATGTACTACTTGTATTAATTATTTTTTTTAAAGAAAGAGAAATGTTTTCAAAATAACATTACAAACGATTCAAAACCAGGCGCAACTTACGTATACATGTACTTGCACAGATGTAACCCACTATTTAAAATAATGAGGAATCCTCTTTTGCACCAAACTGGATAGTCTCCTTTTGGCTGCTAAGTCCCGCATTCTCTTCAACAGCAGAAGCTGTGTAGGACAGCTGTCATCTTCTTGCTCGTACCAAGCCATCGCTGTTTCTAGTGCTATAAAGGCCTCTTCAGGACTTGGTCGACGTTTTGGGTTTTCTTCATAATCTACAAGTACATCATGTACTTCTGAGGAGTCTTCATCATCGGTCACTACATGTATTTGGTTTTCTTCTTGCACAAAAGACAAAATTTCTTCGTCATTCAAAAACTGAAAAACAGAATCATTATCATCTTCTAGCCACATGTGTGCATCATCTTTGTCACAATCCGAAAATCCAGGCATTGCTTGAAACAGTTCCACAACTTCATTTATACAATCATCATTTGTGTCCACTGCAGTAGTTTCATTTCCTCCTTTTTTCCCAAGTAATCTATTCCAAGCCTTGTTGAGATTATCTTTGACAGGGTGGTCCAAGCATCAGCTAACATATAGCAGCAGTCTTTCAGATTAAGCTTTTTGGAAAACGCCACCACACTTTCTTCATCTTCAGCCAGCAATAAACGACGCAGGAATTCCTTCTTGTACATCTTTTTAAGCTTTTCTATAACACCCTGATCCATTGGTTGAATCAGTGCTGTTACATTAGGAGGCAGAAACATTACTTTAAAATATGCATCAACTGCATTCAATGTATCCGTCTCTGGATGAGATGGTGCATTGTCCAGTAGAAGAATTACTTTTCCAGTTTTCTTTTCTTGTTCTCTCAACCTCTTCACATTTGGGACGAACTGATTTGTATACCAATCAAGAAATATTTCACTATTCATCCAAGCACTCTTCTGTGCTTTGTAGCACAATGGGAGACATGTCACATTCTTTAAACAACGTGGTTTTTTGGCTTTGCCGATCATTAGCACCGGTAAACGATGACTTCCACTGGCATTCGCGGCTACCAAAATTGTTACTCTCTCTTTGCACTTTTTAAACCCAGGGGCAGCTGCTTCGCGCTGAGATGGAAGTAATTTTTGAGGCAATGATGTCCAGTATAAGCCAGTCGCATCGGCATTATACACATCATAGAGTGAATAACCTTCTTCTTCCAATAAAGCCAAGAATGTTTCTTTAAAATTTTCAGCGGCAGTTGCATCGCTAGATAAAGATTCCCCTTGAATCTCCAATTCTCGTATGCCATGACGAGATAAGTTTCTTAACCATCCCTGGCTAGCCTTAAAGTCAGGAGGACCGTCAAGTTGATTGTTGAACTGAAGTGCCTTTTCACACAATAGAGAGCCAGAGATAGGTTCCCCTTTGCTTCTTCTTTGCACAAACCATATATACAAAGCCTCTTCCAATTTCAAATCTTTCGCATTTCTCATGGTTTTACGTTTCTTCGACCCATTTTCACTATCCAATTTCGATGCAAAACTCATAATTTTATCCTTGTTACTTTTGATGTCAGAGACGGTAGCTTTCCCAACATTGAAAATCCTCGCAAGTGAAGACACAGTTTCACCTTTTCCTAGTCTCTTGATAATTTCTGTTTTCGTTTCAATTGACAAAACATTGCGGTTCCTTTTATATGCTTTAGGCCTACTGGAAGATGCCATATCGCACAGAGAAATACTTGTACACCAAAATTATTCTGCTGTAGTAGCAGACACAATTATTTTAAGTTGAACTGTCTGTTTAGCCAGTGTTCTGCCTAGAACGCACACGTACACTGGACTCTTAGTATACGAGCGGCCTTTTAGAAAGGCCAATGATCGATCCCCGTCAATAGCGAAAATGTATAGGTGAATGCATGTTTAAAACCACTGAACAATTTAGTTACGTGCATGATATAGGGGTTTCATGTCTTCACATTTTGATATATAACACTTTATGTTATCTTTATAAATAAATTATTTATTGCAAAATTTGTAACGGTAGTCATGAAATTAGCTCGTATACTAAGATCTAACTGACTTCCTGTACGTAAGCGACCGACCATTAGCCCATCCCATCCTCTACAAATTGTTCGCACACATTTGAAGCTTGCCGCATCAAAAGATTCAGAAATGTAGTCTAACGTGACTGGTGGTGCCTGATTTTTTTTCCTGGAAAGTGTTCGGATAATTGGATGTTCGGATAATTGGGGTTCGGATAAATGGAGTTCTACTGTATTGTTGTCCTGGATGTCTCGAGTGTCATGCACGCACACAGTCATCGCGGTGATGACGCATAAGGTGACGTCATAATGACATTTTAAAGATGGCCGCCCCGCTAGTGGAATGCACTAAACAGCAGCAGCGTTCTGTTATTCAATTTTTGATCAGCGAAGGGGTGAAACCAATAGAAATTGATCGGCGAATGAAACAACGACGCTGTACCTCTTCATCGGACCTGAAAGTCTTTCCTCCCAATGCCTCTTTGAGTCGTCCAAACAGGTGGAAATCACTTGGGGCTAGGTCTGGCGAGTACGGTGGATGTGGGAGACACTGAAAGTGCAGGGCCTCGATGGTTTCAGTCGTTGCATGGGCTGTATGGGGTCGAGCATTGTCATGTTGCAAAAGGACACCTTTACTCAAAAGTCCACGTCGTTTGGATTTGATTGCGGGTCGAAGATGATTCCTGAGAAGCTCTGTATATGTGGCACTGGTGACAGTGTTGCCCCTTGGCATGTAGTGCTCTAAAATAACGCCTTGTTCATCCCAAAAGAGAGTCAGCATTACCTTCCCTGCAGATGGCTGCGTGCGGAACTTCTTCGGTTTCGGCGAGGAGGGATGGCGCCATTCCTTGCTCGCTCGCTTAGTTTCAGTTTCGTGGTAGTAACCCAAGTTTCGTCACCAGTAACAATTCGTGATAGGAAACCACCACCTTCTGTTTCGAATCGCCGCAAAAGTTCTTGACAAGAATCAATGCGTCGTTGTTTCAATTCTGGAGTAAGCTGCCGTGGCACCCACCTTGCAGTACTGTAGCACATCAGAGATGATGTGGTGTGCTGAACCGTGACTGATGTCAAGATGTGTGGCAATATCATCCACAGTCAATCGGCGGTTTCCCTGGACGAGTCATTCAACGGTTGCTATCGATTCTGGAGTCACTACTCTGTGTGCCTGACCTGGTTGTGAACAATCTGTCACAGAAATCACGCCGTTTTTGAACTTTGTACACCATTCATACACCTGCGACCTTGACATGCATGCATCACCGTACTTGAGCTTCATTCGCTGATGAATTTCTATTGGTTTCAACCCTTCACTGATCAAAAATTGAATAACAGAACACTGCTGCTGTTTGGTACATTCCACTAGCGAGGCGGCCATCTTTAAAACGTCATTATGACGTCACCTTATGCGTCATCACCGCGATGGCGCATGCATGACACTCGAGACATCCAGGACAACAATATTGGCAAGTTACAATATAATGGCATGATTATTCTTATTGTTATAACATATTTCCGGTTTTCACTTGACTCACCCTCGTATTATTTATTTATAAATAATTGAACATCACTGTGTTGTTATAGTGTCCATATGCCTCTCCAACAGTATCTTTGTGTATTATGTTTCTTAGCTTGTTAGATAAGGTCAGAATTTTTTTTTTAATGATTACAAATGGCAGTAAGGAATTAGGGAGTGGACAGAGAAAAATGATAGTGCACCAAAAAAAAAAAAAAAAAAAAAAAAAATGCTAGGCCAAATGAAGGTGTAGAAAAACTGAGTTTCCGAAAACACCTGACACTTTTAATTGTATAAGAGAGTAATACAGCATACTGCTTTCTATACAGCCTGTAAAAGTGCTACAAGGAAAAGCAGGTTTCGTATTGGTGTGAAACATATTGATTTTGCCAACATCATACCAAGCTTCCTCAGATTTTCATAAAACAACATGCATCTGAGGTATACAAAGTATTTGATCATGCAGTGTTTCCCAACCAGTGTTCCATGGAACCCTAGGATTGCACTATTCATCTTCAGGGTTCCGTGGAATAAATAAAAACAAATCTTGAAATACCTAATACAATTCCAAGTATATTTGTTAATCAGGGCTATACAGAAACTGATTGGAAAAAACTGGACTGAACATATACTCAAGACCAAAAGAAACGCACATATTAATTGTTCTGATTTTCAGACAAATAAAATAAAAAAATCAAGTTTAAATCGTCTTTAAACACAACTTTAGCAATGCAAGACGACACTGCACGTGGAAAATTTGTGCTGCGGTGAGTTGTTTACGGCTTAGATGAGCAAACGCTCAGAATAAATATTCATTACAGTTCGTGCATTTCATGATTTTTCATGCATGACTTTTGGTTGTCTGTTGTTCACCCAATTCTCTATACAATGCACGTAGAACCCATACAAATTTCACACAGCAAAACGATGCCTAGACTGAATATTGACGAGCGTAATCAAGCAGTGGGAATGCTCAGAGGTGGAGCATCAGTTTGAGAGGTGTCCCAGGCATTTCAAGTTCACCATACCTCGATTTATCGTCTATTGCATCAAAACCAAACAACAGGGATCATCGCCGACTGACCCCGGTCTGACACTCCACGCGTTACGACATACAGGCAAGACAGGGCCATTCGGCGCACTCATGAGCGAGACCGCTTCATGCCCGCTGTAGCCACAGCCAGAATAACCATTGGAACTCGTGGCAACGCCATCAGTGGTCAAACCGTGCGCAGGAGGTTAAGGGAAGCTCAGCTCATATGCCATAGACCCTACACCGGACAGATCCTCACAGCTCAACACCGGCAGGCACCATTGGACTGGGCTCTCAACCGTGGCTATCTAGGGCGTCAAAGTTGGCGAGACGTGGTCTTTTCTGACGAAAGTCGGTTCTGCATCCACCACAACGACGGCCGAATTCGAATTTACAGACGACCAAGAGAACGATTCGAAGACAACTGTGTCATTGAACGAGATCGCTATGGTGGTCCATCTGTGATGGTATGGGCTGCCATCAATTACAGATTCAGGTCCAGACTCATCTTTATCGACGGCACCTTAACTGCCCAGCGGTATGTGGATGAAGTACTCAGACCCCACCTGCTTCCGCTGTTGGCAGCAAACGGAGGCGCCGCCAGAATGGTGTTTCAACAGGACAATGCAAGGCCACACTCCGCTCATGTTACTCAGGGATTTTTGCAGCAGAATGCCGTTTCACCGGACCTAAACTGTATCAAACATCTTTGGGACGTGTTGGGACGACATGCCCCTCACAATCAACGGCAGCTGAGAGACGATCTACAGAGAACTTGGAATGCCATCCCGATGGAAACCATTCAACACTTGGTGAGGTCAATGCCTAATCGTCTTCAAGAATGTGCCAGAGCTATGGGGGGACACACCCGATATTAAGACATTCACGCTGTGGTTTGAACAAACTTTAGTGCAGTTGGATATTTTGTTGGTACTTCAGAATATGCAGAAGTGCGATCTCATGGGGGGCTATAATTGTGAGTATTGATTTGAAAACGTTAATAAACATTCAGACACTTCATGTGCTTAAATTTCATTATTTTAAATTTGTTGCTTATATTTGAAATTAACATTTTATGCCATGTGCGTTTCTTTTGGTCTTGAGTATATAAAAAAAACGTCTATGTGATCAGTAACACACTTCCTATTTATTAAAATGTAAAAAGACAAGTAATAGCAATAATGAAAAGATAAATATACAAATGTCAAACAGTGTGTCGCACAAAAAAGTAAATTTGTTAAGAGTTCATCATGAAGGGATGCAATATGAAAATATGTACATACAATATACCCAAGAGATAAACGAAGTAGCTTTTCCCACCTTAAGCCTCTGTCTATTCCACTTTCACCCGTGTGTTACCGGGGCCCGAAAGGGAAGCAAAGAATAATAACACTATACCCTACCATGCATGTCGTAAAAAGCGACTAAGGAGGGTTGGGCATGGGGTTGGTTACCCCATTCCGTAAAAATTTTTTTACCAAAAAGCTTCAACAAACATGTTAATTCAAATACAGAATATAAATCAACTCAGCCGCCCAAGACAGAAACAGGTCCTCTGGAATGGAGGGGCATGAAGCAACCCAGAGAAAGCCGAAAGGAGTCTGGGTTGCCGACTAACCTTTTTTCATCTAGGAAAATCTCCAGGATTGGCACCTGGAATGTTCGCACTCTATGTGAACAAGGGAAAACTGCACAGGTAGCAGCGGAAATGGCAAATTACAGGATTGATATCCTGGGTCTCTGCGAGACACAGTTGAAGGTCACAGAGAGGAGAAGATTGATCACAGGAGAAATGGTGTTTTCTTCAGGACATGAGGAGGAAAGAGCCCACCACAGTGAAGGGGTGGCTCTAATGCTGTCTAGGGAAGCACAGAAGGCACTTATAGAATGGGAAGCAATGGGACCCCGAATTATAACAGCAAGGTTTAAATCAGCCAAAAAGAAAGTAAATATAAACATCATCCAATGTTATGCACCAACAAATGATAAAGAAGAATCTGAGAAAGAAGAATTTTACACCAGACTACAAAATGTCTTGGACAAGAAGAAAAAAAAAGGACATCACAATTTTGATGGGGGACCTAAACGTGAAAACATATGAATAAGCAAGAAGTTTAGGTCATCAGTGCATGATGTAAAAGTATGTAGAGGTGCAGATGTGGTATCAGACCACCATCTTCTGTTGGCTAAAATAAAATTAAAACTCAAGAAATTTACAACAGTATATAGCTATAGACAACAGTATAATGTGGGATATCTAAGAATCCAGTGGACTCTGACTAAGCAGTTGGATGATCTGGATTTTGCTGATGACTTGACTCTTCTGTCTCATAACCGTAATCAGATGCACGACAAATTGAAAACACTCGATAAGAGGTCACAGCAATTGGGTCTGAAAATACACAAGGAAAAGATAAAAAATAATGAGACTAAATGCAGGTAATGATAACAGGGTTGAACTTGAAGAAACACCACTACAAAATGTGGGATCGTACACATATCTTCGCAGCGATATAGACAATGATATCAAAATAAGAATACAAAAAGCAAGAGGAGCTTTCATTGCATTGGGAAATATATGGAGATCAAGAGAAATCGGATCCAACACGAAAATAAGAATCTTCAACTCAAATGTGAAGTCAGTGCTATTGTATGGTTCTGAAACATAGAGAACGGCAAAGACAGCGGCCAAGGAGCTACAGACTTTCATAAATGGGTGCTTGCGTAGAATAGAAGGATTAAAATGGTATGACAGGGGTACCGACGTGGAGCTCATGGCATAAACCAGACAGGTGCCGGTGGGGCAGGAGATGAGAGGAGGACGATGGCGATGGATAGGACACAAACTGAGGAAACCTGTTAATAGCATTGCAGGGCGGTCCTTGTTCTGGAATCCCCAGGGCGGGAGAGACAGAGGTAGACCAAGAAGCACATGGAGAAGAGAGCTGGAAACAGAAGTGAAAATGAGAACGTAGAAAGAACCTGAGATGATGGCATGTGACAGGAGGACTTGGCATGCATTTGTTGAAGGCCTATGCTCCTTTGGGAGTGGAGGGTTATGAAGAAGAAGAATGATATAGCTACAGACAACAGTATAATGTGGGATATCCAGGAAATACGAGAAACATTTTCTATCACAGTATCCAACAAATACGAAGTACTCCAACAGCTGGAAGATGAAGCAGATACGGAAGAACACTGGCAACAAGTAAAAAATATATGGAACGAGACATGTGAAGAAGTATTGAGAAAGAGAGAAAATCGGCACAAAGCATGGATAACAACAGAAACCATTAGCAAGATAGAAGACAGGAAAAACAAGAAAGCAGATTTAAACAGAAGTGTACATAGAAGCAAACAAAGAAGTAAGAAGAAACATCAAAAGAGACTAGATGAAATATATTGAAGATTTGGCAAGGGAAGCAGAGGAAGCTGCAGCCAAAGGAAATATGAGGGACCTGTACAACAACACAAAGAAGCTAACAGGGAAATATAAGCAAGCAAATTGCCCCATAAAAGATAAGAATGGAAAATTGCTTAGTAATACACAAGAACAAATGAAGAGATGGACAGAACATTTTTAGGAACTTCTCAATAGACCAGCTCCAACTAATACCCCAGACATCCAGCCAGCAGAAGAGGAGCTACAAATCAGCTGTGAATGACCAAGTAGAGAATAAATAAAGAAAGCCATAAAGCTTCTGAAAGATGGAAAAGCAGAGGCCATCAAAACAGATATTGATACCTCTGCAGAGATATTATACAAACTACTTGGCAAAGTCTGGGAGAGAGAGGAAATACCAGCAGAATGGAAGGAAGGTTATCTGGTCAAGTTGCCTAAGAAGGGAAATTTACAAGAGGAATAATGTTACTATCAGTGCCAGGAAAAGTATTAAACAGAATCATCCTTGAGAGATTAAAAGAGTCCATAGGCAAGCAACTGAGAGATGAACAAGCAGGTTTTCGACAAAACAGATCCTGTACAGACTAGATAGCTACATTGAGAATAATAGTTGAACTAAGTCTGGAATGGAATTCACCGCTTTACATCGGATTCGTGGACTACGAAAAAGCATTTGACAGCGTAGACAGAGAATCACTTTGGAAACTGATGAGGCATTATGGAGTTCCCATGAAGATCATTAACTTAATAAGGAAGACCTATGAAGACATGACATGCAGAGTTCTTCATGAAGGACAACTTACGGAACCGTTTAGGATAAGAACAGGAGTGAGACAGGGATGCCTCTTGTCTCAATTTCTTTTCTTACTAGCAATAGATTGGGTTATGAAAACATCGACATCACACAACAGAAATGGAATCCAGTGGAATCTGACTAAACAGCTTGATGATCTGGATTTTGCAGATGACTTTGCTCTTCTGTCCCATAACCATAATCAGATGCAAGAGAAAATGAAAATTCTCGATGAGAGGTCACAACAAGTGGGCCTGAAAATACACAGGGAAAAGATAAAGATTATGAGAATAAATGCAAGAAATGATGACTGAACTTGAAGAAACACCACTAAATGATGTAGAATCGTATGCATATCTTGGTAGTAATATAGACAAAGTTGGAGGGACAGACAATGATATCAAAATAAGAATACAAAAAGCAAGAGGCGCTTTCATTGCATTGGAAAACATATGGAGAACTAGAGAAATCAAGTCCAACACGAAAATAAGAATCTTCAACACAAATGTCAAGACCAAAAAACACACGGAGAAGTGAGCTGGATACATAGGTGAAAATGATGAGGAAAACATGGAAAGAACTTGAGCGGACGGCACAGGACAGGAAGACTTGGCATGTGTTTGTTGAATGCCTATGCTCCTCAGGGAGCTAAAAAGGGTATTGATTGATATCCCACTTTACTCATCTTTTATATTATTTTGACATTTATCAGATTTTACTGTATATCTGTCACAGTTTTGTTTCAACATGTGTTCACTGCCTTTAAAATGTTACGATGAGGTATTTTCGTTTTAAAAGCCAAGGAAAATGTCTGATACTTTTCCATTTGACAGCTTAACAAATAGATATTCTGGAGCAACAGTAAAAATGCCAGAAGCTTATAGATTTAATAAGTAAAGAAAATGAAGATTAAAACCAGAGCATAATGTACAGCATAACATTAACTTACACAAAATACCTTAATTATAACCAAAGACCTCGGGTCAGGTCTCGAATCTCTAAAAGCAACCTCCCAAAAAAATTCACTTCCAGAAATTTCCAGAGGGCAGAGAAGACTAGGCGTACACAGAGAGAAGGTAGAATGAAAGACTACAGAAAACGCATAATCTCCAGTGGCTTACAGACTTGATGAAACTTTAATTATGGTCTTAAATATGAACATCAACTTGTAAAAATATACAAAGCAACTAAAATGCACGGACTGACCAAGTGAATTATATATCTTTATCTTAAACCTTTACCGTCCTGCCCAATTTACTATATCTTTATCTTAACGTCCAAGACAAGGGGAGCAACTCCATTTTCTAACATAGTGACCGTCTACAAAAATTCATTAAAAAAAAAAAAAACTGAGTTAAAATTATGTTGATTAATTTTAAATACACACAATTGAATCATGTACCATCTGTGGTATTTTTTAATAATGGTATATATAAGTATTATGCAATGACAATTTCATTAATGTGGCCACAAAATATTTAAAACAGAATTTTAAACGTTTGTTGTGCTAATTCATTACCACGAAAGATATAAACATTCATTTTTATTAATGAAACATAACTACTCATGATGGGATGATCAGACCAGTTCATTGCAATGAATTCTACACACTGGGAAGCCATAAACAGTCTCTGTAGAACTCCCAGAAGATGTGTTTGGTTTGTTGTTTGTGAAATTTTTTTTTGGCATATGCTTCCTGTAAGTTGTTTACTGCTTACTGCCCCCCCCCCCCCCCGTTTGTATTGAGCCCATTTGACAACATTCTTCGCTCATAAACAAACTAAGTAATCATAAGATGCAGCATCTAGATCTAGAGTGTGGTTATATCCAGGGTTTCCTACAAAGTCACAAATTCCAACTGAAGTGTGCTTTGTTGACGTCTATTTCGTTCGATCTGTTGTCAGTATCATTACCACTTTCACTAGATTCAGTTTCGTCAGTGCCACCGTCATCAGTCTAAATCAGGTTCGTATTCAATATCCACATCTGATTCAGCCGCAGCCTGATCATTTAGATAAAAAAAAGAATGCCATCTCTCCGTTTCCAAAGCAAAAATTCTACCGCCCGTTTAAAAAAAAAAAAAAAAAAAATCACAAAAAATCCAAATATCGATCGATTTAAAAAATAATTTCAGAAAATGGAAGCTTCGCTTGTTACCGGAAGTCTCCATATAACTCAGGTCTTGTTTATAGCGAGATCTCGTTGCACTAAGGCAACGAATGACAACAATGTTTCACGGACGGAATTGGCACTTTTGGCCGATGGCTTAGACTTTGTGCCTGGGCGATTTTGGCCATTTTAAACGGTAACAGGTTAAGTAAAATTTCTTGTGGACAAAGGAAGTTCTCTACTCACCTGCTTGTTGGCGAAAACCAAAAGAATGGCATCCCTAAGTTCATCTTCGTTCAACATTCTCATGAGTTCCTCTCTTGCCTCACCCACTCTTTCCCTGTCATTGCTGTCTATGACGAATATTAAACCTATATGAAATAAATGAAAAAATGTAATTCTGATGCTGAGGTTCTGATGGCTACGAGTTTTTTTTTCTTTCTTCACCGTATGTCAAACAAAGAGTGCACTCCAGTACCAGCTACAGCAATGTACCATGTAAATGTCTACTTGCATGTGTAAAAATAATGACAGTGCAAATGTATGGCCATGACATAAATATCCTGAGGAATTAATACCAAGTGTAGGACGTGACCAAAACCGATGATACTGTGACGTTTTTGAGAGCATCCCCTTTGAGAAAACATTGCACTGCATTTAAGAACTATACTTAAGAGAAAATGTTCACACTTAGAAAAGCAAATCAGGCATCTGCATACAGAACTGAATACACTTATATTTTCTAACATTTGACCGACTGGTTCTGGAAAAAAGTTACGCTAATTAAATATGCACTTTCCAAGTCATACTCAACGTATAAAACCCTTAAACTGGGACTTCCTCATCCTTCAAATGCTGTAATTGCTTGTGTATGTGAGCAGGTCTCAAAAACAAAATTGATCAACAGAGCTGGGCACAGGAAGTTATGAACATTTTTCCATGCCAAGATGTTAAACTGTCAGTATCTTATCTCTGTGTTATCTGAGGTTTCTTTCAATCTTTCCTACTGTCACAATAAATGCAAACTTTTCGCTTCTCAAGAACATGCCCCAAAGAATGTGGACTGCTTCCTTCTAACACCAGCTTTCTTTGAACTGAATGTATTTATTTGTTTCAAAACTGTCCCATTTACTCTGGTTAACGTAGTTTCAGATGGCCATCTCAAGGCTGATATTTGTAGCTTCTATGTTACTGTTTTTGTCTGTTAGCAATGATTCTGAAAACAGTGCTGGCATGAAATATGAGTTGAAGATTCTATTTGTTTGGTACAGGAGTTTATTTCTTTCAAGCTATATTTCACTTAGTTTGATACTCTTTCCCCACTCCCTAAACTTTTTTCTGTTGTTGCCAAGATATGTGTGTTTCAGCCACCCATTGCCCTATCAAGAAGCTAAAACCATCATCCGCAACAAGTACAAAAATGAGTGGAAGCAGGAAGGTGATAAATATAGCAGAGATGACCCAATCCACCAACTTAACAGACACCAACAGATCATCATATTCCGCCTGAGAACTGGACACTGCAGACTACTAGGCCATCTCTATCGCCTCAGGATATCTCATACAAATGAATGTCCATGTGGAACTGAAATCCAGACCCCCGAACCCATGATGACCCGCAACATCTGACCTGGCCAGGAGGTGCTGAGCTCAAGCAGAAGCTATGGAGCTGCCGCGGTGACCTGGAAAAGACTGTGGACTTCGTCCTGGCGACAGGACTGCAGATTTAGCATGTCTACAAACTGAATGCAGAAGAATGCGTGTGAATCTGGCTATCATATCAGCAACAGCATGTATCCTTATGATCTTTGTCCTATGTGGATTTTTATACCCTGATGCTCTGACCTCACCTCCAGTATTATTATTTTACACAGCTTCAACAATGTGCTGATACAGGACATATATGGATGTATAAATGGCAAAGCTACTGTATAATCCAGGCCACATAGATAATCTGTTGAAGAACACTGAATTTCACTTCCTTTTTTTAATGATGTTTTCATAACCCAATTAAAAAAAAAAAAGTACACAAGGCATGACTGCACACTCAAGCTATCTTAAAGGATTCAGCAAGATGTAGTTGCATTTTTTTTTTACCCTTATAAAAAAATTTTTTTTTAGTAACATTCCTGTTGACATTCATTTCAACATATGCAAATACAAATACACCCTGCTATGCTAACATATTACTTGCGGAATCACATAATTCTGTTAACTGACCAAATAGAGGGAAGAAGATTGAACATAAACAGAGTTTAGTGTGCACATGATGGATTGGTAGCTTGGTTGGAGGAGGGAAGCTGTACTGTGTTCTGATTTGGGTAGAGAGGGAGACAGAAACAAAAAAGATACTCTCATGTCTCCATAACGTACAGCATGTGCATTTATTTTAATAATTTTTTGTTCACTACTTTTAAGCAACCCCACAGAAGCAGTTTCCTGCACCTGCATACAAAGTCTCTTCTATATTTGCAAGAAATGATAAAAAGTTGCCAATTTTTATGATTAGCTTAAAAAAAAAAAAAAAAAAAGGATCAGATGGCATTGCATGCCATCCATATATGAATGATAAATGACAGCTGAGCTCATTTTAAAATGGAATTACAATACCTTGGGTGTTTTGGAAATAGTGCCTCCACAAAGGTCTAATCTTGTCCTGACCGCCAACGTCCCACACAGTAAAGCTAATGTTTTTATATTCCACTGTTTCAACATTGAAACCTAATGGAGGTAAAGCATTAAACCTGTTACTGGACAATATAGTTTAAAGAAATAAATAAACCATTCACATACACAAACATCACACACACACATCCACCTACACCTAATATAGAGTTTCTAAAACATTAAGTAACACTTCTATGATCCTTTCTTCTCCCATTATCTGTAAATCACATAGGTAGTGAGAGAAATATTTTATAAAATGCAGCTACCAATTTATAAAACAAACAGTTCAGATATTATTCTTCTTTGTCTCATATTACCACATCTATTTCTCCTAAACTGGTGGTCTGTCTCAGGGTTTTTGTCACCGGTGAACACTTTCTCCCTCAAAGGAGCTGGTGAAGGCTGTGCTGTCAATCTGCCCCTCTCGTGAAGCCGACATTCCTGGAGGACATGTTCAACTGTTAGCATGTCTTCCCCACATGGGCATGTCTATCCCACTGACAATTTGCTGAACAAATAGCATTGGAGTCTGTAGGTCATTTCTCATTCTGGAAACTATCACCTGATCCCTTCTTGGAAAGGCGCAGCATGCCTCTGTTATATCAACAGCTGGACAAATATGCACAATATCATCGTTACCCTTTAACTCCCCCAAAAAAAGCATAGGCCTTCAACAAACGTAAGCCAAGTCCTCCTGTCCCATGCCATCAGCTGTCTTCCTCACCCCTTTCATTTCTGTTTCCAGTTCTCTTCATGTGTGTTTTGGCCTCCCTCTACCTCTCTTACCCTGGGAATTCCAGAACAAGGACTGCTGGGTAATGCTACCCACAGATTTATTCAATGTACATTCCATCCATTGCCAGTGTAACCGTAATGCTGTAACCTTCCAAACATGTCATAAAAGGCAACTAAGGATTATCTGTTTTTGGTTTTAAGGACCACCTTCATTGCACACGGACAACTCCATTTGTGCTTTGATCTCCTCCCTTAGATCATGCAAGGAAGATCTCAGCACAGTGCATGAACTCCATAGCAATGGCAAGGATCCCAATGTTTGTATGCAGGAATCATACATTCTATAAATATTTTTGTTGTGGGTAGGTTTTCCTCATTTTGCCAGGGCTGCATGGCCAACTCCAAGGGATTTTGAATGTGCGCAACTCACACATGGGACATCCTATTTTTTCACTCTTATCCGAGAAGGCTAGGCATCTGATCCCATGAGATCAGGGGAGAGTATGACACCATTAGGACCCACTGGTTCTGAAAAAAATGTCCATCAAATACATTCCCTGTACTTAGAACTGAGGCCGGTAGTTTTAGAATTAGAGGCGGATGTCATACCTTTTAGCCACTCTGAAAGTTACCTGTAATAATATTCAGATGAAAAAAAGTTTGATAATATATGAAAAATGAGATGCCCAGATGGATCCTGGTGCCCATTAATGGGGAGCAAAGAATATCACCACTATGCCACACAAGCATGTTGTAAATGGCAACTAAGGAAGGCTGTGCACACAGACAGCAACCGCACTATGTAAAATATGTAACTGCCACCAAAACACCAGTATCAAAGCACATGAAATGCTTTGGTGCTGGCTTAGCAGTAGGACCAAATGAAGTGTAACTCCATGTTACTCAACCAAAATTAAAAAATAAACAAATTGACACACAAAAAATGAATAAGAGCTGAGGAAAAGTTTACTACTGGGAGGCACATGGAGAGAGGAGTTGGAGACTGGGGTGGGGGTGATGGGGAGGCCATGGAAAGAGTTTAGGCTGATGGCACGTGACAGGAGGACTTGGCACATGTTAGTGACCTATGCTCCTTGGAGAGCTAAAGGGTACTGGTTGATTGAACAGTTTACTAACCAATTGTAGGAATGGTTGTAACAATTTCTCCAAGCTTCAGCTTGTACAAGATTGTCGTCTTTCCAGCAGCATCAAGACCAACCATTAAAATTCTCATCTCAGCTCGACCAAACAGGCCTCTGAACAACTGAGCAAATAAATTCCCCATTGTGTCAAGGTTTCTGTCTCACAACAATCTGAAAATAAAAGGACAGCTCCAATAGTACATGAATATGTGCATGAAGAAGTGTGATATTAAGGTCACAGCACTAATGAACTGCATTATGTAAAATAATTCTAGTGTACTGCCAACATTAATTGTAACAATAATGATGCTACGGTATTAAACTTTCAAGACAGTGGAAACTATGCTACCAATCAGCACCCAAGCCAATTTTATTGATGAGGATTATATGACAATTTAGGGCACTGACACTTTAACCTGTGGTCTTAATACCTTATAATGCTTGCAAACTTGTTTCTCATTAAAAACCTGTCTAGTCATGGATTTGAATTTTCTTCCAGAAAGCAGCATTCCCAAAGCATAAAAAAATTTTTTTTTACTTCAAATTATTAATTAGTACAGGTAAACAGCCAAGGACAACTAGAACAAAATACATTTCTAATTTTAAAATTGGTTGGTAATCTGCATAATTTATTAACAATATTTAAATGCATACAACACACTCTAAAAAGCATTTATTTAAGTTGTCAAAACATCAAAAGCCCAACACTGACATGAGTTTTAAGTAACACATTACTTCTGCATCTGTGACAGAAAATACTGCGAATAAATTGACACATTCAACTATGGCGATACCATGCATATTTAATGTGCTCGTTTGCATCATTATTCACAATCTGTAAATCTATGTATAAATACTAAAACATCAGTGACACAATATGATTATTGACAATATGAAAACTGACAATAGCCTTGTTATGATTTGATTTTTGTTTCAGTTTTAATTCTTGATAAATACCATAAATATCAGCCAATGAACGTTTTAAAGTCTACATATTTGCGAATAGGGAATTTCTGATCTAGCAGTAATAAAAAGAAATTTTATAAATTATAAAAAATTTATAAATTATAACAATAAAGCAACAAATTCATGTTGTAAGCCTTTGTATCAAAACTAAAGTGCCACATTGACATATTAAATTGTGCACTTGGTTAAATTAATGATAATACTAACAACAGCCTTTGTTGGGCGAAGATTTTTAAAATTCTTGATTGGTCTTGTGTGACATTGCACAACCTGGTGATCAGGAATTTTCAATTCTACCGCCAGGTCGTAAAAGTAATTTATAAGTTAATGCCGCTTTCAAGAACCAAAAGGAAAACAAAATGAAAATGTAAACAAAAAACAAAAGGTATACAAACAAACAAAACTGAACATTGTCCGCATCTAAAGATATGAAGACCATTATCCGCACTAGCTTTATTCATTTCTGATACCTGGTCAACTTTGCCCATTCTGATCTCACATTTCAGCCATTTGAAAACTCAGCAGCACAGTAGTCTTAATTTGATTTGGATACAGAGTTTCATCTCAAATGCACTGAGAATTTATTTTTGCTACATTTTAAAGGTGGCATGTTTAATGTCACAAAAGGGACCTCTCAAGTCTTTTTTATCTGTAATTACACTAGCGACTTTCAACAGCTGTCATTTTGCTTATTATTTGTACAATTTACAAATCATTATCACATATTGATAGATTATGTATTGTAAGTTATATATATATATAAAAAATAGTGGGGTTTTAAAAATCTGTTTACTATACAAATTCTGTATTCTACTGCAAGGTGTATCCTGTTTGCATGGCACATCAAGTTTTCAACAAGAAGTCAGGGATGGTTTGGGAATGCTACATAAAGGAACTGAGAAGATTTTACCAACACAATGAAGATGTAAATAGTTAACAATTCATAATGTAATAAAGACAAGACAAGATATTAATAACTTCTTTATTTGTCAATTTATTGCCCACAAAAGTCTCTTACAAAAGAACTCAATTAAAAAAAATAATTTGATTTTGCCTCCGCATACAGCATAATGGACTTCAAGTGTATGAGGGAAGGCTAAAAGAAAAAAAAGATTTTTTAATCAATTTATACATCTTGGTTACCTTTAGATTACAATCAAATTGTTGGTCACAATTCGTATGCAAGATAAGATCAGTAAAGTTTAGCCTCCCCCTGGAAGTCTGGTTCTAAAGGATGTGCAACATTTTATGATGTTTCTCTCATTTATGGTATTCTGACATGCTACATTGCCCCGTGTAGTTCCTGAGGATCTATGAGGTGACAACGACAGAATAGGACTTCTGCTTCCTCAGTCATGTTATAAAAGATAAGTTAACATGAGGGCTGGCAATCTCATCATGTAAAACAAATTGCTATAGAAACTACCAACTACCGGAGCACATGAGTATTTTCATGCAGGCATTCTGCAATACTACCACCTGCAGTAGTGGCTCCATAGGAAGTGAAAAGGATAAATGGTGATAAGCTACATTAAATGTATATGGACCATTCTCAAAATGTGGGATGAAAAAACACGACATAGATGTCAAAATTTCAAAGTATTTTAAATGTGAGTTTTTATTTTTACTTCCAAGACCTAGCCAAGGCTATATTTCTGAAATCAGGCGTAGAAAGATAGTTCATTACATACATGGGTTTTTTAAATTGAAAAGTATTGTGTTCAGACATGACTGCTGACACAAAAAGTTTTTTTTGACAGAATAATTATACCTACATGGATATTGCTAACTTGTATGTCACATGTGTACTTGTTATGTAAAGTTACACTAATGTTGAAATGAAAATAATAAATAAATTTAAAAAAATAGGTAAACTGTAGGCACTTGCAAGAAAGAGGGAAGACACCTGACAAAAGAAAAGAGAATAGGCTACCTAGAAATCACCCCCCCGCCCCCCCCCCCCAAATGTCTTCACAAGGACTGTCACTTTCATCACACATCCAGGAAATTTAAGACCTGCATAATCTAGTCATTTTCACAACACTATTATTTTCAAACTCTCCTATTAACAAGCACAGGCTGAACAAGACAACACAAAGGCAGTAACATTCAGAATAGGAATAACCAGAAAATAGCATTTGGTTGGTAAAATTTAAGTAAGAAATGTGTATTCGCTGGAACAGCAAAAACCAAAAAAGCTCAGTTTCTTTAAAATAAAATGTCAAAATACAAAATTATGTTTTTTTCCCTCTGAACAAATCTGTCAACATAATAATCAGATGTCCTTTATATAACACGTACACAATTGGACAATGTTTGGAAAACACGAGTTCTCAGATCAATGTTTTTGTACTGACCTTTAATAAATTCTAATAGGTCTTAGGCTAAGGTGTACAATTTTAAATTTACAAACTAATATAAACATGATTAAAACCCTATGCTATATACATTGAATGAAAAATGATACTTGACACATACAAATATTATGATACATGCAGGACTAGTTATGAACAAATGTCACATAGCACTAAGGCTGTGAATGTTTAATTGGTTACCCAAAATTGGTGATCAAAAGTTAACGGCTTGATCATTTCAAACAGTTCAGGACAACAATAACCCTGATACAAAAACTGACCTAGAACCTTCTTTGTTCCCTTGTTTACCAAAAGTAGCAAGGAGTTATATTTTAACTGGGCCATTTAGAAGCCATTTTCTGCCTCTCTGGATCAGTCAATACTTTGTGTGGACAAGTAACATCCTTCAGATGGCCTAGAAATTCAGGGAAAGCTGGCTAGTTTTTTTTTTTAAAGCATCACTTGGCCAGATAGCCTGTCCCAATTAGTGGCATTTTATTTGACTCATCACTGTTCACAAATGTCCTGACAGTGACACACACAAGGATAAGTAGGCCACCCAGCTATTTTGTGACACAGAAAAGAGTATACCCAATATATAGGATTCTTAATGTACATTGCCGATACATGGAAATGTAAGCATTTGCATATTCACTGAGCACCACCACCACCCATAGGTAAAGACACATTCTGATGATCAAGGGCTATATGGTTAATGAACCACCAGATGGTTAACTGGCAGAAGCTTTCCTCATTTATTTCCCAGCCCTATAAAGCACAAAATTAATTTCAAATCTACCAAAATAAAAACTTTTAGTTAAACACAATTACATTACAAAAAAACTTCCAGAAAGATTACTAATATGTTTGCGTATCCATGTTGTTGATTAACCTATGCAAGTTGTGTATTATATCTATACATCTTGGCTGCATAATTTAAACAACTGTTATAAAAATTTTTCGTTGTAAAACAAACACCAGATTTTCAAAAGGGCAGATAACAAATAAGTGAGTCTTACATAAGTAAAGTTAAGCGAACATATTGCAATTAGGTTAAATGCAGATTAGATAGCTGATGACAATGACAAGGTTAATTTCATCACCGTAATAAAGTTTCACTATCATGGCTTTAATTTTTTTTATCCGATACATGTTAATGTATTGTATAGCAAGTTCTGAAACGTTTGAGCTACTAATAGAAAAATTAAAAAAAAATAAAGGATCCCGTTACACGCCCATTGAGGCATATTGGGAATATGGTGTAAGGCCCATATTTTCTTAACCATCAGCACTAGGGGTGATGTGGTCAGCATCACGCCGGCTGCCTTAACCTTCCCAGAGTTGCTCTGGTACCCAATTCATGAGGTTGGGTCGACCCCGGAGTTATTTGCGGTCTAAAAAATCCCGCCTCAACTGGGGATCGAACCATGGACCACCGAGCTAGGAAGCCAGTGCTCTAACCATTGCACTACCGTGGCTCCTAATAGAATCATTTAATGTCTCAGAAATCTTAACTCCTAACTCCCCCAAGCATAATCCCACCATGGAGAAGAACAACGGCCACAGTGCTGAATGACAATATACCAAAAAGATTTTTAAAAAGGCAGCCAAATGAGTGCAGAAAGGAATTGTATAGTGATGGAATACAAAAAGAAATACCTAACCACAGAATGGGCTCACAAATCAAATATACTGACAGATCAGAAACGAGATATAAAAAAAACATAGCAGGCATATACTCTAAAATAAAGAATGGACAAGAAATCCATTATCAGTGGCTGCTAGAAATTTTTTTTATACAAACTTTAATGCAAAAGCAAAAGAACTAATAATAATGGCTGTGGTAACCATCACAGAGAACATGAATAATGCCAAATCCAAGATTGTGTTCAACACAGATTCCCTATCAGTCATATCTGTTGCAAGGACTGGTAAAAAAAAAAAAAAAAAATACAGGCATACCTCGGAGTTATTGCGGATTCGGTTTTAGACCATCACAATAAAGAGGGTCACACCCATTTTTTTGGCTTCCCAGTGCATATAAAAGCCTAAAATAACGTTTATGTAAAATCGCGTCTATTAAGTGCGCAATGACGCTAGGTCTAAAAAAAAAACAATGTACTGTAAAATTAAAAATACTTTATTGCTAAAAAAAAAAAAAATTGCTAATCTTTATAATGTGAGCCTTCAGCGAACCGTAATCTTTTTGCCAAATCTACCGGAAGAAAGCACGTTCTAATAAATAAACATGAATAATTTGAAGAAAAAAAAGCTCAATATCTGCGAAGCACAATAAAGCGAGGTATGCCTGTAATTAAATGGCCTCTCAGATGCAATATTGGAAACCAGCCAGACATTTTAAAAAGTGAAAATACAGTGCCTTCCTGTCCGCAGAAAGATATTAGGTCATGTGAAGGCAAATAGACTTGCCATAGAAGGAAGCTAATTTCAAATTAAGAACAGGACAAGATTCATCCATTTTTCTCTGCGCTCCTAATGGAGCATGGAGCCACAATTGCAGCTGGCCTCCTTGCAGGAAGCCTGAACCAAGCATTCATTTTCTCCCGCATGATATGCCTGAGGGCGAACAGGACAGCATAAGAAATGATAAAAAGAGTAATAAAAAATAGCTTCTAAGAAAAATGGCACAGACAGCACCCACTGGCTCATATACCATCTGTTCAGCAAATTAAAAATTGGACAGTGTCTGTGTGTGGAAGACACGCAAGCAGAAGAACATGTCCTCAAAGCAAGTTGCTTTAAAACAGGAGCAGACTGACAGCATGGCCTTCACCAACCCCTGTGAGGGAATCTGCATGGAGATAAAAGAAGCCCAAGAGAGACCATTAGCTTTATGAGATAAACAGAAGTGATTATACGAGAGAGAAAAGAGAAATATATATATATTTCTGTGGTAGACTTTGCAAGTGTCTTTTTGTCACTCTAGTATATGTCCTCAGAGCCATACTTCTGGCTGGCCATTAGTTTTTAATATCATTATTAAAGACTGATTTCATTCTCTGTCCACTAGGTTCTAACCATTCTTCTACAGCAGCACAGCAATAATGTTGCTACTGCTTTATGACTAGTGTTGTTACAATTTTGGCATCAGTTGACTGCAGCAAGACAACATAAGCATTCTTATGTGTATTAACTGCTGTGAACTGACAAGCAAATTTATGAAGATTGTCTTCTCTATAGCGGCCTGCATGGAGGCCGTAAGGAGGCAGCCCCTCCACCATGCAAAGGCACAACAGGCCAATCACCTGTTTGTCTTAAACTATGATTACAAGCAATATAAGAGAGAAAACCGGACTGATTCTAAAGGCGACGAACTGGAACGGACTACGGACTACGACTTATGGAACATGGAACACAAGAAGTATAAATGGGAAAGAAGAGGAGCTGATGGAAGAGATGAGGAAAGCAAAACTAGAAATCCTGGCTATTACCGAAACAAAGAAAAAGGGACAAGGAGTCATGGATCTCGATGGCAACACTCTGCTATACAGTGGTGTACCCACATCTGAAAGAGCTAAAGGGGGTGTGGGTTGCATTGTGGCCAAAAACCAGAAAGATAGTATCAAGGGATGGAACTTTGTCTCGGAGCGCATTATGGTTGTAAAACTAAAAGAAGGAGAAACCATAGTCAACCTGGTCATAGTGTATGGGCCAAATGAGGATGAGAGAGCAGAGGTCAAGGAAGAATTCTTCGAGCTGCTTCAAAGGACAGTGGATGACTGCCTAGATGAAATTATCATGCTCGGAGATTTCAATGCCAGAGTTGGAAATGACCATGCTAGATGGGGTGGAGTTATCGGAAGATATGGAGAAGATACTCTCAATGACAATGGAAAGCGACTCCTCAGATTCTGCAGTGAGCAGAATCTGATCATTACCAACACAAAGTTCCCCCATAAGCGCATACATGCATACACTAGGTGTGAACCAACAAAGAATGAGAAGTCAGTGATCGACTATGCCATTGTTAGGAGGAGCTCATTCAAATATGTCCGGGATGCTAGAGTCTGGAGGGGGCCAGAGATTGGAAGTGATCACTACCTGCTTACAATCAAAAGAACAACTGAAAGAGTTGCTCAGCCTAGGAACTGTCCAGCACCACGCAAGAAACCAAGTAAACGAACGGAAGAAATGAGCATTAAGACCTACAAGCTGAAAGAGCCAGAAATTAAGACCAGATATCAGGGGCTTATTGCTACAGCGGTGAGAAACACAGAAGAACAACCTGATGACTTGGAAACCCTGTGGCTTAAATTCAAGGACATCATAAAGACAGCTGCTGCAGAAGCATGTGGTGAAGTCCGACTTGGGAACAAGAGAAAGAGGACACCTTGGTGGACAGAGGAAGTCAAAGAGAAAATAAGATTAAAGAAAATGGCATGGAAACAATATTTAGGAGCTAAAAACACAGCAGGACAAATAGAGAAATATAGAGAATATGTGATACTCAGAACAGAAGCAAAGAACAAGGTGCTAGCAGCAAAACAGAAGTCCTGGGAAGAATTTGGAGAAAAGCTAGAAAAGGATGCGCAAGAAAAACAAAAATTGTTCTATAAGACCCTAAAGAACATGAGGAAGGAAAAACAATGCCCTCTTAAATTTATAAAGGACAAGCAAGGCAAATTGCTTACTGCCCCGAAGGAAGTAATGGAAAGATGGAAAGAATATTTCTCAGAACTCCTTGATGGTGAGCAAGGTAGAGCATCAGAAATGATAACCACTAGCACAGAAGAGGATACAAATGGTGATGAAGATGACATAAAGATGGAAGAACTGAAGGCAGCACTGGAGAAAATCAAGATGGGCAAAGCAGCAGGGCATGATGGTATAACACCAGAAATGGTTAAGTACATGGGAGCATCAGGCGACCTATTACTCCTAAGGGTCCTACAGGCAGCATGGTGCAACAAGGCCATACCAAAGGATTGGGAGATTGCCATTATAACACCGATTTTCAAAAAGGGTGACAATCGACAATGTGGAAACCACAGAGGCATATCCCTTCTCAGTGTCCCTGGTAAAATCTACTCTAGAATCCTAGAGCAGAGACTCCGATGCCTAGCTGAGCCACAATTGGATGAAGCCCAGTGTGGATTCCGAGCAAACCGAAGTACTCAAGACCTAATCTTCACACTCAGGCAGCTGAGTGAAAAGGCCCTTGAGTACAAGAGTGAGATCCATCTTTGTTTCATAGATCTGGAAAGGCGTTTGACAGGGTCCCCTGGAGCAAACTTTGGGACTGTTTGGCAAGGAAGAACATTCCAGCACCTCTGATTCATGCTATACAGAGCTTCTACAAGTCTTGCAGAAATTATGTGAGGACAGCAAACTATAAGTCAGAAGAGTTCAGGACCACCACTGGTGTAAGACAAGGCGATATCCTGTCACCTTATCTTTTCATACTCCTCATGGACGATGTCATCAAGGCATGTAAGGAGAGAACAAGAAAGTATTCAGTGGGGTACTGGAAGATGAGACAGGTCTGTATTTCAGAGCTAGCATTTGCTGATGATGTTGTCCTGATTGCTAAATCAGAGACACATCTCCAATCCAACCTGCAAGTCTGGAAGGAAGAGCTGGAGAAGAGAGGGATGGTCATAAGCAGCTCTAAAACAAAATCCATGGTGATATCACGAGAAGAAAGAAAACATCAGATTAAGTTGGGAGAACAGGTCCTGGAGCAGGTCGACCACTTTAAATATCTCGGAGCTATTATAGACCGAAAGGGGGGCATCAAAGAAGAGTTGGCCACTCGAAAAGCAGCGGCTGGGAGACTTTATCAGGCCATAAATCGAGGATTCCTCAGCAAGAAAGAGGTTGGTAAGAAAACGAAGATGGCTGTATACCGCTCCACCTATGTCCCAGTCTTGACATATGGATGCGAGTCATGGGCAATGACTACAACCCACAAAAGCCAGATTCAAACCTCAGAAATGAGGTATCTGAGGAAGGTGGTTGAAGTAACAAGAAGAGACATGGTCCGCAACCAGACGATACGTCAAGGCCTAAAATCCCACCCGCTGCAGACCCAAATAGAACAGTCCCAACTAAGATGGTTTGGCCATGTCTGCAGAATGGGAGAAGATCGGCTACCACGACAAGCATGGGAAACAAAGAGCCAGGGATCCAGACCTCCAGGACGACCCAGAGTCCGCTGGGAGGACAATATTAGACAATCTTTGAAGGACCGAGGACTAGAATGGAACCAGGCCAGGAAAAAGACAGCCGATAGGATAGTCTGGCGCTCTCTCTTCCAAACCTCTACACCTCACGGTAGAAGAGGAACGACTAAGTAAGTAAGTAAGTCTTCTCTATATAGTCCACACAGCTGAGACTACATTATAACAAAGCAATGGCAAATTGACATGGGCCCAAGGAAGAACGGTTGTTGCAATGGACTAATGCATCAGTGTTTAAGCCCTCCATGAAGCGGTAAACAAAAATATTTTGTTCATCAAATATTAGTAGAACACGGAAAATATTTCTGATGTTTAAAAAGTTATTTTCTCTAAAAACTGCATTTTTGTGCTCTGCAATTGTAGGGTTAAATGCTCTCTCATTTTTCATTTGTCTTATTACTTCTCTACGATATGCATATTATAAGCATATTTTATAAACTGGTGCATATATATGAGGAGCTCTGTAATTAATAGTTTATTCTTGTGCAGAGGGCACTATTAAGTAATGAATGTTGTCTTGACGCCTGTTATCTCTTACATCCTGATAAACTCTTCATCAAAGTAGGAATGTCTTAATATGTATTATAATTATTGTACAATTTATTATTTGGTTCTTTCTTCTGTCCTCACTTCTATCAAGCAATACCCCTGGAAGTCATGTCAAAATTACATTGACAATGCCAACATTTACACGTACTAGCTAAAAATGAAATAATCACATAACAAAATAACAAATTAAAAAGCCCAAATACAGATCTTCCTTCTTATCTTACAGCATACAGTGACATAAATCACCACAGCCCTTGTCTGTGTTACAGCTCTAGTCAAGTTATCTGATATTTTGGAATGGAAAATTAACTTGTTCATATCAGTAATGGGATATTAAAATATGCAACAGAAAAAAAAGACATCCTTGACAGCTCAATAAGTATTTCGCATAAAAATGTGTATATATGAGATGTGAACATTTCAGAAAAAGAGGTTACTTGTGATAATGGCTCACATGAAATTGTATTATGTAAAATTGTTCTCGTCTATTCTGCTACTGATTAATCATTTTAAATACAACTTCATCTCAAATACTTTATCTTAAATTCAGCTGACAGTCCTGCAACAATGTCTCTACAAAAAATTACTATACATAATAATATGAATATTTCATAAAAACACAAATCAAGAGCAATGCATTATCACTAGTGCAACCTCAGGTGACCGAAATTTTGATTTATTATCACAAGCCTAACCTTCTGGGGTACACATTTTGATTTTCAAACCCACTAACAGTTTTATATTTTTCAAGATTAAAATATGTTCTTATAAATGGGACCAGACTGTGAAAAAGCTATCAAATATAAACCCTTGCATAGTTATTAAACAAAGTAAATGAAATGTAGTTGTCAAAGTCCATAGTGGGAAAAAAAAAAAACAACAACTACATCAAGAAGCAGTCCATCATAATGAAATGTGAATTTGCTATTTATTTTTAACATTTGCTGACAGCCAATCAAGGCCTTCATAAAGACCATCCCCGCTCGTAGCACAGGTAGCTTGTATATACCATGCCCGATTTCTCAAGCTGTGCAATCCCAATTTATCAGTGATTTCTGCAGCATTCATTGCATTTGGGAGATCCTGGGGAAAAAATATATATCAATTTATATTTAAAAACAAACATACACACAGAGTAATACCCTACTTAGTGACAGAATATGTTCCTAGAAAATACAGTGCTAAATGAAACAGCACTCTACAGGGGCATTTTAACATAGCATAAGTGAAGATGCAATCCCGACTGGTTAATTATGACCAGACATATATACAGTGTGATATATAACATGGCATATCTAGGGTCTTGGTAATAATAAACAGTCTAATATGCTATTAATAGTTAATGTACAATGCAGAATATTGAACATTATAATGTCACAGGCTACATGCTTGTATGTACATTTTGATGGTTGTTCTGGTAGAGTTGTTTGAAATTGCTGATTTCAC
Organism: Oreohelix idahoensis; assembly: GCA_024509875.1. Classification (NCBI taxonomy): domain Eukaryota; kingdom Metazoa; phylum Mollusca; class Gastropoda; order Stylommatophora; family Oreohelicidae; genus Oreohelix; species Oreohelix idahoensis. Next base: position 147,954 of record JAMPIV010008626.1, on the reverse strand, counting down.
CAACTTTTATAAAACTTTGACTTTCATTTTAAAAAAAAACAACCAAAAAGCATTTAAAATTAAAGACTGTTTTAAGGGACAGTGACTGGCTAACTATTTAGAGTGCTTTCCTCTTGCGGCACAGTTACTGGGAGCAACATCTGGTAGTGCCATGCTCTAGTTTACTCAGTTGTAAATGGTTAAATGGGTACCTCATAGCCCGTGGATTAGGGAAAGCAAAAGCAAAGAGAAAGAGAATTAGTTACCCCACCTCATAAAAAGCTGGACCCAGTTTGATAAGTCTTTAACACTTCATTCCCTTACAGCTTTATGCCTTTAATAATACAAAAACCACCCGAGTGTTACCGGGGCTGAAAGGGGAGCAAAGAATAGTAACACTATACCCTACCATCTTCTTCTTCTTTGATCCTTAGCCGCCGACCGTCAAAGCAGTCAGTGGCCATCACGCCTAGTGGCGTCTTGTAGGGCAAAAACAAATTGATTCCACTTTGCTCGGTCGGTGGCCATCCTTCGTACAGTGCCCCAACTCTGGTTCATTCTTTGCATCTCAGCCTCCACAGTCCTCCGCAAGGTTGTTTTTGGTCGGCCTCTCTTTCGTTTTCCTTCAGGGGTCCAAAGCATAGCTGTTCTTGTGATGGCGTCGGGGTCTCTTCTGAGGACATGACCAACCCAGTTCCAGCGTCTGCCAGCTATGATGGTGTGCATGTCCTCTTGCTTGCTACGAGTAAGCAGATCTTGGTTAGTGATGGTATTCGGCCAAAAGATTCGGTGAATTTTTCTTAGGCATGTTGTGTGAAAAGAGGACAATTTCGACATTTCCTTCTCTGTAACTCTCCAGCATTCCGCACCATAGAGAAGCCCAGAAAGCACACAGCTCTGATATAATCTTAATTTTGTGCTTGTGCTGTATTGGGAGGACTTCCAGATGTTGTTTAGGCTAAAGAAGGCTGTTCTTGCCTTATTCATTCTGATGTTGATGTCTTTGCCTGCCCCGCCGTCTGGTGTTACTATGCTTCCTAGGTATGTGAAGGTATCTGTCTGTACCAATTGCTTATTCCTTACTGATATGGGCTCAGGGTTGCTCACATTGAGCGTCATGACCTCAGACTTCTTTAAATTGATATACCCTACCATGCATGTCGTAAAAAGCGACTAAGGAGGGTTGGGCATGGGGCTGGTTACCCCATCCCGTAAAAAACTTCAACAAACAAGTCAAATACAGAATATAAATCAACTCAGCCGCCCAAGACAGAAACAGGTCCTCTGGAATGGAGGCGCATGAAGCAACCCAGAGAAAGCCGAAAGGAGTCTGGGTTGCCGACTAACCTTTTTTCATCTAGGAAAATCTCCAGGATTGGCACCTGGAATGTTCGCACTCTATGTGAACAAGGGAAAACTGCACAGATAGCAGCGGAAATGGCAAATTACAGGATTGATATCCTGGGTCTCTGCGAGACATGGTGGAAGTGCATAGAGAGGAGGAGATTGATCACAGGAGAAATGGTGTTGTCCTCAGGACATGAGGAGGAAAGAGCCCACCAGTGAAGGGGTGGCTATAATGCTGTCTAGGGAAGCACAGAAGGCACATAGAATGGGAAGCAATGGGACCTCGAATTATAACAGCAAGGTTTAAATCAGCCAAAAAGAAAGTAAATATAAACATCATCCACTGTTATGCACCAACAAATGATAAAGAAGAATCTGAGTGTGACAGCGCCATATTGTCACTATCCTTTTTACCACATTATCTTCAAGAAGAAGATTTATTACTAGGCCACAATAAAGCCTAAAAATAGTGGTGTGTTGTATTTGATAGTTGTGGTGTATATTTGTGTTTTCGCTCCTTTAAGAGCAATAATTGTGTGTGTTATTTGCATGGCGCAATTAATACGCGCAGCGCACTAAGTTGAGCGATTCGCCCTAGGGCTTATATAAAGAAGTGCCTAGCCTGCGAAAGATTCTATTCTTTCAAGAGCCGCCCAGACGAGAGAGAAACGAAGTTAGACACCAGAGTCAATCTGTAGATGCCTTGAGCACGTGAGTTAATTTAGATCAGCATTAGTGTTCTATAATTCTGAAATTATATTCAGCGTGAGTCTGTTCTAATGTTTAATGAAATAGATAGATAGATGTGAAAGTTTAAGAGCGATTATTTCATTCATCAGAAAGGCAAATATAGTATGAAACTATTTCATACATGGAACTGGACAGAGGTGTTATCAGGGACTTGAATTTAGATAATATTAACCGTTATCAAGATGGCAGCCACACGTTCATGAAAAGCATCATGCAATGTGTATAAAGGCGGCGCGTCACCATGCGTGGTAAGCCTATAATGTTACGCAGTTTTATATTGTATGAATTGACACGTGGGTGAAAGTAGGTTAACTCTTAGCACACGAGCTCAAAAACCACGTTTTTACGAGCTAATTTCAGAGAGTACATTTTTAGATATGACTACCTTTACAGATTTTGCATTAAATAATTTATTTATAAAGATAACATAAAGTGTTGTATATAAAAATGTGAAGAAATGAAACCCCTATATCATACATAACTGTTCAGTGGTTTTAAACATGCATTCACCATAGACAGTAATGTGTGCAGAAAAATTTAAAAAATTGAAAATCAAATTGTACTTATCAATATGTGTAATTAATAATGGTAAACTTCAACCCCTAAAACTACTTTTCTTTTAAACTAAATCCATTTTCACATAATGTAGGAAAGTTGCAGTTGTTTCTGAGCACAAATAAAGTTTTTATCATAATTTGAATTTTTAGGGTATAATTTTTTTTTGGACTAATGAATCCTACTAAATTTAATCAAAATCGATCAATATTTCACACAAATTTGAGTTTTCAAACATGAAGTGTACCGGAAATGGCATTAGAACTCTTTTATGGGAAGAAAAGTATGTAAATAATGTTAAATCTTTGGCTATTGACACGGAAACCGTCTAAACCGTCTTCGGCCTTTCTAAAAGGCCGGCCGTAAAACGGGGATCGATCGTCGGCCTTTCTAGAAGGCCAGTCGGATACTAAGAGTTAATGTAATTTTCCCCAGTAATAGAAGAGAGAGTTTTTGTGGTAAATTTCCTTTAGGTGATGAGTTTAGTTCTAGTTGTTAAGTCAAGAGTAATTTTATTTTATTCTTTAATGTAAGAGTAATTAAGTGTATTTCACAATAATTGATCATGAAGGTACAGTAGTGGATTACTTTGAGTGAGGTGAGAATATGTATTTAGATTTCTGGTGAGCGCAATACCACTCTTTTGTGCGTAAGGCACGTTGAGACAAGTGTTTCACTGTTTGCTCCTTGCGGAGCATGGAAACACCAATGCAACTGGTGTCCATCACAAGCCCACAAGAAGCATTTTTATGCTATTGCAGTGGTTGTTTCTGTAACAATGTGTTTCATGTGATGAGTTCCCAATCTCATCAGGGGTCATATACGACACGCTTGTGGCCAGGCACACCAGTCGTCACTTACGACATGTTCAGAGTGCAGGAATGAATATTGATGTGGATCGGTTGAGAGGTAGTAGCTTATGCTCATTATTGAGAGTATTTGTTGTACATATCTTCTTCTTCTTCCGTCCTTAGCCACCGACCGTCAAAGCAGTCAGTGGCCATTACGCCTAGTGGCGTCTTAGGGCAACAGTAGATAGGTTTTCTTTGCCATTGTTTCCCATCACGCCTATTGGCGTCTTTAGGGCAACGTCATCCATTGCTTGTTGTTTCCGTAATCGATATATCAGCCCGTTGGTTGTTGTACATATAGTTGAATATTATTCTATGTCCATTTTGTTATGATTTAATTATTGTGATGTGTAGAATGGTTTGTGAGAGCACGTGGGCTCACTTGTAGATATATATTTTTCTTCTCGCTCCTTACAGGATTTTGACTTCAGGTGATTTGGCAAACAAAAACCATATTCTTGTCATGAACAGATTGTACAACAGTGTAACTCTTTTACAAGTTATACAGTGATTTTGAACACTTGCAGTAGGGACAGCAATGACAAATCGGAAATATTATCCGAAAGAACTGGCAGGAAAGAAGAAAATGTGCAGGGGCAATCAGAATTTGTCTGTTTCAATAACATTGTTTGTCTTGTATGGAAGGACCAAAGACCCATCAATTTTATATCCAATTATCGTAACCCTGGAACCCTGGAAACCATAGAGGCATATCCCTTCTCAGTGTCCCTGGAAAAATCTACTCTAGAATCCTAGAGCAGAGACTCTGACGCCTAGCTGAGCCACAATTGGATGAGGTCCAGTGCGGATTCCGAGCAAACCGAAGTACTCAAGACCTAATCTTCACACTCAGACAGCTGAGTGAAAAGGCCCTTGAGTATAAGAGAGAGATCCATCTCTGTTTCATAGATCTGGAAAAGGCGTTTGACAGGGTCCCTTGGAGCAAACTTTGGGACTGTTTGGCAAGGAAGAATATTCCAGCACCTCTGATTCATGCTATACAGAGCTTCTACAAGTCTTGCAGAAATTATGTGAGGACAGCAAACCATAAGTCAGAAGAGTTCAGGACCACCACTGGTGTAAGACAAGGTGATATCCTATCACCTTACCTCTTCATACTCCTTATGGACGATGTCATCAAGGCATGTAAGGAGAGAACAAGAAAGTATTCAGTGGGGTACTGGAAGATGAGACAGGTCTATATTTCAGAGCTGGCATTTGCTGATGATGTTGCCCTGATTGCTAAATCAGAGGCACATCTCCAATCCAACCTGCAAGTCTGGAAGGAAGAGCTGGAGAAGAGAGGGATGGTCAAAAGCAGCTCTAAAACAAAATCCATGGTGATATCACGAGAAGAAAGAAGACATCAGATTAAGCTGGGAGAACAGGTCCTGGAGCAGGTCGACCACTTTAAATATCTCGGAGCTATTATAGACCGAAAGGGAGGCATCAAAGAAGAGTTGGCCACTCGAAAAGCAGCAGCTGGGAGACTTTTTCAGGCCATAAATCGAGGATTCCTCAGCAAGAGAGAGGTTGGTAAGAAAACGAAGATGGCTGTATACCGCTCCACCTATGTCCCAGTCTTGACATATGGATGCGAGTCATGGGCAATGACTACAACCCATAAAAGCCAGATCCAAACCTCAGAAATGAGGTATCTGAGGAAGGTGGTTGAAGTAACAAGAAGAGACATGGTACGCAACCAGACGATACGTCAAGGCCTAAAATGCCACCCCCTACAGACCCAAGTAGAACAGTCCCAACTAAGATGGTTTGGCCATGTCTGCAGAATGGGAGAAGATCGGCTACCACGACAAGCATGGGAAACAAAGAGCCAAGGATCCAGACCCCGAGGACGACCCAGAGTCCGCTGGGAGGACAACATTAGACAATCTTTGAAGGACCGAGGACTAGAATGGAACCAGGCCAGGAGGAAGACAGCCAATAGAATAGTCTGGCGCTCTCTCTTCCAAACCTCTACACCTCATGGTAGAAGGGGAACGACTAAGTAAGTTATCATAACCCAACAGAAATGGGAACTGTTAGAAGGAGAAACAAGGATGGAACAACTGTGGATGTTCAAACTCCACAACTTTGTATTGAATACAATACTTTCGTGGGTGGCTGCGATGTCAACGACCAAGTTTGTCGTCTCAATAAAACACGGCGGCATTATCGCTGGCCTCGACGGCTCATAGTGAAATTTGTCATGTGGGCATGCAATAATGCCTATATACTAATGAATAAATACAATCCCCACTATGTAACTAGAAGACGCTACAGAACATTTGGTATGTTCATGAATGAAATCTGTTTATCACTCATTGGTGATTACAGAAAAGTGGCAATGAAGCTGCACAACCGTGTTGATGCATATCTTACTTACTTACTTACTTAGTCGTTCCCCTTCTACCGTGAGGTGTAGAGGTTTGGAAGAGAGAGCGCCAGACCATTCTATCAGCTGTCTTCTTCCTGGCCTGGTTCCATTCTAGTCCTCGGTCCTTCAAAGATTGTCTAATGTTGTCCTCCCAGCGGACTCTGGGTCGTCCTGGAGGTCTGGATCCCTGGCTCTTTGTTTCCCATGCTTGTCGTGGTAGCCGATCTTCTCCCATTCTGCAGACATGGCCAAACCATCTTAGTTGGGACTGTTCTATTTGGGTCTGCAGCGGATGGGATTTTAGGCCTTGACGGATCGTCTGGTTGCGGACCATGTCTCTTCTTGTTACTTCAACCACTTTCCTCAGATACCTCATTTCTGAGGTTTGGATCTGGCTTTTGTGGGTTGTAGTCATTGCCCATGACTCGCATCCATATGTCAAGACTGGGACATAGGTGGAGCGGTATACAGCCATCTTCGTTTTCTTACCAACCTCTTTCTTGCTGAGGAATCCACGATTTATGGCCTGAAAAAGTCTCCCAGCCGCTGCTTTTCGAGTGGCCAACTCTTCTTTGATGCCTCCCTTTCGGTCTATAATAGCTCCGAGATATTTAAAGTGGTCGACCTGCTCCAGGACCTGTTCTCCCAACTTAATCTGATGTTTTCTTTCTTCTCGTGATATCACCATGGATTTTGTTTTAGAGCTGCTTATGACCATCCCTCTCTTCTCCAGCTCTTCCTTCCAGACTTGCAGGTTGGATTGGAGATGTGCCTCTGATTTGTTGATGCATATCAGAGGCTGCAAAATGTGGGCTTGCATCATCCTCAAGTGTCTCCACAAGCAACTGGCAATAACATTTGCTTTTTGTGTGCATATAAATTTAACAAACATGTCAGTGACTTCCCAGACATGGCCTACAAAGACAGACAATTAAAAAAAGTGAAGACTAAATTCTGGTGCAAATATTGTGAAAGTTATCTGTGCCTAAAGGAAGGGTCTACATGCTGGGAGGACTGGCACAGTAAGCAGGAATATTGGAGATGATCAGGTCAGTCAATTTGAGATAGAATAGTTAAAACCACATGGTTTTGTCACAGTAACTAGTTTTGCTTATGTGTCTTCTTTGTGCATTTTTTGTTCAGGGGCTCAGGGTTTTACGGGCTGAGTGGCTAGGGTTCAAAGGGTTAAATGTGAAATGATAAAATTTTTTATTTTTTTTTTAACAATTACCTTTATATGGTGACCTGCACAAAAGCTTAATCACGCCTGCCAAAGAGAGTGTGTGTCACCAGAGAAGGAAATGACACTTATGGATGTAAACAGTACATACTAAGAAGCTAAAAAACGAAACCGAACAAGAAACTACCCACACATAATAATAATGAGGAATGGAGATAGAAGAGGACAGAATGAGTTGGAGATATTTTATGGGCGACGGAGAAACAGAAAAATTGAATAAGAGTGGAAAAGGTCAAAACAGAATAGAAATGGAAAGGGTGACCTCAGACAAAGGTGTGTAGGGTGTTAAGACCAGCTGGTTTTAGACACCCTATATGATGGATAAGACGTTGCTCAAGCTGTTCTCAGCTAGCAGTGTCAGGAGCAGGATCTGATTGATCACTGTTTCTTTGTCTTTTGTCCTCGTAAGACGAATCACCCTTTTCAATTTTTTTTTCATTCCCGTCCATTGTACCGCAGTTCCCCTGTTTCAACAAGGCATGTCATAAAAGGTGACTGTGGTGAGGCTGTGAATTGGCAGCAACCACCTCATGATTTAAAACAAATTGCTACAATAACAATTACTATAAAGAGTGCATGAAGTGTACTGGCACAGGGACCTTACAAAGGAGGCCAACTGCATAGATGGCTCCATGTTTTTCAAGGAGCAAAAAGGGACTGTACACTAATTAAATGACAGTATGAAGCAATGCGTAATACAATGATGAAACCATGACTACCAAATTCCACAGTGAAACCAATAGGAGGAACATTCTGGTGTTGAGTTTCTGTACAACAACTATTCTTTACCACACAGCATTTCCCTCTTAACACACAACTGTTTATCTACATAGATGGGAGCCGCGCTAGCGTAGTGGTTACAACACCGCTCTGGCGACCGGGTGATTCACGATCAAACCCGGGCGACGGCATTTGAGGATTTTTCGTCGACCGGGAATTGGACTGGATTAACTCGAGACCTGGCGATGACATTTGAAGGAGTGTTGTCGACCAGGGATTGGCGGCTCCTGAGCCGACCCAGCTGCAATGGGTACCTCCGAAATCGGAGAGTATTTGCCTGAATGGCGAGGGACACCTGTCTCTGTACAAGTAAAAAGGGATACTCACGTAAAATCAATGTCAGGTTAGACATAGTAATAACCTGAGATTTCGCCTCGAGTATTAGCGGGCGTACGAAAAAAAAAAAAAAAAAAAAAAAAAAAAAAAATATACATAGATACCTTGAGTATTCTGAAAGTAATGTCTCCACAAAGGTCTAATTTTGTCCTGACCACCAACGTCCCACACAGTGAAACTAATGTTCTTGTACTCCACTGTCTCCACATTGAAGCCTAGAATATTAAAAACAGCATTAATTATTATTTTTCCACATAGGGTTAATGAAATTAACCTTTAGCACGCTGCATAAAAATTCAGAAAACTTGCCCAACCACTGCATTCTTTTTCACAACGCCCCATTTTTATGGTGGGTGACTTGTAAATTCTATAGTTTTTTTTGTTTTTTGGTCAATTGCTCTAATTTTTAGACTGTATAGAAATGAATGAATGATGAATCTGATGATATAAAATTTGTTTGTGTACATGTTAGATGTGATAGGAAGAAAGGAAAGGAAAGATGAAAAAAAACGAGAAAAAAAATTTAAAAAATAAAAAAAAAATCTTTTTTTAATTTTAAAATTTAAAAAAAATTTTTAAAAAATGACCAACAAACGAAGAGTCCATATCCCTTGAATCTCAATGAAAGTCATTTGACCAATAGACTAATACAAATCAAATGATGATCTTTTCGTTACACCCATCATCAGTAGCAAAGCAACAAACTCCCTAGCCAGCAGTGACATTCGGCCGTAATCCTAATTCTTTCCAATATTCCTAATCCTAACGCCGAAAATTATACATACTAGAAATGCCATTTTACTTTCGTTTCCATCTCAGCCATCAAACATATTCTGAGAACCGATATCAGCGCTTATAAAGACAAAAATCTCATCCACACCGCATGGCGTCAGAATCCAATAAAATTAGAGCGAAAATGGCCGCGTGTTGATGCCGATTCATTTCGATTTAAAAAATTTACAAAAAATAAATGCGGATACACCCATCACTTTTTTAAGATCGGAAACGGAAGCTAACTCTCTTGCAAATAACATTAGAACTTAACATCCGGGGCTGAAATCACGTGTACACAAGTCCTAATGCTAGAAACGATGATAGCCGCAAGGTGCCACATTGTGCCTCCAGCATGGAGAACATAGGTTACGTTCGGCGCAATGTGGCGCCCGCAGCGTGCTAAAGGCTAAATGTGCTAGAAACAAAAATTTTAAAACATCCATGACTAAATCTGTTAAATTTATTATGAGAATTATAATCTTGAAACACAGAATAAGACATTTTGCACAAGACATTTACCTATGGTAGGAATTGTGGTCACAATCTCTCCCAACTTTAGTTTGTACAGGATTGTCGTCTTCCCAGCAGCATCAAGACCAACCATAAGGATACGCATTTCTTTAACCCAGAAAGTGGATGGGAGACTGTGTCACATGCAGTGACTAAAATGACGCTAATGGAATTACAGCAGCCACAAAACACCAGGCCACTAGAAATAATAATACACCCTTTATGCTTTAAAAGTTAATCTATTAAAAAAAAATTAACTAAACTAACAGATGACTATTCTATTACGAGACAACATACACATACATACCTATTGAGTTTTAAACGTGGTTTGATGATTTTCAGGGCCTTGAGACATCAGAAAGTTTTCGCTTTATATAATTTTTAAAAAAATCTATTATGAACATTGACACGAAAATCACGGGGGAAAACATACATACGCATATGTTTTATCCCCCTGCGGAAGAAAGAGTCGATCACTTCAGAAGAACCAGAGAAACTGGTTTATTATAAAGGTACGCAAAAAATACAAAACAATAATATTAATGTTAAAATTAAATAACACAGAAGTGACTTAACTCTTAAAGGCCGGAACGACACTGGTAGCGTACATCCGCAAAACCCCTAGAAGCCGAAACGACATTGGGAACGTCACTTTTGTGTTCCATGAAATTTGTTGCGTATTTTCGTAATTTGGTATTTTAACATAACGGAAGTTACTCTTTTTTTATTCAGAAGAGCGCTATCTTTGAGTTGTGATTTGGAAACACGCTTGTTCTAGCTAATTTCACTGTGAAAAAACGGTAAATCTGTCAGCTTTCGATCGGCGATTATTGTTGTTTATACAGACAATGTCTAGCGAACCAACCACATCATGTTTATGAAAACGTAGGTCTTTTTTATCTGTAGAAAAAGCTAGGGAACTGTGTATCTCTGACGAGTTTAGTGAGAATGATGATTTCGAAAATTAAAATGATGATTTCGAATTTAAAAGCTTCACGCGGCCTCTAATGTCCTTTTTCTTTCCAAATGTCTATAATGTTTATATGGTTTGCTGGATGGTCTGTAAAACATTAACAAAATATCACAGGAAGCTGACACTTGTAAATAATATTCATATATGGATTAGTGATATTTTAAAAGATGCTGGAGCTCTCTGGATAATATTTCAGTGTTTATGCATGGGTTGGTGAGTACATTTTTCATTCACTAAAATGAGTCTTTTCTTGAAAGTGGTCTATATTATGACTCATAACTGAATACTATATGTAGAATATCACTATAAATCCTTCATATTCTAATTCTACATTCATTTATCTTTACTGTGATGTATAATATGTGTGTCTTTGTTGTGTAATAACTCAGAAACTTTAGAATTTATAAAGGTACTGCTTTAAGGTACAAAAATAATTCTGGCAAAACTGATGAAAAAATTCCGGCCTGCAAGAGTTAAAATAAAAACAAAGGTATATGTCGATCACATGCCCATCTGATAAGGGCATGCTATCCTACTATAACCTCTGTGTTCCTCTACCATATTGTTAAAGCATTTCATTCTCACTGAACATCCTTGACAGACAGATCACCCCCCCCCCCCCCCCCCCTTTTTCTCCTTAAAAAATGTTTGTAATAATGCATATATGTTGTTAATAAGCTTTTTATGGAGAGAAAAAACCGTATGATAATCAACTGACTCCAACATTCTTTTTTACTTCCTCTGTGTTACTTCTAGAGAGCAATATAGTCAATCTGACATTATTATACTTTTCTTCCTTCACTTATTGAGAGAGGCCTCACAAATAAATTAATGTCACAGTTTTCTCTGCAGAAAAACGTCTATTTTCTAGCTATTCAAATGGAGCCATTAATAAATTTAATTTTTAATTCCCTTCCTATATTTATTATCGATGACAATTCACACATTAAATTTTTTTTATTGAAGTCAATGTACATGAGAGTTTCACTACTATGCCAGAACAACAACCTTACATTGTACAACATCATTTCTCTGCTCAACATTAGTCACAAGTCCACAGTACAAATGAACAATTTAGATTACACCACATTCTCCTTATAAATTTTCATTCAAATTTCAAATCAGTCTAGGCTATTTTGCCATTAATTTAGTGGAGAATGATGACACCTTTTTAAAACCTCAGTTAAACAGCAACACTAAAATTTATACAAAATGTAAAACAAACCTGTGAACAAATCGCTTACAAACTATACAACAGTATTAAAATATGTGGCACATGCAATAAGTTAAGTAATACATTTGAGCAATGCAATAATATATATGTTCAAATTTTCCCACTTAATATAATTTCTATACCCAGCTAATATATGTTCATTTTGAAATTATATACAGGTCTGTACCCTTTTATCTGTACACCAAAAACTGAAATTTTCTGAAAATTTAAAGTCTTTTTTGTGTGACAAATTTGGGCGATTTTCAAACACATCTGGGTGACTTTGGGCTACTTTAAAATGTCATTTGGGTGACATTTGGAAACCAAAAAAATATGGTTTCCAAAGCACAGATGTCTCCGACAATGTCAGATAAAAAGATACAGACCTGTCCTAAAAAGATATACTATAGGTCTCACAAACTGCTTATTACCACTGTCTATGTGGTTTTATTTCTGACATGCAGAATTACTGCAAATTACAGATGCTATAATGTAGCAAAACCAGATCAAAATTTAAATATTACGTACAAAGGTAACTTTCATTAGAGTACGATAAAAATGTAGGCTGTGTATAGATAAAATAATATTGTCATTGCATAATGCACCTAAAATAACAGAAGTATAACAAAAAGAAAGGAAAACTTAAATGACTGTACTGTAGATAGCGTTAGTTTCAGGAAAAACAATTCCAATGTACGATCAACAACATTGCCAAGCTTGATGAGAAGATACTGCTGTTAGAAAAGTTTTCATGTTATCTGATTTGACTGCTTGTGTAAAATATTTCCTTTGTGTAAGCAAACTACAAGCACTGTTCAATGTATCAATGTACATGCAAGTATCATATTCACAATTAAGACGCCAATCAACCTACAATGTGCTTCTGCACAGAAAATATATGCAACCCAATTTTAAATAACTGTACCAGGGTAATTTACTACTGGTTCCAGATTGTTTCTGAGGAAACATAAAAAATAAAAAAAAAGACCCCGTACTCTCACTAGGCATTCATAAGCAATTATGGTGAAGTGAACACTGAGCCAGCCACCAGCCTCAACATATAACATAAAGTACTAAAGTAACCACAACTGCAAGAGTGCATTAAATGCTTTGGTGTAGAATAATTTCATGGAGACCAATCCATTGGTGGCACTATGTACCTTAACTCTTTGACTCCATAATTATTTTCCACCCTGTGCCATAATAATTTTTTGAAGAATTCTAAACGGTGAAGTGTACTCTGTCTTTTAGTGTAAATTTTATGTTACATCTTTTTCTGTGAACATGTACTTATTATATACCAAACTGTAGGGAAATGGATAGAGAATTGTAATATATAACGTCTTTGGTAGTATTAACACAAGTGTGTTCGGTATACTTTTTTTTTCTTTTTTTTCTTTCTATAACCAGCGGCACTCGAGCTTTCCAGCTCTTTCGGCCCAATGACATGTCATTGCGAGGCTGGGGGGTCAGTGGACTTTTCTTCCAACCCGGTCAGGAGCTTCGCTTCTTCCCATCCACACGGGATTTATGTGCAGGAGCCGTTCAGATTATTCAGTAAAATTTCCGGTCGTAAACATTTCTTCAAACGCCGACGGCCGGGTTTGAACCGTGAACACCTGGTCGCCAGTACAACGTTGTAGCCATTACACCAGCGCGGCTCCCGGTATACTTAAAACATTTTGCACGTAAAACCGAAAAACACTAAAAAGTTAACTGTAGAATACGATCTTACCAAAGACAAATTACTGTTGTAGACAATAAAACTTTCTTTTTAGTCTTCAAACATCAAGTTAATCCATATACAAAGTAAAAAATACATTGCTTATGGCCATAATTAGTATATTTAGTGTTATTCACACCAGTTTTTACTGTGGTCCCTTGTAAGAAAAAAAATAAATTATGCAATCGTGCATTACGTAATTTTCAAACAAATAAAGAAGAATAACGTCATATAAAAACTTTTTTACACTTGTTTGCGAATCGTCACACAAATTGTGATAATAACATCAAAACACGCACATGTGCTGCTTAACTACAGTCAAATTAGTTGTTTCTACGAGTTTTAAAATATGAACTGCATTAAACGGACGATTTTTGGGGTTTATTTGTGATAAACTAAAAACAACGCTCTGAGCGTTGCGCTGGCACGGCGCATTGAATTTAGCAATGCTCAGAGCGTTGGTCTGGAGTCAAAGGTTGACTTGGTTAGTCTAATCAGTATGCAGTCTTCTGCAATCCCTGCTTGCAATTCAAGTGTTTGACTTACAAATGTGTTATATATCATCAGACAATCTCTGAAGGCCTGAAGACTGGAACAAGGCCAAAAGGAAGACAACCAATAGGATAGCATGGTGCTCTCTCTGGCAAACCTCTACACCACAAAGTAGAAGAGGAACAATTAAGTAAGCACTACACTTTCATCATCAAAAGATTGAACTACTCAGATTTGACTTGAGCAGCAAGGATGTAAAGTTCTTAGGCTGGAAAGAAGCAACTCATTGCAATTTTGCAGCTGGATAAAACAACAGTGTTTAAATCACTGAACTGAACTAAATATAAAAAAATTAGGGAAACACGATCTGTATATTCTTCATGACATGCAACACTACTATTAACATATTACACCAACTGTAGTGAGAGATAAAATTATGATTACAAACTGTACTTAGTTTATGTTCATACTGACTGTTAGGGAACATCTGTTTAAAGGTTATAAGCATCCAGTATATATGAGTAGACTTAAAAAATCATTAAAATCGGAGTTTTAATGCCATCTAAATGAAAACGGGCTAACTGATGAGTTTTGAGGTAAGCAATCTGTTATCATATTCAAAACTGCAATATCATGTATATTGTAAAAGCTAATCTGCCTAATTTATTCATAATTTTTTTAATGTTTACCACAAATTCTAATTATCATTTATAAGGTGTGAAAACAAGACTTAGCAGATACTTGTTATTTTTGATGAAGTTAATTAACAAAATTAGGATTCAGATGATATGTTCCTGATAACAATAACATGCATATTTGCATGTTTAACTGGGCTAACTCACAAAATTTATTGACACTTATTTTTACAGCATATCCTAAATATCACTTTACGGTATAAAAATGTCATGGAACATATAGCCCAAACCTAAATGTATTTTATGTAAGATATTATGTAGCTAACTGTAGTTTGTAAGTGACAAAATTATGAATATATGATCAAACACTTCATTGTTTATGCTCATATTGACTGTTAGGACACATCTGTTTAAAGGTAATAAATATCATGTTTATTTGTGTTTACACATGGAAAAGGGAACTGGAGTCAAGACTTAAAAGGGAGAAGACATGAAACATTTGTCAAGACAGGAAGATTTAGCATGTAAGCCTTTTTGTTGAAGACTTATGTTCCACAAGTAGTCATGGTTAATTAATGAAATATACAAGTTTGTGAACCAGTTGCACCTATTGATTTTGCTACATGGAGTTGCAGGTAACAAAAGTGCTTACATTATAACTGTTCTACACTTCTTAAAAGGAGATATATGTTTGTGAGTACAAGTCAATGTAATGATTCAATAACTGTTATTTCCTCCAACTTCTCATTCTGTATCACTACATACATTAGGCACAAATAGTTGAAATTTTAATAGGAGAACAGTCACCATTTGGGAATGTTTTAGAATGCGAGGTAAACATTTAACAATTAGGCAAATTAGCGTATTAATTATGCATAATTTTGAAATTTGGAGTACGCCAGCTGATTCCACCTAAAAATACAGTACAGTCTGGATAAGTAAGTCATTGAGACCAACAAAAATCTACTTATCAGAAGTTTGCTCAAAGATGGACATTTATGGACAGAATAAAGTAAAAGTATGCAGCAGTTAATTGAACCATTCAGATACAAGTGTTTCAATTTTTAATTACCATTTCTGCATCTTTTCCACTTCAAATGTAATTTAAATAAGCCTAAACTGTAGCGTCAAATTATTTCCTGGTAGGCCTACCATAGCTGCAAGCGTCAAAATGTTCAAAAGTCTTAAAGTCCTGACTAACCCTGTACTAATGAAGAGCATAACCTGAATACTAGAAAATCTGCACCACAAGAGATATCATACATTCATTTTTTATATAAAACAGTTTATGAGATACAAAGTAAAATACTGCAGGACTATTACGTAGATGTGTTACTCAGCACTACGCTTCACATTTCAGCTTGATATATTTGTGCACTCTGTTAGGGGTCCTGAACAGCTTGACTGCTACAGCAATAAACACAAAAGGACAGGTAAGCCATTGTTAGAGTCATATGCCTTTGAACCTAGTGATTTTCTGTTATTTAGCGCTTTCCTTCTTTCTTTCTTATGGGTGCCTTTTACATAGAGCCTACTTGTTTATTAATTTCTATTTACAGGCCTCGGGTTTCACTCTTAGTTTATCGTCAGATCTTAAATGTGTAGTCCCAGTGCTGTCAGATATTAACAGATCTTTTTCTCACAAACTGAGGTGATCCAGTGTTCATTGAGTCAGCCTGGTGAATATGTGCACGCTCATGCAATGAAAGCAGAACTTCTACTTAGGCGAGTCCAAATTTGAATTGGGACCAAAAAATCATCTCAAATTATCCTAAAATAATTGCTTCTAGGTAGGCCTAAGCAAAAATTAACTTAAGGTAGTAGGCTACCCACAAAAGATTAAAAAAAAATAAAAATCCAACAATTTTCATTTTCATGCTGTAAATCATCGTCAACATGTTCTTGTACTAAAAATAATTCATAGAAGCTTAGAGATACTCTGGTATGATAGGAATCAGTGTTTTTCTACACACACCCCCTTGAGTGATTTGCATAGCAACCAATGTTTATAGTTGGTTACCATGTGAATAATGACCCAACATGAAGGTGCGTAATTGTAAAACTGCGAAATTATAATTATACTGAGGCAACAGGAAAAAGATATTTATAACTTTTCCAAGGGGAATCACTCAATGATTTCTTATGAATTTTTTGTGTATCTAAAAGCTGTGTACATCATAGCAAAGCTAGTTTTTATACTGATCTGTAAAGTAGTTTCAGCATTTGTTACACCAACAAACCATTGTGAGACATTTTCCCCCACAAAGAAAATAAAGGTCCAACTCTATTTGTTTATTGCTAAAACTGCTGTTTGGGTTTTTATACTGATGTGACAAATGTTATAATACTCACTGACCTGTGAGTTAGTCGAAGAGATTCTTGGCTTTTGTCATCACAATGGGAAATAATGCCAACAATACTTCTGATATTTCATCTCCAGCTACTCACAAACACTTACTTACTTAGTCGTTCCCCTTGTGAGGTGTAAATCGGTACACCAACAAACCGTTGCCTGAAAATGAGTTGTCACGGATTGGGTCGTCCTGGATAGTGACGCTATAAAGCCTTGTGTGGTAGCCGATCTTCAGCAAAGACATGGCCAAAATCTTAGTTGGGAAATTTGGTCCAATGAAAGGCCTGACGGATCGTCTGGTTGCGGACCAACTTCAACCACTTTCCTCAGATACCTCAAAAGTCATTGCCCACGACTCGCATCCATATGTCAAGACTGGGACAGGTGGAGGAAATCTTCGTTTTATCTTTCTTATGGAATCCACGATTTATGTAAAAAGTCTCCCAGCCGCTGCTTTTTCGGTGGCCAACTTTTTTGATGCCTCCCTTTCGGTCTATAATAGCTTATTTAAAGTGGTCGACCTGTCCAGGACCTGTTCAAATGTTATCAGTTTACTCACTTCGTGATATCACCATGGATTTTGTTTTAGAGCTGCTTATGACCATCCCTCTCTTCTCCAGCTCTTCCTTCCAGACTTGCAGGTTGGATTGGAGATCGCCTCGAAGCAGGGCACTCATCAGCAAATGCCATCTCCGAAATATAGACCTGTCTTTTCCAGTCCCCATGAAACTTTCTTGTATCTCCTTAAGTTGATGACATCAAACTGTGTCGAAAGGTGATAGGATATGCCAATTTCCTGAACTCTTCTGACTTATTTTGCTGTCCTCACATCTTTCTGCAGACTACTCATAGCAAACACTGGAAAGAAACAGTCCCAAAGTTTGCTCCAAGGGACCCTGTCAAACGCCTTTTCCAGATCTATGAAACAAAGATGGATCTCACTCTTATACTCAAGGGCCTTTTCACTCAGCTGTCTGAGTGTGAAGATTAGGTCTTGAGTACTTCGGTTTGCTCGGAATCCGCACTGGACCTCATCCAATTGTCTACTCACAAACACAAAGAATTAAATGTGCGAATGGTGGCATTTGTGGTTCTATTGGGAAAGGCCACAGTGCATTGCAGAATTTTTCGATATACATGAACACAAGTCAACCCATGGCAAAGAAAGCATACAGGAGAACGCTGCACAGGATCTATTCAGCAAGTAAGGGCATTGCAATGGAAAGACCCTAAGAGCACCGAAAAGGGGATTTATAGACACTGCAGCTGCAGTTGAAGGAGACCTTTATTCAACAGGAGCTCATTAAACTTCATTTTGTGAGTTCTTTTTCTGTTTTTCTTCGATTTCTCGGAATTGTCTTTTTAACATAATTGGTAATCTTTGAAACAAGATATCTCTGGATCTGTACATTCAATTGACATGAAAATTAACACAGTTGGTTGTCATATAATCTTACAGATTCTGACCTAAAATGGATACAATTGAATTCAAAGTTTTAGTTTTATGACCATCATGCATATATAATGAGGCACAAATATCAAACATTCCAGAAATATAAATTTTGAAAATTCATTAAAAATTAACCTTTCTGTCAATCTGTCATTTTAGGTCATGACCTCACGCTATATATAATGATTCAATTTGCCAAGTTTCAGTCAGATCCTTGTACAAATAACATAGTTATGATGTTTTGAAAAAGGTGTATAATTTGTTCACTACGGCGGCCATATTGGATAGCTAATTTGCATAATTAATGAGGTCATTATGTGGACAAAAATTTTAAGTCCATACTAACACTATACCCATGGTTGTTTGATTCTGAAAGGACAATTTGAGTTTTTTACCCTATCAAGGTAGCCTACTACCTTAAGCTAGTTCAGCTGAAGTAGACTGGGTTGAAATGAAGAACACATGTTTGATACAGCCTTAAAAAAGAAAGAAGAGACAGTAATAAGGGGCACAGGTTAAGAATCCTAACAACATGGGGGACTTATCTGGACGGCATGAATGTTCTTCATTTCAACTATGCCCTATGGGCAGCACTGTATACAAATGTGCCAATTTTTATAGGCCTACAGACATCAAAACTCCATTTTAAATAATTTTTTAAGACCTAGGCCTATGTCATTTCTGTTAGGCCTACATAAAACAATTAAATTTCTCTTCTTTTATCTCGCTTATTAACACAGAAATGTGTCTACATTTCCTGTTTATTAACAGATTTAAAATTGATGAAGTATTTTGTTTTAGTTGTCCTCGGCTGTTTAACTGCTACTTAATAATGTGTTGCAAAAATGCTTTGGGAATGCCAATAAACTTTCTGAAATAAAGCAATGTAAAGCACTCCAGGTGAGGCTACTTAATCCATAATACAGCAAAATTTAAATATGTCTAAACGTCAAAGCTGGTAATTGTGTAACAGCCAAAACAAGCAACATCTTTAGGATCAGTATTATCGATAACAGTTCATTCTTTTCAGCAGAGTGCAGACATAAACAAACGCCCCTCGCTCACGCGTATAAGCTGTGCAATTTAAAAGGCAGATGTCATGTCAATTAATGAGTCTTTACTGACCTGGTCCGTCTGGCTACAATCTACAGCAACAAACTGACAAATAAATTGTTTACAAAAACAAGCCAGGGCAAAGACGTGAGAGATTTAATTTTTACTAGCCTATTTATCACAATCATGACGTAATAAAACGCGATACTCTTGAACTTACGGCACCGGCATGCACTACAAATCGTTTCAGGCAAGAATTAGTGTTCACTGTCTTGGAAGTTACAGACTGGAGTGTGACAAGCAAAGACTACTCAATAAATACACAAAATTTCTGGCTTTTGATACCTTGTCAAAACAAAATGGCGGACGTGGCGATAATATCGTTGCACATGCCACGTCAATTTATGGGCAATAGGGATAAATGTAATAGAAATAGCACCATCCCTGTCATGTGACAGTGGACAAAATGGTGGTATTTTTATAATTAGAAAAAAATTATGTCACAAGGGTCCAAACAGATAAAAATAGTCATAGTATTGGTGCTGTGGTATTTGTTATTCAGTGTAACCCGATGCAGATATACATAATAAAGGCAATGTCTATATATTTTATCTTGGAATAGTGTAGTGTTTTATAATTAGACGATGTAGCATGCTGTGTTTTTTTTCCTGCAGACTCTATTCTGATGAGCCCCGTGTAGTTCCCCGGGTCACCGAAGAGATAAAAGAAAGAATAGTATTGCATCCTCAGGCGACTAATATGAGGTTGTACAAGGGGCTGGCAACAGCATAATGTAAAACAAATTGTCACATAAATCACTGCTGCAAGAGCATGTGGATGCTTGGTGCAGGGTTTCTTAACCATTTGGGGGTCCGTGAATGGATTATCGTTTGGAAGAAAGAATTGAGGCTCTTGAAATGTGGATATATAGAAGAATGGAGCGTATCTCATGGAAAGAGAAGAAAACAAATAAGGAGGCCCTAGAAAATCTAGGTATGAAAAGAGAACTAATGAGGGAGATCAAAGTTCGGCAGCTAAAATACTTTGGCCACATAAAAAGGCATAACACCTTGCAGAAGACCATAATAGAAGGGAGAGGTGAAGGCAAACGTGCAAGGGGAAGACAGCGCTATAAGTGGGAAGATAACATCAAGAGATGGACAGGAAAGAGTCTATCAGAGTGCACCACCAAGACAAGAGACAGAAGACGTTGGAGATCCATTATAGCCAACCTTCGTTGTGGAGATGGCAGCTGATGATGATGAATGGATTATAGAGGGTCCATGTATATTAGTGTTACCATTTGGTTCAAAGCAAAAAGGAGGACACTTCAATATTTCAACATGAAAAGGAGGACAAGGGCAGATATTATAATAACAAAGTATGACATATTTATTTCTATAAATATATGACACAGAAACTTATTTTATTTCTTTACATATTAAACAATAAGTAACATCAAACCACCTTGATTTTGTGTCAGTTGACACATTAAAATGATAGAAATCTTCTTTAACAACGCTGGATTGCTTTTTAAATATACAAAGAAACACTCTGTTACCATCTGAATTATGCTTGATTTAAAATAAAATTTTGTTAAAGATTATCCTAATAAAATGCAGCACATCACTCTGTGGAAGGCATATTTTACTAGTGTTTAAGTTAGATATTTTGAAACTGGTTCTGTTGCGTTATTTAGTGTATTCTGCATTTTAATTAGTTTATTTGGTAAACCACCAACTTTTCATTCAAAATACTGAAACATTTAGCCTGAGCTGTGATTCTTGATATCATTGGAAACTCCATAATAGTCAATGCTGTTTAATTCCAGTGTTTCAAAAAGTGTTCCAGTCGAGTGCTTTGCAGTCACATAAATGACAATGGGGTTGTTTTGGCTCCTGTGATTGCAAATTAGGGTGGCAAATTCTGAATCATTTTTTTTTTTTTTTATTTAATGAAGGACAATATCCCGTTCAACCTCTGATGGGTTATAATTAGGATATATATTGTTATCAATTCCAAATAATATGAACAACTGCCGATATGAGAAAGTGGCATCACACATGTCAAATCATTGCAAACAGGGAAAATCACAACTACCAATTATGCCTTTATGTTTAACAAAAAAATAAAAAAATACAAACAAACAAACCAAAAACGAACAAAATCAAGAAGAAACTCTGAACAAGAATAATATTAAAGTGGAGGGGTGTAAAGGCCTGGTGGTTCCAGTTATATAACTGACTTTAACAGATATTTAATTGACTTTCATCTGTTAAAAGTCTTATGCATTGTAAGAACAGCATCAGACCTTCACATTCCCAACAACTATATATTAACCTTTGTTTGTGTTAAATATTGTTTGACTATATTATGCAGTTCCCTAGGTCTGTCTATTCTTAACACCTCTTCTATATTTATAGGTAAGTTTGATGCCTGCAAATAATCTAATATTGGTATTCTCATTTGTTCATACCTCTTACATTTTAACAAGAAATGTTCTATATTATTGTCTTGTAGACATTCTGTACAGTAAGGTTCTTCTATTCTGAAATAGCCTTTTCCCAGCTGTAGTCTGAGAAATTTCTTATTACTGGGAATTTTCAATTCCCTAGATATCTGACATTTTCTTGTTGGAGCCTTGAACATCTTATATGCATGTCTTCCTTTCAGATTTTTATCCCACTCTGCTTTCCATTCATCTGTTATTAAATCTTTAATTAAGCTCTTAATCTCTGATTTACTCATCCCTACATTTATTATATTTTTATGAGATCTACCTTTCTTGGCTTCTTTATCTGCCTTTTCATTTCGCTCTATGCCAACATGTGAAGGTGTCCAAGCAATTCTGAATCATGGACAGCGTGTTTTGAAGTAAAGTTCACTGATTTGAAACTATTGTGTTGTTTTGCAGTGTGAAATGCGATTGAGCTTTCTCTTTCTGTATCAGCAACTTCATTCTGTTCCATGCTTGTTTCATTTGTAAAAAATATCAGTTTTGATTGCGAAGTGCCAGACGCAAGTGCATTCTTGTAGCTTTTCTGTTTTAGTGTTTATTTGTGTAGAGTGAAATGAAGTACTGTCATGATTTAGTCTGTCTAACAACACAGTTTTCTGTATACTTAGGAGAAAATCTGACCATACCGCACGCCATATGTTGAGAACTCTCTGATACACTAGCCAATGAAAACGCTCCCTTCTTGGTGTATGTTGTAAAATGTACTAGGCTTGAACATGGAGGCCCATTGTGTGCAACTTATAGTACGAAGCTATGTAATTTCATAAAGAATAAAGAAGTATCACCGGAAAGGATTATATAATTCAACAACGGGAATGTTACGCTAGAGGTAGGTGTAAAAACTTTCTCGAATAGTATTTTAGTAAGATAGAAATATCGAGGGAAAGGGCTTCGTTACATCAGGTTAGTCCCAATTTAGCTAGTTAAAGCATGCATATATTAAAATGCATTTTGCAAACTAACCAGTTAGTAGATAGATCAATACAGAATAATCCATAGAATAATTCAAGCTTTAGATGACCAAAATCGCCCCATAAATAAGAAAGATACTTGATATGTTGCTAATTGAACAGAAGGCAAAATTATGCCTCATTTTGAGATTTTTAACACTCTTTTTGCCCCATGCCATCCGATACGGCGGATGTGCTAGTATATAAGACCTTGCCCTTGGCTAAATTGAGGCCACAAAATTAAAAAAATACAGCTGAACAGAAGAGAGCGGTAAAAGTGTAAAAGTCATATAACTTTGCCACCGCATCTGCCTAGCTGACCTAGATGCCCATTAACAGCCTGTTACAGCTTGTATGTATTGCCTGAGGGTAAGAAAGAATATATATATGTATATAATTATGTAATTTTCCTGTGATTTATCTACTTGTGCGTTAGGAAGTGTGTAGCCTGTGTAAACTTTTGGAGACGAAAGCCAGCCTTGTAAAATGTGTAGCATAATTGAGAATAATGGCCAAAGTACGTCTGTAAGTTTGACAAGTGTTTGAAGGAGTATTTCTTAAAGGAACGACACACTTATCCGGAACATAAGGAAGGATGACAGGAATTGATTAAGGTATTACTTAGTGCTTTATACTAGACCAAATCATTGTATGAAGGCGGATCATGGACAACTGGATCTAACTTAGGATTTATAAGGAAAGTGTAGTCACAGTGAACTGGCTGTGAGTGGTATTGAGGTAAATTATCCTGTGCATATGTTAGCACAATGTCTGACACTGTTTGTTATGTCCATTGTATGTGAGGACAGAATAGTACCGGACCATACAGGGGTTGTGATTATTTGTATTCCAGGTTTTATCCTGCAAACTACCAGAAATATATGAATCATCTATCTCTGTTGGACTCTGAGGTGCAAGTGCTCTTACAGTCATTGGAGCCAGATACCCAGCATCTACTGCCTGGCAATTCACAGACGTATTAGTCCATGGCGGGAGTGTGATTGATCTCTACATAGAAGATAAGTGGCAAAACCAAGCCATTGGTCAGCCTATTCAGACTCTACCTCTAATATATTTAATAAAAAGATAAAAATACAGTGTATGATGAATCCTTGTGGACATAAATTTCTTCTTCTTCTTCTTCCTCGTTCGCCCTGAAAAGGACGGTGGTTGCGTTGTGTCTGTTTCCAACGTAGCTGTGATATCTGCACCTTTCGGTCGACACATCCGACTTCTGCACGGCATTTTTTAGGACCGGGTTTGCCTTCCCATTGCGATCCGTACTCACTCAGCCAGCCTGCACAGCTGCAGACTGTTTCCAGGACCACCACGTGGAGGTGGAGCACGGTCTTGACCAGCTCTGGTTCGCTGGTCCTGACGCAGGCAGTCAAGCTATGAGTCGCTGACTGCGGTCTCTATTGCTGCGTCTTGAGGTCCCGGACATAAATTTGATAATTACTACTTCACAGTCCAGTAAGAGTGGCAAAACATAGATGTATTAGATAATGGTTAATCAAAAGGTGAAAGTCATCATATTGATCCATTTTGATAATTGATATTCTATGCTTATTTATTTCATTATGTAAATACATTTGATTCATTATAAGTTACCTAACCGAAAAGAGAAACGGTATAGGTTAAATAAATTGTAAATATGTACCATCAGACTTGCTGAAATTATTTACATTGAGTTCCAAGTTTTGTTGATACATAGTATATATATATATATATAAATAAATATATAAAAATAAATAAATAAATAAATAAATAAATAAATAAATAAATAAATAAATATATATATATATATATATATATATATTTATATATATATATATATATATATATATATATATATATATATATATCTATATATATATATATATATATATATATATATATATATAGACCATAATTAGTACCCCTAGCATAATTAGCCATAATAAATAGAAAATAATAATAACACATAATATCAGGGGAGAATCGTGAAAGGGAGCAAATAGACTTTCAGGACATCCACTCTCATCACACCTGGAGGTTTATACAGCTGGATTCTACCTTTGATGTCAATACACCCTGATTCTTTTCAGAAAAGGGGATATTTCTTGTAAGACCAGTCTCTTATCTGGCACTATCCTGGTATCATCTGATACATCTTTTGGTCCAGGATAACTTTAGATTTCAATAACTTCAACTCCCTTTCGTGACAAGTACAATGGGTCGTGTTCTTTTACGTCGTACAAATAAGTCGCTGATGTCGTTACGATTTAGGGTTAGGTTTGAATATCTAAACCTATGCTTTACCCCTTTTTACTGCATCTCTGAATTCTTTTTTATTGCTGTATCGAACAGACGGCCCAATGTTCTTCAATTTAACCGTTAGTGTATGTGTGTGCATTTGTGTGTAAGTGTGATTTATATCATTGGTATTTTTTGTTTTTTTGCTACTGACACAAATGTGCCACCTCTGCGCACAGGAAATTCAGCTTCTGAATGTTACCAACCACTGATAAAACATGGAAATTTCTTTTTCAAGTCATGTGGGAACACACACTTCCATTTTGACATTAAGAGCAGAAAAAGATTGTCCTGTAACTGATAAATGCCGTAGGGTAGTGAAATGTTAGTAACTTCACTATACTAGGTCCAACTTATGGGATGAGGGGACTAGTTCCTTGCTAACCTTTATCTTCCCTAACTTAAGAGCAAAATCAGGTACCCATTTACAGTTTGGTAGAACGTGGCAACTGTCCCGCGTAAGGAAAATGCTCTAACTGCTTAGCCAGTGGAAAATTCCATTTAGAGATTCTTTTCGTAATAAATATATAATGAAATATATAATGTCATTAATTAATGTTTAACTCATTATTGATGTAACTCAGCGGTTCCCAACCTGTGGTACGCGTACCCCTGGGGGTACGCGACAGGACGTTCAGGGGTACGCAAAAAAAATTGAGTAATGGCGGAAAAAAGATACACATGTCAACAGTGTAAAAGACAAGTCAAAAGTTGTGAAATTAATTCAACGCTATACTACGCTCGTATACAACATGAACTGTGTGAGACAATCTCTGCCGTTTTTCTTGTGCGCCACTGGCGTGATGTCTGCTTGGACTGGCGTGTGTGAAAATCTATGGCGTTTCGTGTGACCACAATTCAATATTTTTACACAATAGTCTTCATTATGATGACTATGGGATTATGGTTGTGCCGTTGAATATTTCATCAAAAATATGACTTGTTTGATCTTCCACACTATCTATGAACGTCTAATGTCCCGGAAGTAATAGTGTCGATTCTTGACCCAAATTTTACAAACGTGAGACAGTGTTTCTATATACAATAGTTTTTTGTCATTGTTTTAACTTAACTTAAAGTGATTAATTGTTCAATTCGTGTATTATCAGATGTGACAATGAAACTCAGCTGTCCCTGAATTGTTAGATGATATGGTAGGACCCTCGAATAACATCAGTACCCCTGAATACTGTTGTATTTTTTTCGTCAACGTGGAACTCTACCACCTGGGAAAATTAGTATGCATCAATTCCACGTGGATTTTCAACACGTTGGATAATTAATATGTAGACTGTTATCATTTGTGCATCCAGGAGATCGCATGGTCTTAGGGGAGGTTAAACCACGCCCACTGCTATCTATAGAGCAATTAATAGCAGTTAATTTCCTTACCTTTGCCAGTACGCCTGCCCAGTGGGGCATTGCCAGAGTCCAACGAGAAAGGCGGCATACGATCAAAGGCAAGGATGGGCCCAGAGCAGACGAAGCAGTTTCTCGCCGGCCTTTCACATCCTCATGCAGAATGGCAGAGACGAGACAGACAGGGAAGTCCAGAGCGCGGACTGGCGGCATAGAAGCACGATAGTTCCCCGAGTTCAAATAAGGTGTGAAATTTTCACGTGTCCTCCCGTTCTTTCATTTCATTTAATATATATAGAGACCACTGAAGAATGAAATTTATCATTCGTTTGCCAGAGATCTACAGAAACACTAGCTTATAGTTGAATCCTGCTAGATTCCCTCTGGATTTTCGGCTATATTGGAGTGAAGTCATTCTGTGCTAACGGTATAATATATTAGTTTCAAGTGATCAGTAGTCTAGTTCTTTCATTTTATTTCACTGGATTTTGTGTTAATTTAAATCTATTAAATTAAACCCATCTCAAAAGTTTCCAGTTGTAAATTTAATGATATATCTATTACACTATTTCCAAAGATAATAGATGCTTAAATTAACGGTTAAAGTCGCGAAGGAATTTATAACTAATTAATTTAGTTAAGTTCTATATATATATGTGGGTTTTTAACCATTAGACTCGCGAAGGGTTTTCTTAAATATATAATTGAATACGCGAGTGTATATAATAGTCTTAACGATAAATTTATCGCACGTTAGAATATTATTTGATTTTGCGGTATGATTTCATGTTTTCTATTTTCCACATAGGGTGATCATAAACCTTTGCGTCCCAGCAAAATTATATAGAGTCCTCCAGACTCGGTTCTTAAAAAACCTCCAGAGATTTGATGAACAGTTTAAATTTAATCTTGTGGCGATCCTGTTGGGGTCCCGCTGTCTGAATTTACCAGAAAGAAAGCAAACCCAAGAACATTTTAAAAAATCATCAATAAAATTAAGTCAGTAAAGATAAACTGGAGAAGAACATTGCCAGTAGCGGTAAATTTTATTTTACTGCTCTACTGTGAGAAAGAGTATATATGTCCTGAACACTGACAGTCCATAATTTTCCACTGGATTTTAAAAAACCCCCGAAGGAAAAACCATACCTCACTGGTCAGTCGTTGTCATCACGCTTAAGAAGTTTTTTCACCATCAGCGGTGAAATCCAAGAGACAACACCATTCTCATACCTGTATCTGTGACCGTGCCATCCCATAAAAACTTTATATAAAATCAAAGAGACACAATAAGGCTTCACCTTCCAGCGATTTTGGGACACTGCTAAACGCCTAAACCCGTTAAATCTGGGGCTGGAAACCGAAGAACAGAACGCATTCATTTATTGAATACTTACTGCTGTATGTGTATTTTTCTATGGAGTGCCAGATTCCACGATTGGTAAGTGTGTGTGAGAAAATGTGTGTTGGCCATCACGAGCGTGCATGAATGAATGAGATTTATTTGCAAACATTATAATTTGTTTTACCTGGTAAATACCTGTTTTTCTGTATTCCTTGTATTGTTCTCTTTAAGTGGGATTTCTTAACTTTGGTTATTTCTCCTCCCTAAATCTGCTTAGTAAAGGGAAAACAGTTGAGAATAATAGGAATTGTTTCCTACCCCCCCCCCCCCCCCCCCCCCCCCCCCCCACCCCCCATACCTAATATTGTAACCCCTCTTATCAGAATAAATTAATTTACTGTTGGGTTAAATTATCTATTTCTGATAACCACCTGTCTTTGGACTGGGTTTTTCTTTGTCCATACAAGCGGGAAGGGCATATTGGATACTACTCTTCAACCCCCCCCCCCCCCTCCTTGTTTTTTGTATTTTCTGTAACTATGATTATTGCCTGTACTATGATAAATGTTGTGATTTTGGTTTAAATGATAAATAAACACCATAAAACTTTTAGTACTGTGTTGGCCGACCTACGCCCTATTACCCATATTTGTTCTACGTAGTTTGTATTCACGTAGCCTCTGTGTGTTTGAAGCACCAAATTGGTGTGTGCACCTGCGTGTTTGGGAACTGGCAAATAATTGTTTAGCCAGGAGAGATTTAGGACTCTACTGAGAAAAAGATTGTCATAAGATAGGCAAATCGGAGAAGAGTACCGATTTCTTAGACTGTCCTTACTCTTCCCAGCACCCCTTGTGAATCAACTATCTCTTTCCTAACCCTTTCTATCATAGAGCCTTCACCATCATTCGTCACTCTAATGGGACCACTATTTCTAAGACCTATCTCAAATAAATTTACGACATCAGATATGGATCAGTGGTTGAAAACCGGCACAGTAAAAAAGCTGAAACATAATGTGGAATGTGATCAATTGCCAAGTACTTCTCAGGACATGCCAAGACTTTGGTGCAGGATAGTGAAAAGACACGATCTTCAGTTTTACATAGAGCTAAAAAGAGAAAATACAGTGACGAATACATGAAGTATGGGTTTTCGTTTATAGGAGATGAGGACTGTGCTAAGCCCCACTGTGTAGTGTGTCAGGAAGTATTATCCAATGGTAGCATGAAACCTTCGTTACTCTTGCGGCATTTACAAACGAAACACCCCAGTTATGAAAACTAGGAACGCAATTTTTTTCAGCGCCTATCGAAACAACAGAATGTGACATCGTACTTGTCGTCAGCTAACAAAGATAACGAAAATGCTAAAATGATCTTTCGAGAATTACTTTCCGAAACCTGGAAAAGAGAACTACTGGATTGTAAATCCCTTTGAAGAAGAATATTTCCAAGCAGCCACATTATCAATCAACGAAAAAGAGAAGTTGATTAAACTTTCGACTGATACTACTTTAATAGCTGAATTCAAAGGAAAATTCCTTATTAACTTTTGGGGAGACATCAGCAGAGAATATGAACAGCTGACTGACAAGGCGCTTAAGTTTCTGTTGCCATTTACAAATAATGAGCTGGTGGAGAGGGCTTTCTTTTCTTATACCTTTATATAAAATAAATACTGTAGTAAACTGAATGCAGGTCCAGAATTGAGACTGTATTGTACATCACTTGAACCTGATTTAAAAAAACTATGTGCCTCAAAACAAGCTCAAGGATCGCACTGAACATTTGTCATGGTCACGTGACATGTGTGTTATAAAAAGTGATTTCAACTTTTAACAATAACAACGTTTTTATTATTATTATTAATAAATTAAATGTGTTAATTTTTATTGTAATTTCTGATTTTTTTTTTAATGTAAAAATATATGCACTGTTTGTTCACCTTTTTATTACGTTGTTTTTTAATCCCGTGGTTGGCCCCTTTATTTCTGATTATAATCTAT
This sequence comes from Oreohelix idahoensis, assembly GCA_024509875.1. Taxonomy (NCBI): domain Eukaryota; kingdom Metazoa; phylum Mollusca; class Gastropoda; order Stylommatophora; family Oreohelicidae; genus Oreohelix; species Oreohelix idahoensis. Next base: position 118,088 of record JAMPIV010008626.1, on the reverse strand, counting down.
AAATTTTGAATAACAGCAACTATATTAATTTCAAATATTTTGCTAATATTAGGGGTACAATTTATAGAAATGGGCTGCCAAGGAGTACGCAAGTGAAAAAAGGTTGGGAACCGCTGATGTAACTCAATATTGATGGGTTTGCAATAGATGGTTAATTAACTAAACCCTGTACCATGTTTTTATTCAAAGTTTTTTTTTCTTTCGTAACAGGTGGCAATACACATACAGAGTGATAATTACAAAACCCGAGTTAAAATATGTTGATAATGTACTATAAATAATCCAACAACATGAAAGCTTACTTTAAGGGATTGTTGATTAATTAGGGTTTTAGACAGCGCTTGCCTCCTGTTGTAATTCTTTGTATGAAGTTTCCTTTCACTAGATGGTGCCTGCCTTTCAGAAGTAAAGGTAAATGACAAGGACAGTAGACAAGTTGCCAGACTGACTATCCATATTTACATTACAGCCTTAACTTAATTCTGACCCTATTTCGAGCTTTGTCAAAACTAACAGCGCATCCGTCTGAAAAACACTGAGGCCATTTTAAAAATAAAAACCAAAAAGGAAAATTCCAACTTGAAGTGAAATACTGCATTTTTGGCTAACATGGCAACCTCCAGCTCTTGTTGAGCTGAATTAAATTGATTGCAATGAATAGGACACGCACTGAGGAAACTTGTAGATGGCATTACAAGGCAGTCCTTGTGCATGTACCTGCAGGGTAAGAGAGGTGGAAGGAGATTGGAAAAAACACAAGACGAGAACTAAGGACAGAAATGAAAGGGATGAAGAAAAACATGGAAAGACCTGGAGTTAATGGCATGGGACAAATGACTTAGCAAAAGTTTGTTGAATGTCTATGCTCCTTGGGGAGCTGAAAAGTAGCGGTGATGATGGGCAGGTATTTTTTTATTTTTAAAGGAGCAGGGGAAATAACATTTGCCATAGATGCAGTGTGCACCATTCTTGCTGTGTAACAAAAAATTGCAATTTATGCAAACATTCTCAAAGCATCACTGCAAATTGAATTCAAATAGAACTGTCCCTGTTGGCAATTTAATCATTTGTGTTGGGGGGGGGGGGGGATTATTACAATGATTAGTAACTGTAACAAGCTGCAGAATCGATTAATCCTTTGGTTAGATTAGAGAGTGTAAATTTGTAAATTCTTTCCAGCTGTTTCATAATAGCTGCTCCACAGTGTCCCTGATGCAGTAACTTTTTTGTGAAGTGATGAAGGAATGATGAGGCAGTTTAATTCATCTTCCCAAAGTAGAAAGTACTTTTGAATAGACAGTTTCAGGCAAAAATCAAAATATGCTTCAAGCGCACCACTTTTGTGAGATACAGAATCTGGCCATTTTTGTTGCACAGATTTGCAGTCTCTGCAAAGTATTTCATCCTTGCAGCATATTGATGAGAAGTTTTTCATTGCTTCTTCTTGACTTCTTAAAAGTTCTGCCAAAGTTTGAGGTCTGATGTGAATTGTGACCCTTTTTTTTTTTAAATTGAGAATTTACAGTTCTTATGGATTTGCAAACTTTGGCATTGTTACTGACCGATTTTTCAACAAAAGGTACATGTAGATTTTTTTGTGATGGCATTCAGCATGTTGGTATTGCACATAATATCTAGGGCGTAACTTGAGTTTTTTACTGCTGTGAATTTTATTGACTCATATGCTAATTTTGATGATGGTTTTTCTTGTATGTTGGCTTCAACAGGTGGGTGTTTGTTGGAGCAGACTCATTTCCACTCAGAGTCTACTTTGCAGAGTCTATGGTCTCGTAAAGAGCAGAGTTTATACTATCTTTTCAAGTGAAGGACTTTCATCAGCCAATGCTGTCTCAGTTCTCCACTCCATTCGGTTTATCTTTGCTTCCTATGTGACCTCCTGAACCTGTGATGAGATGACTGCTTAAAATGCGTTGAGAGTTGTAGAGTCAGGCCTTTATATGAGACACCTTGCAAATCATTTGTTCCAGGCCATCTCTGTAGCAACTTGTATAGTGATGTGCAAATCCATGAAAGAAAATAACTGCTTTTGAGATTTTCATCTGAATGGTCATAGGCATCAGAATGATGTGATGAACGTACTTCTTACTACTTACTTATTTAGTCATACCTCTTCCGTCCTGGGTTGTAGAGATTTACGAGAGAGAGCACCATACTATACTATTGGTTGTCTTTCTCCTTGCTTGGCTCCAATCTTATCTTCGGTTCTTCAGTGATTGTGTGATAAACTTTTGATGTTCAGTCTCAAACAGTCCTTCTGTGTGTCATATTTCAGAAAAGATGGAATGTTGTGTTGAGTAACTGATGTAGGTGAACAGCTTTCAGTAAAATGTTTGCAGTAAACAGGAATGTGAATAACTGGATAAGATGGTGCTGAAGAAAAGTTCTCCAAAAAAACTTATATAAATTTTAGTAGAATGCTTAAAATGGCATAGCCTATGTGATGCTGCCATTTTTTGCATTTCTAAATGTGCACCATTTAGAATTTAGGAGGGAAGTACCATTTAGGAGGGAAGTCACCAGGTGTGGATAATATCCCAGCAGAGCTCTTGAAATATGGAGGACCAGATATAGTAAAAATCATGACAACAATTTGCCAGAAGATATGGAGTACTAAAAAATGGCCAAAAGAGTGGGCGCAGTCATTAGTAATACCGCTTCCAAAGAAAGGAAATTTAAAAATGTGCAAGAATTACAGAACCATTAGCCTTATTAGTCATCCAAGTAAAGTGATGTTAAGGATACTTTTGAACAGAATAAAACAGAAATCTTGTCTGAGGAACAGGCTGGCTTTAGACCAAAAAGAAGTACCTCAAAACAAATCTTCAATATTAGATTCCTGATCAAAAAACATCTCCAGCATCAACGCGATTTATACCATAACTTCATCGATTTCACGAAAGGCTTCGATCGAGTTTGGCATGAAGGCTTAAGGCAAATAATGAGAAAATTCAATTTTGATACCAACATCATAGATATCATTGAAGCACTATACAAGGACGCAAGCAGTGCTGTTTTTGCAAGCAATGACATTGGAGAATTTTTCAAAACAACTGTAGGAGTTCGTCAGGGATGCATCCTGTCCCCAGTGCTCTTTAATATATATCTAGAACATATTATGCAGGAGGCTCTCTACGATTATAAAACAACCATATCGATTGGTGGCCGACCTCTTTGCAATCTACGTTTTGCTGATGATATCTATCTTATAGCTGGAACAGAATCAGAACTTCAAGACCTTACCTCTAGACTGGAGAAAGTAACAAGAACTTATGGGATGGAAATTAATATAGAAAAAAGCAAGATATTGGTGAATAGACATAAGAAACATGTTCCGACCAACATTACGTTAAATGGGCAAACGTTAGAAGAAATTAACACCTTTAAATATCTGGGGTCCACTATATGTAGTGATGAGTGATGGAAGATCAAGTAAAGAAATCAAGAAAAGACTTGAGATGGCCTCAGCTGCCATGACAAGGCTGAATGTGATCTGGAAAAGTAACATCAGTTTTCCTGTGAAGATCAAATTATACAAATCACTTGTATTATCTATTCTCTTATATGGGTGTGAAGGCTGGACACTCACTGCAGATACGGAGCGAAGGATTCAGGCTTTCGAGTATAAATGTTGTAGAAGAATTTTGCGCATTTGCTATAAAGAGCACAAAACTAATGTCTATGTTAGAGAGAAAATAAACACCTATGCAGGCCACCAAGAACCACTTATGTCAGTAGTGAAACGTTGAAAGCTTGCCTGGTTTGGGCATGTAACTCGTCATGACTCCCTTTCGAAAACGATCCTCCAGGGAACAGTTGAAGGTAAACAGAGAAGAGGAAGGCAAAGAAAATCCTGGACTGATAACATCAAAGAATGGGCAGGGCATGGTTTTTCCACACTTGTACGCATTGCTGAGGATAGAGAGCAGTGGAGGACCCTGTCTGCTGATGCTTCCACCATGGCACCCCTACGACTCATGACGGGTTACGGGTTGAGATGATGAAATGTGCAAATGTTCTCATTGTAAATGATGCTATGATTAATAAATATTAATAAAGAAAAGTGTATATTGTATTTTCAATAAATTGTTTTTCAAAAATGTTTAGTTAGCGTATCAGCTATATGCATTTTTTTTTTCAACAAATTGGATGATGTGTGTGAATATTGTGTGCAAAATATCCCTTGGCACTTGACAGCCAAAACGAACGAGCCCAAAAGACCAGAGCTGGCATAATTCATTAGAAAGTAAAAATCTACATGAAACTGTGCAGTTAACTATTTGGCTCTAACAGACCTTGACAAATGGCAAAAACTTACTGTGCTGGAAACACATTTCAAAATGGATGAAACATTCATAGAACCTCACAAGTAACATATATCCCCAAGAAATAAATGCACAGAGCATAATGTTAGAAATGTATTCAGACACAGCAAAGTACGGACATTACAGTCTGAGACACATTACTGATATACTTTTGAAAACATAAGCAATGTTTGTGTTATGAATGGGTTAAATGTTCACCAGGTTATTTGGTTATTATTTGTTTTTTTATGTTTTGCAGGTAATTGGATCTTCACTGCAGAAAGTTTGAACCAGCTGTTGAAAACTGTTATAATATTTGTAACACTTTGAGACTGAGCAGCTCTGTTAATGTATCTGAAGCATTGTGGAACTAGAATGTAGTGCTAAATTATCCACAACATTTCAAGTCTGGAAACTTTTTTTAACTTATCTGCAGCAGTATACAAGTAGAATGCTGAGCTCAATTATCCACAGTACTGTCTGAGTGGGAAGTGTCCTGTGATACAGAAGCACTTTGTATTTATTAAGAAATGGAAAAGAGTACTTTTGCTGAAGGTCTTCTGTTTGAAATGTACCAGCTATGGAAGGATAAAGAGTTGTGTGATGTCAGCTTATCTGTGGAAGGAGAAGTTATACTGGCTCACCGAATTGTTCTAGCTGCCCTCAGCCCATATTTTAAGGCCATGTTTTGCTCACAGCTTAATGAAAAGCAGAAGTTTCAGATAGTCATACAAGATCTCCATCCTCATGCTGTCAAAACCATTATAGAGTTTGCTTATACAGCAAATTTAGAGCTCACTGAAGACACAGTCCAGTCAGTTATGCAAACAGCTACCATGATGCAGATACCAGCTGTGGAGAAACTTTGTAGTTCTTTTTTAGTCAAACATCTTCATCCTTCCAACTGCCTGGGAATCAGGGATTTTGCCCATGTAGTGGCATGTTTTGAACTTAAAGACATTGCTGACAAGTACTGTGAGGAAAACTTTTCAGAAGTCTCCCAGCATGAAGAGTTTTTAAAGCTTGAAGTTGAAGAGGTTTGTGCATTTTTCTTGATTTGTGACTGATGACATTAGCAGGAAAGTAAAAGGTAAAGGATCCTGTGTTACACACCAATTGAGGCATATTGGGAATATGGTGTTAGGCGCATATTTTCTTGACCATCGGCACACTAAAGGTGATGTGGTCAGTATCACGACGGCTGCCTTAACCTTCCCAGAGTTGCTCTGGTACCCAATTCATGAGGCAAGGTCAACCTTGGAGCCGTTTGCTGTTTAAAAAATCCCACTTTAACTGAGGATCGAACCATGGACCACTGAGTTAGGAAGCCAGTGCACTAACCACTGCGCTACCGCAGCTCCCCTAACAGGGAAGTGGTAATTTGAAAAATAAATGTGCAAATAACGTCTTAATTTGAATTGTGGTCCAACAGGAGATCAGTGATAGAACTTAACTTACTTACATAGTCGTCCCTCTTCTACCCTGGTGTGTAGAGGTTTGCCAGAGAGAGCGTCATACTATCCTATCAGCTGTAATTCTCCTGGCCTGGTTCCAATCTAGTCCTCAGTCCTTTAGAGATTGTTTAATGTTATCTAAAGCAAACTCTGAGTCATCCTGGAGGTCTGGATCCCTGGCTTTTGGTTTCCCAAATTTGTCGTGGTAGCCAATCTTCTCCCATTCTGCAGACATGGCCAGACCAATTGGAACTGCTCCTCTTAGGTCTGCAGGGCCTGTGTTTTGAGGCCATAACATATTATCTGGTTGTGGACCATGTCTCTTCTTGTTACTTCAACCACCTTCCTCAGATAGATAACAATTGAACAATTATACTAATTATATACTGACCATTTTTGAAGAGATTACATTTTCCGAAATTGTTTACATAATCATTAGAGTTTTCTTGGTGTAAATGAAAAGCACCACAATCTTTAGATCTATCTTGGTATGAACTAACAGTATCACAAGTTTTCTCTTTGTATAAATGAAATACATTATCAGCTGACACATGTACATCCTAACAGCTGTACACACATATACAGAAGACCTCAACTCTTTTTGTTTATTTATGAAGAAAAATATTCTGTTCAACCTCTGATGGATTATAATTAGGATAAATACTGTCGTTTGCCTGTAGCTGATAATGGTATAATTTCCTAAATTTGTTCTCCTGTTTAGTCATAACTAAGAATTCATCTTGGTTTTACTTTTATATGATATTGGTATGCCTCGATTACATTAGCTAGTTTAAAATCTCTTCTTATTATCTTCAGGTTATTGGACTTATATCAAGAGACAGTTTGAAGGTGGCCAAAGAGGAAGAGGTCTGTGGTTGGATGATTTGTTTAATTTGATGCAACTGTTTAGTATTTGATTCTTTTGAAGTTAATGGCTTTGTTAAATTTGTTGTTGGTGATGTGAGTGTGCATGTTTGACATATTCATAGTTACTGTTATTTCTGAAGCACTCGGTTAATAAATAAATGACAAGAAGTACACATTTTAGAAACAAAATTGTAGCAAAGATGAGCAGAAATAATAGCTGCAAAAAAAATGTCTAAAGGTTTAGCCCATATAAATTGTACTGTATATTAAACCTTTAGACATCCTTTTTTTTTAAGTACATATAAATTGTTTTCCTTATTTATTACCTTTCCCATGTAACTTGCAGTTTTCTTACATGTACTTTCAGGGAAGCCTTTCTTATTTTATCAGCAGAAAGATATAATCTATGAGGTTTTTAAAAATTATAATGGGTCTCATATAATCTCCAGACTTTTGCTTAGTATGCCACTTATTTTCTTAACATTGATAATTAATATTCTGTGTCTCAGAATGTGACACTGCTCAGAAAATGAATGAGAAATGATCACAAACCTAGGCATCCAGGTGGCCAAGTTACTGATCAAGTCAGAAAAAGAATCCACAGTGCGCTGTCAACATTACTGCAAGGGTTTTTTTAAATTTGACTGATAACTGACACAATTAACCTTTACAGTCTAAGAAAGAGTTTATGATCAGCCGTGTCACATGACATATATGGTGAGGAAAGAATCATGGATCTTTCTGTTGGAGCAGGAGAAGTGACCAGAAGACCTCCTTTCGTTATGAATCTTCTTAGGCACTAGTTGTGATGTGAATGAACTGCACAGGACATCTACAGGTCTACATTGTTTCAATGTACGTCGGTGTTACTAGTAATTACAATAGGGTAAAAAAAAAACATTATAAACTAAGACTGAAGGGGTTTGTTCAACTGAAAATGCCATTGCAACTAACATTTTAGCTCTTAAACACAGGTTTATGCTGCAGTTATGAGGTGGGTTGCTTATGATCCTGAACGCAGCAAAGATGATGTTTCTTTACTAATGGAGCATGTGAGACTTCCCCTTGTCCAGTGGGATTTCTTGATTAAAGAAGTCAGCAAGGACAAATTGTTCGTCACCAATGAAGATTGCCGTAAATACTTACAGGTTTGTATGTCTCAATCACTTTATACGCCATGTAGGTTTTTGCAGAACGTCCGATTGGCAGAACGGTTAGAACACTGACCTCTCGTGGCAAAGGTGCTGGGTTTGAAACACGGTGGCATCATGCTCAAGTCTACCCAGCTATAAATGGGTACCTGACTGATTTTGAGTTAAGAATGGCAAAGGCAGCGAGGAAGGGAACTGGTCACCCCACCTCTCAGAGCTGGATCCAATATAATGAAGTCTGTAACACTTCACTCCCTTCTTAGGACGACCCTTACCTTTACCTATAGGTTTTTGCAATTTTAGTTAAAGAATTTTCATTGCAAACTGTTGCTTTTTCATGTTGAAATAGAAGAACAGTTACTGTATGCAGTATATTTGTTTCACTTGCTGCTGTTCTCACATTTGCTAGGCAGAAGTATTTTCTTAATACTACTCTTTAAAAATAAAAGCAAAAATTTGGCTCACAATTATTTTTCTTTGCAGCAAACACAGTTATTATACAATGCTGTATCTAATTCATCATGTCATTTGAACTTTGTCATTCCACAAATTGAATGTCCAGTCTTGTGAACTCCCAGCAACTTTCTTGTCCTCTTGATCTGGTAAATGCAACATTTGTTGCCATAATTATAGCATCACAGTATTCAATAAACAGGTGAATTACTGTCCTAATTATGTCATGCCCTGTTAAAGTAGCAAGAAGCCAGAGTCTTGATTGTCTCCATTTATATGAGTCTGCTTTTGTATTAACTCCTTAAACTGGGGAACCACGTTATCTCACCATTAGTAATCTTTTGTCAGCCGGGAAAATTATGTTAACTTTCTAAGTAGTACCTATGTGCTTAGCTCAGGCAGAAGCTATGGGGTAGCTGTATGAACTTGGAAAAGACTGTGGACTTCATCTGGGAGACAGGCCTGCAGATTTAGCATGACTACAAACTTTCTTTTCTTGCTGGCAACGGATTGGGTAGAAAAACATTGACATCACACAACAGAGGTGGAGTTTGGCTAGACAGCTTGATAATCTGGATTTTGTGGATGACTTGGCTTCTGTCCCATGGCCATAATCAGATGCAAGGCGGGATGAGGATACTCGATGAGGGGTCACAGCAGGTGGGTCTGAAGGTACACAGGGAAAAGACAAAGAAGGTGAGAAAAATGCAAGAAATTATAACAAGGTCACACTTGAGGAAACACCACTACAAGGTGTGGAATCTTACACATATCTTGGCAGCAATCTAGTCAGGGTTGGAAGGACGGACAGTGATATCGGGGTAAGAATGCAGGGGGCGGGAGGATCTTTCATTGCACTGGGAAACATATGGAGATAAGAGAGGTAAGGTCTAGCACAGAAATAAGAATCTTCAACTCAGGTGTCAGGTCAGTCCTATTGTGTGGCTCTGAAACGTGTAGAACAGCGGAAATGACATTAGAAAGGTTGCACATTCATGAGTGGGTGCTTATATAGAGTGGAAGGATTGAAGTGATGTGAGAGGGTCATCAATGTGGAACTGATGACAAGGGCTGGATGGGGCCAGTGGACTTTGCGATCGATGGGAACCTGTTTATAGCATTACAAGGCAGTCCTTGTTCTGGAATCCCCAGGAAAAGAGAGACAGAGGTAGAAGTGAGCTGGAGACATCAGTGAGGATGATGAGGAAAATATGGAAAGAATTTGAGCATATGGCATGTGACAGGAGGACTTGGCATGTGTTTGTTGAAGGCCTATCAGGGTATTGATTAATTGATTGACAAACTGACTGCAGACGAAGAAGAAGGAGCTAAGCAGTTCTCAGTTTTTCAGCACTTGATTGCAAAAGCGAGAAAAAAATAATGAAAGAAAAAGAAAAAGAAAACAAATACAATTAATGATGTCCAGGCATGGTCCCAAGAACGTTTTATTTTTCACCTTCATTACCTTGTTTGTTAGAGTTCACAACATTACACCATAAAATTTCTTTTAGTTAAAAAAAATATAGTGCCTTGAGCAAGAAACAAGAAAACTCAATTAGAATTACTCGGTTCAGAGTCACCCCTCTGTTTTTGATATCATGAAAGTATAATTCAGAAATGTGACATCAACATATGAGTATTTTTTTAATGTGGTAGATAACCTGGTTATGCGCTGTTTTGTTGTTGTTGTTGTTGCAATATTGAGATAGTAGTTCAACATATAATATTGTATGACATGAAAATGTGCTTTCATCATGTTTATCATCATTACCCTTCAGCTCCCCCAGGAGTATAGGCCTTCAACAAACGTATGATAAGTTTTCCATTAGTGTGTGCTATCTGCTCAAGGTTGTTTCACATCTTCCTCATCATTGTCATTTCTGTCTCCAGTTCTCTTCTGCTTGTGTTGTTTGGTCTTCCTCTGCTTCTTTTACCCTGGTGATTCCAGAAGAAGGACCACATAGTAATGCTATGAGCAGGTTTCCTCAATGTGTGTCCTATTCATGGTCAGCTTTTTATTTATTGTTGCACGGGCTCTTGTCTATCTTGTCATCATTTCTACATTGGTGACCTTGTCGTGCCATTTCAATCCTACTGTTCTTCTGCTTGGTGGTTGTTTGGTCTTCCTCTGCTTCTTTTACCCTGGTGATTCCAGAAGAAGGACCACATAGTAATGCTATGAGCAGGTTTCCTCAATGTGTGTCCTATTCATGGTCAGCTTTTTATTTATTGTTGCACGGGCTCTTGTCTATCTTGTCATCATTTCTACATTGGTGACCTTGTCGTGCCATTTCAATCCTACTGTTCTATGCAGGCATCCATTTATGAAAGTCCGTTCTTATATATAGGTGGTTGTTTTTATAGATAAGTAGTTATCTTTGTAAGCATTTATTTAACAGTTCTGTTACTAGTATAGCGAACTCATAATTAATTTGCCTTCTTGGGCTATGGGTGACCAAAGGGTGTGTACAGGACATCCCTAGCAAACTCTGTTTTAGACCACTGTTATCATGCTGTCTTTTTTTGGATATCCTATATTTGCTTCCCTTGAAGAGTTCATTTCAGGGTTTGTGGAGCAAAATTCTCCCTTGGCTTTCCAGAAAATTCTTATCTGTCTGTATTTCCTTCATGCTCTTTATGTGTGATATGTTTCTTGATTTGATCATTCAAATGTTATGATACCAGAATGTGGGTACCAATTAAGTAAATGGTTATCCACTCTTGTTAATATATTAAAAGTATTCAGCAATTTATTCGTTGTTGTTTCCGTAACTTCATTTTTTTTTTTAATATAGACACGGGTGTCAGCCCTATGCTAAAACCCCCAACCTGGAGGACCAGGGCGTCTGCTTTAGTCTGACCCCTGCCCGCGCAAACCTGTCCAGCTTGGTAGAACCTTCCAGGAGTAAAACTCCCGCTGGCATAGCTCTGGGGGTAATCATGGTACGCAAGCCATCATACCTCGACAAGATATTTGACACCGGTGATGACTGCTTTGACGGTCTGTGGCTAAGGATCAAAGAAGAAGAAGAAGATTCAGCAATTTATATGGCAAAGTATTTGAATTTTTCTTCTTTTTATGCACAGGTGGTTTTAGAAGTAAGAAAATCCATGATTGCATGTTAGTTTTCCAGTGTAACTGGATTCACTGGTTCTGCCCTTAATTTTTCGCAAGCAGTCATACCTCGACAGATCTCACACCGGGTGATGACTGCTTTCGGTTCTCAAAGCAGACAGAAGAAGATTTAATTTTAGGTAACTAATACAATTTTTCTTTTTTCATGCACCCTCTTTTAAAGTATAGACCTTTCCTGGCATGTTAGTTTTTTTGGATTTTCCAGCCCCATGCCCAACCCTCCTTCATCACTTTTTATAACAAAATGTCCGAATCTTCAACTCATATGTTAAGTTAACCTATTGTATGGCTACGAAACATTGAAGAAAGACAAAAATAAAAACCATGAAGTTACAGACTTTTAAATGAGTGCTTGTTTAGAACAGAAGGATTGAAATGGTATGACAAGATCACCATTGTGGAACAGATGACAAGATCACCATTGTGGAACAGATGACAAGATCATCATTGTGGAACAGATGACAAGATCACCATTGTGGAACAGATGACAAAAACCAGAGAAATGAAGATAGAACAAGAGATGAGAATAAGACACTGGCGATGAATGGGACACACATCAAAGAAACTTGTTGACAGCACTCAGATGCATGGGGGCATATCTGGAGTCATCCTTATATGACCACCAGCTAAGCACAATGCTGCAATATTCAGATGTGGAAGTGAACATGTCTGGAGTCATCCTTATATGACCACCAGCTAAGCACAATGCAGCAATATTCAGATGTGGAAGTGAACATGTCTGGAGTCATCCTTATATGACCACCAGCTAAGCACAATGCTGCAATTTGAGCCCTAGACGTAACTGGCTTTTTGTCTGGTTTGCTGCATGCAGGAGGATCTCACTATGGACCCATTATGGGCAGGGTGAGCAGAGAAGTGGCTCTGTGTAGCATGTGACAATTCTTTGGGAGAGCCCAGAACCAGAGCATAATATTTTAGCTCTGCATGTTTGGAGAGCCCCCTTGGATGGCAGAGAATGCACAATATGCCATGTAGTTCTTCCTCCTAGCTTGGGACCAGATGTGATGATTCTTTAAATGCCAGCGAAGGTTGGCCGCCGACCGAACAAAGTGGAATCAATTTGTTGTTGCCCTACAAGATGCCACTAGGCGTGATGGCCACTGACTGCTTTGACGGTCGGTGGCTAAGGATCAAAGAAGAAGAAGAAGCTGGACAAACTGGAGCTCATGACTTCAACAAAATTTTTCGGAATGGCAGAAAAGCCACATGAAAAGCCTAGATCAGCAGTGAAGATAATACCAAGGAGTCTTCAATGTGGTATTGACTAAAAAATAGCGAAAAGCTTAGCAGTCCTAGTTGCAATGTCAAAATTGAAAATGAGAAAGTCGCCAGGAGTTGATGGAGTGTCCAATGAAATGATTAATTTAAGAACTTGAGAACCGCAGCAAAAACAAAGCTGCTGCAGATCTTCAATATCTGTTGGAACTTGGGCAGAATTCCACAGACCTGGAGGGAAGCAATCATGATACCACTCCCAAAACCAGGAAAAGACAGTTCCACAGCCTCCAGCTACAGACCAATCAGCCTTACAAGCTGTCTCTGCAAAAAAATAGAATGAATCATCAACCTTCTTGTACCACAGCAGGCGGGCTTTAGGCAGTGTTACTCTACCGAAGATCAGGCAACTTACCTTTCCCAAGAGATTGAGGATGCGATCTAAGATAAGAAACTGGTACTAGTAGCATGGATAGATCTATGGAAAGCATTTGACAAGGTTTGGAAAGAAGGGCTTTTGAAGAAACTGAGAAATTGCAGAGTGAATGGTAGGATGTACAAATGGGTGGAAGCATACTTGCATAACAGAAGAGCCTGAGTACAACTAGATTTCCTCAAGAGCAAGAAAATTCTACTGCGTCATGGCGTCCCTAAGGGAGGGGTTCTGTCCCCCATACTTTTCCTAGTCTTCATCAACGACCTGGTTGCTGAACTACCACATAGAATGAAAGTGGCAATGTACACTGATGACTTGGTAATATGGTGCACAGATGAGCATGCAACAGTGGCCACCAAACTGCTACAAAGAGCTATAGATGCCTTAACCTCATGGGCAAATAGATGGTGTGTCAGCATCAATACAGATAAGTGCAGCACTATGCTCTTCACCCTCTCCACAAAACAAAAAGCTGGTGTCATCAAGATAAATGGAGAGCTCCTGAGAGAAGATAAACAACCCACCTATCTCGGAGTTACATTCAATGATAGGCTGACATGGAAGCAATACATCAACAAGGCAGCAACAAAGGCCAGGAGGAAGCTAGCCATCCTGAGAAAACTAAGTGGAACCACATGGGGAGCCAGCGGGAAAATACTTAGTAAAGTTTACCAGCAGGGCATATGACCACACCTGGAATATGGGTCAGCTACGTGGTGTCCATCATCAAACACCACATTACAAGAGCTAGATAAGGTGCAAAACCAGGTGCTTAGGGTCATCACGGGGGCAATGAAATCAACGCCTATAGTGAAGATGGAGAAAATGGGGAGGATACAAGCACTGAGAGAACGCAGAGACAGGAAAGTGCTAACACAGGCAGAAAAGTTCCTCTGTATGCCGAGCCATCCAATGAAGGACAGATTCCAAAACCTAGCAATGGAAGCAGTTTTATCCACCAGGCCAAACGACTTCGTAGACAAACCTTAGACTTGCCTGAAGTTGACAGCCCCCTAAAGTCTGTGCCAGAACAAACCCCTTGGAGAGAGGAGCCTGGACTACCAGTATACATCCAGACAAAAGTGAAAGGAATACTCGACAAGGATGAACAGAACAACGTGCAACGTAGTACAGTCACTCTCAGTTTCCTGGATGATGAATACCCACAGGACCTCTGGGTCCGAGTATACATGGATGGGTCAGCACAAAATGCAGTAAAGAATGGAGGAGCAGGAGTGTACATAGAATACCCAAACAACACTAGGGATATAGTCAGAGGAGCAACGGGGAAATTCTGTAACAACTATGATGCAGAAATCCAGGCAATCAAGGTGGCAACCGAGAAACTGTTGAACACCAATCTTGGTACACAGCCTGTGGTATTCCTGACAGATGCAAGATCAGCACTCCAAGCACTTCAGTCCAGAAAACTACCAGGTATACAAGCCCTACTGTCTGAACTGTGCAACCAGCGCAAGGTCGCCATGCAGTGGATACCGTCTCATTGTGGAATACCAGGAAACGAGAGAGCAGACCGACTGGCTAAAGAAGGTGCTGCAGACGAGCAACCGGATGTACCAGTTATGTACCATCAGAAGAAAAAGATGATCAAATCAACCAAAAAGCCACCAACACAGGACGACTACCAAGCTATGAACAGATCAGAACAAATTGTCATTCTGCGCACCCCAGATCAGAACACATACTTCAAGGCCCCGACAAACCACTGGCCCAGACTGGAAGCAAAACTATACGGACCTCTGTATGAACTACAAAAGACCACTCTTACCATAGGGATTCCAGAAGAAAGACTGTCTGATAGAGCCATCAACAGGTTTTCTCTGTGTGTATCCTATCCATCTCCAGCATCTTCTTCTCATCTTCTTCTTCTTCCTTGTTCATCCTGAAAAGGACGTTGGTTGCATTGTGTCTGTTTACAGCGAAGCTGCAATATCTGCGCCTTTCGGCCGACACATCTGACTACAACACAGCATTTTTTGGGACCGGGTTTGCCTTCCCTCTTCGATCCCTACTCTCTCAGCCAGACTGCAGTGATGCAGCCTGTTTCCAGGACCACCACTTGGAGGTGGAGTAGGGTCTTGGTCAGCTCTGGTTCGCTGACCCTGATGCAAGCAGTCAAGCTATGGGTCGCTGACTGCATTCTCTGTTGCTGCGTCTTTAGGTCCCCTTCTTCTCATCTCAGTTCCAATGGTTCTTGTCATCAGTTCCACATTAGTGATCTTGTCGTACTTCTTCAATCCTTCTATTGTACGCAAGCATCCATTTACGAAAGTCTGTAGCTCTGTGGTTGTTGTTTTTGTTGTTCTACATGTTTCAGAGCGATACAGTATGACTGACCTGACATTTGAATTGAAAATTCTGATTTGTGTGTTGTACATGATTTCTTTTGCTATATGAATATTACACTGAAATATTATGGTTGCTTATGGCAGCTAAAACATTGCAGTTTTGTGACTGACTCACTGTATTTTTCATACTTTTCACAGGTGGTGAATCCTCAAATAGAGAAATTGTATCAACGTTTGAAAGCTTTAATCCTTTCACTAATCAAGCTAAGGAGTTGCCTGCCTTGCCTGAAGCAAAGAGGAGTCTGGGAGTTGCAGTTGTCGGTAAAATTATTTATGCTGTTGGTGGTGCCACAACCTCAGGAAGCTCTCGGTCTGTGCATGCCTTTGACATTGACAAACAGCAGTGGCAGAACCGTGGCTCACTGTGTGAAGCTAGAAGCAGCTTGGTGGTGTCAGTGGTGGGTGGGGAAATCATTGCCCTGGGAGGTCATGGCGACCAGGGAGTGTTGTCTTCAGCAGAAAAGTATGACGTGGAGCTGAATTCATGGTCCCTTTCAGGTAAATGTCAGTTCTCAATGATTCCTGTAAAGTTTAGTCCAGTTTCATTGAATTAAAGGTAGTCGCATAGCAGATGTTGCCGTGGGGGTGGGGTGGGGGGAGGGGGGGGGGGGGGGGGGTTGTTGAAGTGTTAGAGCAGCCTTACTCAACCTTTTTATCCTGGAGGAACCCTTGAAATAGTTTTCAGGTCTCGGGGAACCCCTGCATAAAATCTATATATATCTATATATACACAGCTCATAGTATGTTAACGTGATCAGTAAGTTGTAAATATAATAATCCAATAAGAATAGCCAATGCTGTTCTAAGTAGAGAAGGATTTTTTTTTCCTGTGGATCTGTTTATTTTGGCCAATTTATTTGTCTACTCTTTTTTGTGTGGTCCCCTGTCCGGACAAAGGTTATCAGCTCTAATACAAGTAGGTAGAAGAAACTTCACTTTTTCCTTTTTTTGAATTTCCTACTTGACTTTTTTTTAAAACCTTATCTAAGTAGGCCTAAAAGTCTTATCATAAATTTCTACTCTACAAGATTTTAATGAGCAAGGATAAACACGGTCCTATTTCATGTTGCCGTACGGGGCTGCTTGATCACTGCCTACCACTACCCGCAGTAACATCACCCGGTTGTGCAAAGTTAAAAATAACCACGTTTATGTTTGTTTTTTCAATCACAATTTCTTGCGGAACCCCCTAGTGACCTCTCGCAGAAGTCTAGAGTTCCGTGGAACCCTGTGTTAGAGACTTGACTATACTAGGTCCTGCATCAAGAGGTTGGGTGACCATTTCCCTGTACATATGGCATCATCATCATCATTTCCCTCCTTATAGTGCATGAAGCCACCAACTGTAGCTGACCCCCATGTAGGAAGCCTGCACTAATGCATTCATGTGCTCCTGCAGCATTGGTTTCTGTAGAAGTTTGTTTTACATGATGAGGTTGCCAGTCCCAAGCACAACCTCATATCAGCCACCTTTTTATGATATGCCTGAGGGAGCAGTTAATTCTATTCTTTCTTTACCTTACATATGTCAAATACAGTAATTAAATCTTGGAATAGATTATAGATACTTATTCTTGAGCACTGTTCTTCTTCTTCAGTGTTTGAGCCTGCAGGTTCTTTCCTTCAAACCCAGTCTTAACTTGTTCGTCTGTTTTTTTAAAATTTATTTTTACATTTTAAATGTTTTATTTTGTGTTATGCATGGCTTTTATTTCTGAACACCAGAATTGCTAAAAAATGTGGTTTGTTTGTAAATGTATTCCTTTAGAGAAAATTAAATAGCCGCATATGCCCATTTATTTTATCCTGGGAAAATAGTTTTTTTTTAGTTCTTTCTGTCTGGGTGTCATTCACATATGACGTCACGCAATGAGGAGGGGTTTCCAAAAATTTTGTGATGAGTGGAATAATAAAGGGGGGGGGGGGGGGGGGGGGGAGGGGGGGGGGGGGGGGTTTAAAGAAATATGACATCACACACAAAGAAAACACAAGTGAGTGTCGCTTTTCTCATAAATGATGTTGGAACAAAATAGATTTTGTAACCTAATTCTTCATAGTCTACTTTTATCCGCAATAACTAACAACTCCCTCGTGGATGACTTATATTATTATTAAACTGGTTTATATAACGGAAACGAAGAAAAAGGGACAAGGAGTCATGGATCTTGATGGCAACACGCTGCTCTACAGTGGTGTACCCACATCTGAAAGAGCCAAAGGGGATGTGGGTTGCAATGTGGCCAAAAACCAAAAAGATAGTATCAAGGGATGGAACTTTGTCTCGGAGCGCATTGTGGTTGTAAAACTAAAAGAAGGAGAAACCATAGTCAACCTGGTCATAGTGTATGGGCCAAATGAGGATGAGAGAGCATAGGTCAAGGAGAAATTCTTGGAGCTCCTTCAAAGGACAGTGGATGACTGCCTAGATGAAATTATCATGCTCGGAGATTTCAATGCCAGAGTTGGAAATGACCATGCTGATGGGGTGGAGTTATCGGAAGATATGGAGAAGATACTCTCAATGACAATGGAAAGTGACTCCTTAGATTCTGCAGTGAGCAGAATCTTATCATTACAAACACAAAGTTCCCCCATAAGCGCATACATGCATACACTAGATGTGAACCAACAAAGAATGAGAAGTGAGTGATCGACTATGCCATAGTTAGGAGGAGCTCATTCAAATATGTCCGGGATGCTAGAGTCTGGAGGGGGCTAGAGATTGTAAGTGATCACTACCTGCTTACAATCAAAAGAACAACTGAAAGAGTTGCTCAGCCTAGGAACTGCCCAACATCACGCAAGAAACTAAGTAAACGAACGGGAGGAATGTGCATTAAGACCTACAAGCTGAGAGAGCCAGAAATTAAGACCAGATATCAGGGGCTTATTGCTACAGTGGTGAGAAACACAGAAGAACAACCTGATAACTTGGAAACCCTCTGGCTTAAATTCAAGGACATCATAAAGACAGCTGCTGCAGAAGCATGTGATGAAGTCCGACTTGGGAACAAGAGAAAGAGGACACCTTGGTG
Source organism: Oreohelix idahoensis (assembly GCA_024509875.1). Taxonomy (NCBI): domain Eukaryota; kingdom Metazoa; phylum Mollusca; class Gastropoda; order Stylommatophora; family Oreohelicidae; genus Oreohelix; species Oreohelix idahoensis. Next base: position 99,629 of record JAMPIV010008626.1, on the reverse strand, counting down.
GACAGAGGAAGTCAAAGAGAAAATAAGAGAGAAGAAAATGGCATGGAAACAATACTTAGGAGCTAAAAACACAACAGGACAAATGGAGAAATATAAAGAATATGTGACACTCAGAACAGAAGCAAAGAACAAGGTGCTAGCAGCAAAACAGAAGTCCTGGGAAGAATTTGGAGAAAGCAAGATAAAGATTTGCAAGAAAACCAGAAATTGTTCTATAAGATCCTAAAGAACATGAGGAAGGAAAAACGCCTCTCCAATTTATAAAGGACAAGCAAGGCCAATTGCTTACTGCCCCGAAGGAAGTAATGGAAAGAATATTTCTCAGAACTCCTTGATGATGAGCAAGGTCAAGCATCAGAAATGATAACCACTAGCACAGAAGAGAAAACCAATGGTGGTGAAGATGACATAAAGATGGAAGAACTGAAGGCAGCACTGGAGAAAATCAAGATGGACAAAGCAGCAGGGCATGATGGTATAACACCAGAAATGGTTAAATCCATGGGAGCATCAGGCGACCTATTACTCTTAAGGGTCCTACAGGCAGCGTGGTGCAACAAGGCCATACCAAAGGATTGAGAGATTGCCATCATAACACTGATTTTCAAAAAGGGTGACAATCGACAATGTGGAAACCATAGAGGCATACCCTTTCTCAGTGTCCCTGGTTTTTTTTTTTTTTTTCGTACGCCCGCTAATACTCGAGGCGACATCTCAGGTTATTGTTAATGTCTAACCTGACATTGATTTTACGTGAGTATCCCTTTTCTTGTACAGAGACAGGTGTCCCTCGCCATTCAGGCAGATACTCGCTGATTTCGGAGGTACCCATTAGAGCTGGGTCGGCTCAGGAGCCGCCAATCCCTGGTCGACGACACTCCTTCAAATGTTCTCGCCAGGTCTCGAGTTAATTCAGTCCAATTCCCGGTCGACGAAAAATCCTTAAATGCCGTCGCCCGGGTTTGATCCTGAATCACCCGGTCGCCAGAGCGGTGTTGTAACCACTACGCTAGCGCGGCTCCCTGGTGTCCCTGGTAAAATCTACTCTAGAATCCTAGAGCAGAGACTCTGACGCCTAGCTGAGCCACAATTGGATGAAGTTCAGTGCGGATTCTGAGCAAACCGAAGTACTCAAGACCTAATCTTCACACTCAGACAGCTGAGTGAAAAGGCCCTTGAGTATAAGAGTGAGATCCGTCTTTGTTTCATAGATCTGGAAAAGGTGTTTGACAGGGTCCTCTGGAGCAAACTTTGGGACTGATTGGCAAGGAAGAACATTCCAGCACCTCTGATTCATGCTATACAGAGCTTCTACAAGTCTTGCAGAAATTATGTGAGGACAGCAAACCATAAGTCAGAAGAGTTCAGGACCACCACTGGTGTAAGACAAGGTGATATCCTGTCACCTTATCTTTTCATACTCCTCATGGACGATGTCATCAAGGCATGTAAGGAGAGAACAAGAAAGTATTCAGTGGGATACTGGAAGATGAGACAGGTCTGTATTTCAGAGCTGGCATTTGCTGATGATGTTGCCCTGATTGCTAAATCAGAGGCACATCTCCAGTCCAACTTGCAAGTCTGGAAGAAAGAGCTGGAGATGAGAGGGATGGTCATAAGCAGCTCTAAAACAAAATCCATGGTGATATCACGAGAGGAAAGAAGACATCAGATTAAGCTGGGAGAACAGGTCCTGGAGCAGGTCAACCACTTTAAATACCTTGGAGCTATTATAGACCGAAAGGGAGGCATCAAAGAAGAGTTGGCCACTCGAAAAGCAGCAGCTGGGAGACTTTTTCAGGCCATAAATCGAGGATTCCTCAGCAAGAGAGAGGTTGGTAAGAAAACAAAGATGGCTGTATACCGCTCCACCTATGTCCCAGTCTTGACATATGGATGCGAGTCATGGGCAACGACTACAACCCACAAAAGCCAGATCCAAACCTCAGAAATGAGGTATCTGAGGAAGGTGGTTGAAGTAACAAGAAGAGACATGGTCTGCAACCAGACGATGCGTCAAGGCCTAAAATCCCACCCCCTGCAGACCCAAGTAGAACAGTCCCAACTAAGATGGTTTGGCCATGTCTGCAGAATGGGAGAAGATCGGTTAACACGACAAGCATGGGAAACAAAAAGCCAGGGATCCAGACCCCCAGGACAACCCAGAGTCCACTGGGAGGACAACATTAGACATTCTTTGAATGACCGAGGACTAGAATGGAACCAGGCCAGGAGGAAGACAGCCGATAGGATAGTCTGGCGCTCTCTCTTCCAAACCTCTACACCTCACGGTAGAAGGGGAACGACTAAGTAAGTAAGTTAAACTGGTTTAAATTGACTTTTAATTATATATTAATTTTTTAAATGTAAAAATGCCAAAAATTGTGTTGCATCATATGTGGACTATGTTTTAGATCATCTCTCTCCAGTTATCTTCTTTCTACCAGATCTTAAGTATCTAGCTGTGGCCTCTCTGTTCACGTGTTCTCTCTGTTCACGTGTGTGGTTGCTCTAGTCTGGCTTTTTTCTGTCTGGTATTTTAATTACTTTTTTCATTACTTTCTTCTTATATATCTGTATTTTTTGTTTAAATTCTTTCTGCATGATTATAATATGTAATTGTCTAACTAAATTTGTTGAATTGTTCCCATAGGATTGGATAGAAATCTATATAATTATGTATTTCTTGTCTTAGATTCTCAATTTTAATATTATCTTAAACTAACCCTTGCAAATACACTATTTCCTCATAAGTTATCAAGAAGAACAACGTGGCATGCCCCAAAAACTGAGATACATAACCAAATTGATTTTATTCTTGTATCCAAAAGATTCAAGTCCAGCATTAATAAAGCCAAGACTAGGACTTTTCCTGGCGCCGACATTGGTAGTGATCACGACATGGTATTGATGACGCTCAAGCTTAAACTCAAAAAGAACTATAATCAAAACAGATGTTCTCAGTTAAGATTCAATTTAGACAAATTGAAAGATCCATGTCTGCAGGAATTATACCACGGCTGACAACGAGAAGGCTGGTGAGGACAGACAATCTTTGGAAGGACCGAGGACTAGCCCCAGGAAGAAGACAGCTGATGTATTTCACGGTACCGAAGAGGAACGACTAAATACCATAATCAATCTTTCAAACTGTTTTTTTTCGCAATTTATTTATATATCTGGCAATAACAGAGAACATTGCTCATTGAATCAGCAACAGTAATACTTGGCAAAAGAAAGAAAACAAACAAACCATAGATTACAGATGACATTCTTAAGTTATGTGATACACGGCGGGAAATTAAAAAAGGTTAAGAAAGAGGTTCCTGAAGCAGCGTGGCAATACAGTATGGTGAATAAAAATATTAGAAAGAAAATGAAACAGGCCAAAGAAAAATGGGTAGCTGATCAATGTGAGTCCATTAATACGGGGCTAATAAAAGGTAACAGCAAGGCAGTTTTTGACACATTACGAAGACTATCAAAACCCCAACAGCCCAGGGTAACTGTCATAGAAGATAGCAATGGGGCTCTGCTCAATGAAAAAACAGCTGTAATGAGAAGGTGGACAGAATATTGTAAAGAATTATATAACTGTAAACTTGACACGACTTAGGCATATTAAACAACATTAAGTGCGAAAACAGAGAACTCGGAAATGCAGCAATACTACGGGAAGAAGTGGAAGAGGCTATATGTTCGATGAAAGGAGGGAAGTCACCGGGTGTGGATAATATACCAGCAGAGCTCTTGAAATATGGAGGACCAGATATAGTAAAAATCATGACAACAAATTGCCAGAAGATATGGAGTAGAAAAAAATGGCAAAAAGAATGGACGCAGTCATTAGTAATACCGCTTCCAAAGAAAGGAAATCTAAAAATGTGCAAGAACTACAGAACCATTAGCCTTATTAGTCATCCAAGTAAGGTGATGTTAAGGATACTTTTGAACAGAATAAAACAGAAATCAGAAGAAATCTTGTCAGAGGAACAGGCTGGCTTTAGACCAAAAAGAAGTACCTCAGAACAAATCTTCAATATTAGATTACTGATCGAAAAACATCTCCAGCATCAACATGATTTATACCATAACTTCATCGATTTCACAAAAGCCTTCGATCGAGTCTGGCATGAAGGTTTATGGCAAATAATGAGAAAATTCAATTTTGATACCAACATCATAGATATCATTGAAGCACTATACAAGGATGCAAGCAGTGCTGTTTTTGCAAGCAATGACATTGGAGAATTTTTCAAAACAACTGTAGGAGTTCGCCAGGGATGTATCCTGTCACCAGTGCTCTTTAACATTTATCTAGAACATATTATGCAGGAGGCTCTCAACGATTATAAATCAACCATATCGATTGGAGGCCGACCTCTGAGTAATCTACGTTTTGCTGATGATATTGATCTGATAGCTGGAACAGAATCAGAACTTCAAGACCTTACCTCTAGACTGGAGAAAGTAACAAGAACATATGGGATGGAAATTAATATAGAAAAAAGCAAGATATTGGTGAATAGCCATAAGAAACATGTTCCGACCAACATTACGTTAAATGGGCAAACGTTAGAAGAAGTTAACACCTTTAAATATCTCGGGTCCACTATATGTAGTGATGGAAGATCAAATAAAGAAATCAAGACAAGACTTGAGATGGCCTCAGCTGCCATGACAATGTTGAATGTGATCTGGAAAAGTAACATCAGTTTTCCTGTGAAGATCAAATTATACAAATCACTTGTATTATCTATTCTCTTGTATGGGTGTGAGGGCTGGACACTCACTGCAGATACGGAGCGAAGGATTCAGGCTTTCGAGCATAAATGTTACAGAAGAATTTTGCGCATTTGCTATAAAGAGCACAAAACAAATGTCTATGTTAGAGAGAAGATAAACACCTATGCAGGCCATCAAGAACCACTTTTGTCAATAGTGAAACGTCGAAAGCTTGCCTGGTTTGGGCATGTAACTCGTCATGACTCCCTTTCGAAAACGATCCTCCAGGGAACAGTCGAAGGTAAACGGAGAAGAGGAAGGCAAAGAAAATCCTGGGCTGATAACATCAAAGAATGGGCAGGACACGGTTTCTCCACACTTGTACGCATTGCTGAGAATAGAGAGCAGTGGAGGACCCTGTCTGCTGATGCTTCCACCATGGCACCCCTACGACCCATGACGGGTTATGGGTTGAGATGAGATGATGAGATTATCTTAATATTCTCTTAATACTGGCATGAGAGAAACTTGCAGTGTCTATAGTATTTTCTTAACCTGTCTATATTTCTTGTCCTTGTCGCCTGTTTATAACTGGCTGACAAAGGGTGAACCCAGAAACGCCCCATATTTCCTGCGTACCGTTAATTTGTAAAACTGAATCCATATCATTTTCTTTTTTTAAATTTATATATCTTAATACTGACTGAGATTGCACAGCTTATTTTTAAAATAATTAATTTGCTTACATAAATATACCAGTTGGAAGAACAGAGTGACATGACAATAAGAATGAAGAAGAGAAGAGGGGCTTTCATTGCATTAAGAAACGTGGAAATAAAAAAGTCCAACACACACAAAAATAAGAATTTTCAACTCAAATATCAAGGCAGTCCTACTGCATGGCTCTGAATCACTGTGAACAACAATACAACAACCAAGAAGTTAAGACTTTCATAAATGAGTGCTTGCACAGAGAAGAAAGATTAAATCATTTGATGCGATCACCTTTGTGAAAACTAATGAAAAGGACCTGACAAGTATTAGTGGAATAACAGTTGAAGAAATGACATTGGCATGGGATAGGACAGACACTGAAGAAATCTGCTGATAGCATTACAAATCAGTTCTTTTTTTTTGCATCTCCTCATTAAAAGTAATAGAGGTAGCCCTAAAAACACTTGGAGAAAGGAATTGGAAGCAGACTTAAAAAGATAAAGACATGGCAAGAACATGAATGATTGGCACAGTGCAGGAGAGCTTGGCATGGCCTGATTAAAACCCTGTGCTTCAAAGGGAGCTGAAGGGTACTAATGATGATGTAGAGGTAAATATTTGCAAATATAAATACAGATTTGCACTTAAAAACTTGCGGGTCATATCTGAAGATAAATAAATTTGCTTACTTTAATGAAACTTTTAAAAAAAAGCAGCTGTGTATTCTTTCTATGTATGAAGTACATATTGAAGTTTTCATGTAAGAGATAACAGTGAAGGAGATATAAAATTTGCTGCTTTGATGGTTCCTAGAGATGCTGGAAGCCCGAAGTATGGCAGCAGCAGCTGTCATTGACTTCCGTCTGTTTTTATGTGGAGGCTACAATGGTTGTGAGGATCTTCAATCTTGCCATGTTTTAGACATGAAGGTATGTATGGGCACATTGTAATTACAGAAATGAGATGCAATATTTTTTGCATGTAACCAAATTGTTTAGATTGTAGCTCCTTACTTATTATATTTTTTAAGCAATCCATATTTAATTTGTGTTTTTAGGAGCTGTTGAGACAATAGAAATCCTAAAGATTTGGTGACAGATGAGAAAAAAAAGACCTTTGAAGCAGAACCAAACAAGAGTGTGTTAAGATATAGATAAAAAAAAAACAAGTGGAGATGGACAGGACACTGACCCGTAGCATAATTCAGCGGCATCAATAAATAACCACAGCTGGGTAGACTGGTTTTGAACCTGGTAACTTTGCCTTGAACAGTAAGCGTTCTAACCACTATGGGTATTTGGTACTGCTTCATGTTAATCCCACTGCAACATGTTATTAAGAGATCACACTCACTGCATATGTCTACGTATGTGTGTGTATGTGTTTACATCCATGCCTGTGTCACTTTTGGCTGTGTATTTGTTATTGCTTAATATTAATTAAAGCCTCGTGTAGTTCCCAGGGGTCTCAGCTGAGACAAAGAAAGAATAGGCCTACTGTTTCCTCAGGCATGTACAAGGCAACTAATAAGAGGTAATCTACAGCCGCTGGCAACCTTATCATGTAAAAGACATTGCCACAGAAACCACCACTGCAAGAACGTTTGAGTGCTTGGTGTGGGCTTCCTCGCAAGAGGACCATTTGCTGTGGTGGCTTCCCTGCTCCAGTTTCCTCTACAAAAATGAATGAATATTCATCATGGTGCAGCTTGCTATTTAGAGATCACACTCGCTGCAAGTGCTGATCTAATATATTTTTTAAATATATATATATATAAAAGATCTTTTATATTTGGACATGCGCCCTAATATAACCGGCTAGGTTGAACGGGACGCGCCATTTTAAACAAAAAAAAATAAATTATGCTCAAATTAATTTTACTGGAATCAACCAGATGCAGCAGTGGTCGCGGTGTGCCAATATGATGGAACCAAGATCCATGTTAGGAGCTGCAGCTTTGGGAGGCAGAGTGTATGTAGCAGGGGGATGCAACCAAGATAAGTGGTATGTTCTAGTATGAACTGTTAACAAAATTTTAATGGGAGATAACCTTTTTTTTAAAATTGTGTTACAAAGTCTTCTGACGTTATGGTTTAAGGCTTTTATTATATGTGATGTTCAGAAAATAATGCTGATAAGGGAGAGTGCATATTTATAAAGAATCACAAACATTTATGATATGTTACCACTGTGTTGTTCGTTTAAGTATATTTGGCAAACCCTGTTATTAAACAAGGGCATTATTGTAATAAAAAGGGTGTTTTTTGTAATATTTATAACAATGTTTTTACTTTTACAAGCATTTCAAGTTGGTAGAATAGATAAAACCAGGACTGAATTTGGAAGTTGCAACCAAGGTAGTGGGTTTGATTCCCACTACAGGTGGAAACATCAACTTGAGGCTGATACTTTGGCATACATGCCACATGCAATGGTTTACCCATAATCTGTACAAGATGTTTGTGTTTTCAGATATGTATGCCCCGTACATAATTTTTGTACAGGTTTTTTCGCCTAATTATTAAATATGTGTATAAATCGATCATCTTGCGCCACACCTTAGCCGATATTTGCGTTGTGAGATTTGGTGAGATGTTAGGCCATGTGAATAAAAAATCAACCAATGAAATCAAGCTGCCTATTTTTCTATTGATGCGGGATTTGCGAGAATCCGTGTGGTATGTTGTTCATTCATCAATGTTTCGCTAATGCTGATGGCAGCCAGCACGTTACTGATTATTTTGACGATTACATCGCATTGAGCATAATTTATTATTTACGGCTGCTTATAAGCACACACAAAAAAGTGGATACCACTACATATTACTTGATTTAAAAGTGGATACCACTACATATTACTTGATTTCACTAAAACTTGTAGAATCTGCGTTAGAAATGTACATTTTAATAATAATACAAAAAGAATTATGAAACTGGAAGAAAAAAAACATCACGAAAGTAAGGCAAATTTGTATCTTAACCCAATCAGAGCCCCTGTACAAGTTTTTTTTGGAGTTACTTATCTTCTAAGTTTTAATTTCCTTTCATTAAAAACATTCAGATTTTTCTTTGGTGGATATGTCATTATTACGATCATCCAGTGAGTTATTTTTATAAAATAATTAATTACTATCAATGTTTGTCGTTTTGACGATTGACACTAAAGTCATATATGTATTTAAAACTGCCAGTTAGGCTAAATAGCTATTTTCATTTTTGAAGTTTGGTAGAGAATAAATTACGCTAGTGCAAGTTTATATTTTCGTTGCAAATTATGAACTTTTTGTTTTAAAAAGAATTAATATGATAACGTGATTTTATTATTTTTAAAATAACATCAAATATTTATTGAAATACAAGTAATTTGAAACCGCCCTAGAATCATCCCCATTTCATTTCAGATAACAGGATAATATAGTTTAGTTACATTTTTCTCTTAGCGATAATAATAATAACGTTGTAAAATTAGTATGAGAACAGTGGAATTTCTTCTTCGATGTCATCCTTGTAAGTCACGAACGTCGTTAGGGTTACAATTAATGTTTGGGTTCAGGGTTACGTTTAGCGTTTTTAACCCACACCCCTTAATACAATGTCTCAGAATTCTTTTATAAGGTCCTATCGAACATAGGATTCCCCAGTCTGTTAGTGATAATTAAGTGCAGAAATAGACTAAATAATGACACGATCACATCACTGATAATAATAGGAATATTATTATTGAATGCTGTGTAATAAAGACAGATCAATGTTAATGAACGCCAACACTGATACCGCCGCTGTGTTTCCTTCAGTTGATAAAGTTAGTGTTAAAGATATTGTGTGGGTCAGTGATAAAGGCGTAAATGAGTTCTCCTTATATAGGCCACGCCCCCACAGGGCTATTTATAAATATGTTATTACTGTCACTGCCTGGACTGTTCAAAGTGAGTGTGTATTGGTGCATTTGTTCATCACAGCAACACACATAGAAGCCATGTAGCGTAGAACGACTGGTAACAGTTAATGAACAGTTTTATTAACGCTACACACACACAGTCACGATGACACAGACGAAAATTATAGCATAAAGTACAAACATCAGTCACAGCGCCTAGTGGCGCACACCTCATGAAAATACACATCCACCATGTTCCTCAAAGAACTGCGTTCACCGCAGTTGTACATATGGCCCCAAAATACGGCCTCATACATATGGCCTAATTCAGAAAGACTGCTCACATCGCAGTACTATTAAATTGATCCAATAGCGGTGCACTTCTTATAGAAGATGCACATCAACGATTTTCCTCAAAAGACTACGTCTCCCCTTCTCAACAAAGGCTGCTCCCCGGCAGTTGAATAATCATCGTCATCGCTATCCCTTCTTAAGACCTAATAATAAATAGTGGAGCACATCCACCGTATTCCTCAAAGGAAGGACTGCGCACACAGCAGTCTGCAGTAATATAACCTGCACAATATATATGGCCTAATCTCCTTTACAAAAATGTCTATGGCCTACAAAGTAATGTCTTTACCTCTCAGACTCTTCATAGCGCCTTAATATAGACTAGTGGTGCACTTCTCATAGAATGTGCCCAATAACAAAATCTCTCATAAGCTGTCACTGCAGTCATAAATATTATAGTACGTACCATCTTCAAATAATCTAACACATGGAAGAATATTCAATATAGGAAGAATATTCAAATACAGGAAGAATATTCAAATACAGGAAGAATATTCAAATACAGGCCTGTGCAAAAAAAAGTCTCCACCGAGACACACATTGTGAAAAACACTATACATCTTCACTGAACACTGGTCGGGAACACACACTTAGAAAAAAACACCAGGGTTGACTTCACTCCGTCAACACCTAGAACCCGACTGCTAGCGGTCACAAAAACTCCCGCCTAAACAGTCACGGGACTTCGCTGTTTAACGCAGCTCAGTCCCTTCACGGGCTAGCCGTGTGAACTATTTACAGTTCTACAATACAGACTAGCGCTCACGACGCTATCTGACTTCTGACTTCTATCATATATTTGTTTAAACAATTCACCGTTAATCAAGTCTACAAGTAATGTAACCCTTAATTTACTCTGTCCAACCCGTATACAAAGGATCACCTCCCTTTTTGACCTTAACATATTACCACCCCCTCCGGAGAAAAAAATGATTTATCATTTTTTTTTACAAGAACTACATCAAAGAAAAATGAGGGGTCAGCTAAGCTCTAATATACTCATACAAAAATTAGTTTATGTTAAGGTTATAATAATACATCGACAATAAATATAAGCAAGTGTACAATAAAACAAATTATACATAATAATCTGCTAAGTACACTAAATAAGGATAACTGTGGCAATTCTAGAGCTAATACATGCTTACCGGCGAACTTCTGTCTCTAACGACTGTGTGTGGTGCCTTTTTCGGGCCCTCCCAGTATCAGAAATCGAGACAGAGAGTCGTGTCCGTTTCCAGATAGCGCTCGATCAGTCCGGCATTTTCCTCAGACCTACGGGTCTCGAGGTGTCTGCGTTCCCATATATGGTCAGCAATGACTCGGGGACGCAGAATGTCCGGCTCCCAGACCCTCTGCTCTCGAGGTGTCTGTATCCCTTATACAGTCAGTAATGACTAAAAGGGAAGATGATTTGGAGGGCAAGTTCCGTATCCTACTAGTGACTAGGCTGTTGCTACTGGTGTCAGACTGTATCGGCTAGACCGTTCCTCTGACATCCAGGCCGGGTCATGCTGCATGGGCAACAGCCTGATCTAACATTGCCCAACCTCGTGCCACCGAAAGTTATTTCGGGAGGTACGCTCCTTTGGTCAGAAATGACTGATAAGGAAGATCACACTAAATAATCAGTTTCAAACAAAGTTAAGTATGTTCACTGAAAACCAAGTAGTATACAATAAATAGGAAGTAACAGACAAGATCAAGCAAAAGAAGCATGATCAACACTGAAAATCAGCAATGAAATCAATATAATAACAAAGATCAATAATACCTAATGGCAATAATTAAGGTAATCAATTCCTTACGTGGGGCAAAGTCTACAGACAGGGGGTATGATGTGCTGGTGTTGTGGGTAGTGGGTTTCCCCCCTTGCTTCACCCTAGGCCTAGTGAATTCTGTTCATGAAAGGAGCGACCATTGCGGTGTTAGTCTCTTGGCCTAGCAAAACCTCTCATACCCCAAGATCGTTGTGCGTGGTGAAGAGCCACACCCTCCTCGAGGTAGTCCTGGTAACTGAGGGTGCGAATCCTCAGGCTAAACACAACGGATCTAGAGGAGCAAACCTCGATAATAAAACCGGTGCACTACACCGTACACGCCCTCTGTGGGTGGGAAGGAGCCAGATGGATACTGAACAAGTCTTGGGAGTGGGAACGAGTGTGGACTGCTCCCTGAAGATCGGAACCCATCGTACAGGCACAGAGACTCAGGACGTGACGATCCTATTGCCTTCAACTCTTGGTCACATGCCTAGAGCCTCGGAGAACTCGGCGTAACCAGCAGGCAATTTGGTGGCGGGGGTGCCTGTGGATTTCCTAAACGTATCACAAGGAGACGCAGAAACACCCCCTTTATCTCCCCCAGAGCTGGCACAGTACACTTCTGGCTTCTACCCGGGGCGTTAGGAAATCCACAGGCACCCCAGGATCACAATGCCAAGAAGATGACAAAGTTGGAATTTACTAACTCAAACCTGGCAGAGCAAGTCCTCCAACAGATGCGGCCGATGCTGGGCCCACTGGCGCGTGGACACGTCCCGATCCCCATCGAGACTTGCCCGGGGAGCCCACCCCGGCTCAAAAAAGCAGAGAAGGCCACTCTCCAAACCTCCGATGTCTTGCGGGCAGTGTAGGATGTGCAAGAACATGGACAGGAAGACTCCACAACTTCCCCACTGAAGACACGCCCACGGCGACCGTTGCCTCAATCGGCTGTGTGTGGTGTACCCGGAAACGGGGCCTCCCAGTACTGAGACACAGTTAAGTCCCCGATGTCACTTATCGGTGCAGAGTTGAGAGAGATGGCTGAGCATCACAATCCCCCCTGTGTTGCAGCATGATGAGAACCCAGCATTGCACACTGAGCTTGGGGGAATCACTTGGGCACCAGACTTAATACTGGCTCTTGACTGGATGGCCGCATGCAGGAGATTTCTACAATGGGGGGTTGGCAGGTGGTGGGTATCTGGAAGTGCTCTGTGCAGGACGTGAGGATTCCTTGGGTGAGCCCAGAACCAGAGCACAGCATTGTGCAAGCTCTGCATAGTTGGAGAGCCCCCTGGATGACGGGGAATGCACAGTGTGCTACCCCACCTGTCCCCAACTGCTAACTTAGAACCAGAAGTGGGGTCCTCTGTATGCGTGCCAGGCCAGGATAAAATGCCTGGGAAAGAGACTGGAGCTCAGAACTCCCTAACTCAAAGTTGCAGGATGGCAGGAAAGACAGGGCTATTTTGAAGATAATGCAACCATATTTTCACCATACGAGCTCGGACGCCGCCTCGGTAAACAAGGTCCGCGCAGAGCAGTGACACCCCCAGGCTGCTTGCGAATAGTCTACTACTGGGAACATAAACAGATTAGGGATGAGCCCACTCTCCCGTTGAACAGGTGCTAAAGTCATAGATACTGGGCCAGAAGGCGCACCGGAAACCACAGTATCACGCAACTCGCTTTTTTTTTTCTATGGAGAGTACAACACCGTCAAATAAATCTCGTACTGGTGCTCGCCCTGTGGAGCTCCACCAGGCAGGTGCAGTGCCGGGCTCTGAGCCTCGACAGAGCCCACCCTCAGCTACTGGAGGACCCTCTAGACCGTCTTGTGGAGTCAGCAGACGGCGGAGGAGAACTACTGACCAAAACAAAACAGAAAAAGAGAAACCCAGAGTGCCACTTGTCATGATGCACTGGAATGCAGAGGGAGTGAACAGCAAGCAGGCTGGATACAGCAAAAAGACAGAGCTGGAAAACATCTTGTATGAGAAGCAAGTCAGTGTTTGCTGTATCCAAGAGACTCACTTGAAAGCAGATCAAACCTTTAAAATAAGGGGATATCAATGCTTCAGATCCGACAGAAAAGATAGACGAAAAGGAGGAGTACTTACTCTTGTAAGGAATAACATTCCTGCACACGAAAGGAAAACCTTCATGGATGGAGCAGAATATCAGCTGTTGCAGATAAAGGTAGACAAGATGAAAATAGAACTCCTGAACTATTACTGTCCGAACAACAAACCCCTGAGTCTCAGCTCTATACAGGTACCAGCCACCAACTTTATAGCAGTTGGAGACTTTAATAGCCACTCCCAGAGCTGGGGCTATAACCATCTGGATCACAGAGGTGAAGAGGTTGAAACTTGGCAAGATGATCACTCCCTAATCCTAGTCAATAATGCCACAGATACTCCTACCTTCTACTCCAGAGGATGGCACACAACTTCAACACCAGATCTTGCCTTCTCCACACCAGATATAGCTGGATCTATTAGTAGAGAAGTAGGAGACCAACTAGGGGGAAGCGACCATCGCCCAATCTTTCTTACTGTCCAGAGTGCAACTCTCAGTACAGGCCCAGCCATTACAAGATGGAACTACAAAAAAGCCAACTGGGGTTTATTCAGGCATCAGGTGAACACGCTGCTGTCTACCCTCAAGGTACAGAACAGAGACATTAATGAAGTGGTAAAAGACTTCAACAGATGCATACTACAAGCTGCAAAAGAAACCATTCCCAAAGGATGCCGGCGTAACTACATACCATACTGGTCCAGCACACTCCAAGAACGTCAGGAAGCCATGAACAGGGCTAGAAAGGACGCAGAGTCTCAGCCTTCACTTGAAACTCACAACAAATGGAAAAAGGCTGTAGCAGAGTTTCAGAGAACAAAGCTAGAAGAAAAACGGAAAAGCTGGAGAACTAAAACGGCATCGCTGAACCTTGAGAAAGACGGCAGGAAACTTTGGAGATTAGTCAAGTCTCTAAATGAAGAGCGTTCCTCACCTAGGCAGACTATCACATTGGATGAAGGTGGCAAACTTTTCAGAGGAAAACAAGCTGCAGACTTGTTTGCTAGAAGATACAGTTCAGAAAGCAACTTACCCATTAACATAGATCATCAGAGAGAGATAAGAAAAGAAAAACTGGCAACCATGGGACAGACAGATACTCCTGCCCCAATGAGGGAACCCATCACACTAGGAGAACTACAGAAGGCTATTTCCAAGCTTAAGTTTCAAAAGTCACCCGGCCCAGACAAAATCAGCAACGAAATGCTAGTAAATCTGAGCTCAGCAGCAAAGACAAAACTGCTTGAGATATTCAACCACAGCTGGTTGAAAGGAACGGTACCCCAAGTATGGAGAGAAGCCATCACAATACCCATACTAAAGAAAGGGAAATGTAAGACCGAGGCTGCAAGTTACCGGCCAATCAGTCTCACAAGCTGTGTTGGGAAGACTATGGAGCGAATAGTCAACCACAGATTGAAATGGTATTTAGAGTCTGAGCAGATCCTGGTGCCGGAACAAGCTGGATTTAGAGAATGCTACAGTATAGAAGACCAAGTTACTTACTTGTCTCAAGCAATAGAAGATGCCTTCCAGGAGAAGAAAAAGGTCCTAACGATCTGGGTCGACTTCAAGCAGGCCTTTGACAAGGTGTGGAAAGATGGCCTCATTGCAAAACTTAGGAGAAGTGGAATCCAAGGCAACATGATGAAATGGATCCAGTCATACTTGCATAACAGGAGAACTAGAGTCACTCTTGACGGTCTGCAGAGCAGAAAAGTGTTGCTCCATCAGGGGGTACCTCAAGGAGGAGTAATTTTCCCCAACACTCTTCCTTGTTTACATCAATGACCTGGTGAAAGATCTCCCTGCAGGAGTGAAAGCTGCCTTATATGCAGATGACCTAGTACTCTGGTGCGCTGATGAAAATGTCACCACAGCAAATTATAGAATGCAGCGGGCAGCAGACATGCTAGTGTCATGGGCAGAGAAATGGCTTATCACAATAAACACAGACAAAACCTCCACAACACTGTTCTCCCTCGCCCCCAAGGACAAATCAGCTAACATACACCTAGGGACAACCGTGATCAAGGAAGAAAGCTACCCCACCTATCTTGGGGTGACATTTGACCAAAGGCTTACATGGAATAAGCATATTGAAAATGCAGAAGGAAAGGCCCGAAGGCGACTAGGCATACTCAGAAAATTAGCAGGTACCAACTGGGGAGCAAATGAACGAAATCTAAAGAAGATTTATAATGGAGTAATAAGACCACACTTAGAGTTTAGCTCAGCAGCATGGTCATCAGCTGCTAACTCACATCTGCAGTCTTTGGACAAGGTGCAAAATCAAGCTCTCAGGCTCATTACAGGAGCCATGAAAACTACACCAATAACAGAGATGCAGAAGGTTGCTGGATTACAGACATTGTCCCATAGAAGAGACACAAAAACCATGATCCAGATGGAAAAGTATAACAGTATGCCAATGCACCCAATGAAGGCAAGACTAGATGATCTGGCATTGGGACGTCTAAAGCGTAGCAGCTTTGTGCATCAAGAAGACCTATCCATGAAGACAACACCACTGAAGCCCACCCTATACCCTGTACCATGGGAGCAGGCCAGCAGTGCCCTCCAAATTAATACATCAGTCAGTGGTCTCACAAGTGGATGTGAGTATAATGATCTGCAAAAACGAACTGCTACATTGAGTATGATCCAAGAAAGCTATCCCGATCAATCATGGATACATGCCTATACAGATGGATCAGCAACTAATGCTGTTAGGAATGGAGGTGCCGGTATCTTTATCTCATATCCTGACAACCACTATGAGACTAGGCACATTCCCACTGGTAAATTCTGTTCCAACTATACAGCTGAGGTTCAAGCTCTAGAGCAAGCTGCAAATATGATTTATGACACCAACTCTGACTGCCACCAGGTAGTCATCCTCACAGATGCACTGTCTGTCCTGCAAGCTCTCAAGGGTGGTAAACTCCCGCATCTGAGAAATGAACTAAACAAGGTAGCTGCCAAAAAGAGCACCATACTTCAGTGGGTACCATCTCATTGTGGTGTACCCGGAAATGAAAAGGCAGATAAACTTGCAAAAAAGGGAGGAGAATGTGAACAAGAAGATAATGAAGTCACATACTTTGAGAAAAAGAGAGCTATCCAGACTATCAGAAGAGAACAGAACCAACCCAAAGACGACTATCACACTCTCGACCGGCAGGGACAGATAACTATTTTTCGACTCAGGACAGGGCATAACAAACTGAATAAACACATGCACAAGCTACGATTGTCTGCTTCACCACTGTGCACATGTGGATTAAACGAACAAACTGCTGAGCATGTTCTACAGGACTGTCCTCTGTATGACCAGTTTAAACTCAAAGCTATATGGAGCTAAAGAGGAACTTCAAACAACAGTCGAATTCATCATGAGAACTCGTCTGACGGTGTAATCATCAAAGATGCGATCGCAAGAAGAAGAAGAAGAATTCCTTACGTCAAACTAAATACAACCGACATAAATAGCTACCTCATACCAAACCATATAATCAACTTAACAATCCTAAGGAAGGAAGTATAAGAAGTATAAGAAGTAAACGATATGCAAATAGAATTAGGTGACACCTAGATGAAACATAGAATCATCACCAAAGTATAAACCGCTACTGAATAAATCCAAGAGAAAATATGGAATGAAACAAAGAACAATCCATAAAGGAAGAAAGGAATACAAGAAATGAATGTATAGAAAAGAGGCAATACTACATTCTAATAACAATCATGACCGGAAATCATACAATAACGAGACCAAGTATATATGTAAATATACCATAACACAAAAGCAAGCTATCATAAATAACGCATAATAAATGATTTAGCCAAGTTACAGCACTTATTTATAACTAAAATGAAATATCACAGGCATCACACACAAAAAAGTGTGATATGTAAAAACACAAATATCACAATCTCAAAAGAAAAAAAAAAAAATTATTATCTTTTTCCCTTTTTTTTTTTAAATGTAGAAATATCAATATATATTATTACTCCTAGTGTACAATTAAGCACTGGACACATAAAAAATACAATACTTTCACAAAGAAAAACAAATACATTTTCCAAAATTACAATACAAAAAAGTTTCTTAACGTTAAGTTAAATAAAAATAGTATTTTAAAGTTTTACAAGTTTAAACTGTAATTAATAAATCATAAGTGAAATGAGCTTTTAACAAAATGTGAGACATAAAAAAAATATTCTCATCTCTAAGTAAACACAAATGAACACCTATAAAATCCACACTATTAACATCATACCAACTTGTAAATATAAACATAACATTATTTATCATGAACAAGTGTTTAAGTCAGACTACTAAATTCTTCAAACAAATAATAGTATCTGCTATCTCAGACAATTCTACATGTTATAATTTAGTTCCAAAATAACATTCCACAACCCAACACATTCTTCATATAACCTTTGTATAAGGTAATATATTAACTAAACATGGAGTCAGATACGAAAAATAAAAAAAATAAATTTAGTAACCAAAAAACTCTCTGAAAACGACTAACGACATATTCATAACCAATGAGTTTGTGCTTAGGGCTGGCAATCTCATTATGTAAAAAACTATTCTAACAATTAGTCATGCAAAATCATATCAATGTTTTGATGTAACAGCTATTATAGCTCCAAACTTGACAACAAAGCACATATGGTCAAATACAATATGAGAAAATGGAATAGTCTTCAGACTAGTGTATATAAATACAAAAAATCCATAATTTCATCAACAACAAAAAATAACAACCAAAGACAAGTCGCTACAAAATGAAATGTTACAATTCATTACAATGATAATACGTACAATGTTTATCCACAATACAATTATGTAAATAACAAGATAGAGTACAAATAATGCATAAATATGGACATACACAATATCCAATGTAACATTATACAATGCAATCATATTATACTATACAATAATACATTATCCTTAAAAAAAAAAATCAAGTATAAGAAACATTGTAGCAATCTTGAATCAATTCCTAAAGAAAAAAAAAAAAATAGGTCACAACTCCGGTTCATTGATGGGTATTTCTGTCCCAGCAGAGCTGAAATAAAGTTACACTCACAACAACGAGATACTCTCTCGTAATCCAAAAACATAACAGCAGTAGTACTTAAGACATCAATAGTTACTGTTACTTTATTTACTACCAATGACTTTGGGATTTTGTTGCGCACAATGTGTAGTAACATTTAGAGAGTTATTATCTCTATTGCTATTCCCCTTTATTCCATTTGTTCTGCCTAGAACTGCAGTTAGCATTGTTATGCTTAACATCTCTCCTATGATAGAAATATCTGGTAAATGAATCTTGTTGACTCCTAGAACAAATATTATCAGATTTGTAATCTTTAATGTAATTATTCCTACCATAATTTCTCAACTCTTCAGAATCAAAATTTTGAGATCTGTTAGACTGTCTCTGGTTTCTTAGAGAGGAAAAACTACCATTTAATGGGCTTCCTTGGTACTGTCTAACATTATGGTTATTTCTTTTACCAAGACTGTTTTTATTCTTTTCTGTGGTAACATGCTTATTTGCTGTATCACCCTGTCTATATTTGGTATGACAAGCAGTGGAACTGATCGAATCCTTATGGTTACCACTATGATGTGTGTTATATTTATTACCAGAACTGGATATTACACATGAAATATCTTTGCTGGTCTGACGCCAATACTCATTAATCTTCGACACAGCGTCTTCCGTACGTGGGAAATTGTATTTGCCACGCCGGGATTTACGTCCATCATGTTCGATTTTCGTCTGAGCAAAGAGTGTATAGGGCAGGCTCTTTGCTTGTTTTACTCCTTGATAAACATCCTTCTGTCTACCATTGTCAACATTGACAGTAGACAATCCTTTGATGCCTAAAACCACATCTACTAAACCATGCACTCTTGTTCTCAGTTCAGTAATTTCAGCAATATAAAGAGAGATATCATCGCTTAGTTTCTTATTTAAGTTATCACATGTCATAACTTTATATCTCTCTTCTGTAAGTAACTTCTCAATCTTAACCATTTTCTTTCTCTGCACCGTTAACTCTTCTAACCTCTGCTTATCATCCTTTTCCTTATTTGCCTTCAACTTTGTTAAGTTCATCTGAAGTTCCTCAGTGTCACTATCATGACTATCTACAAGCTCATCAATCTTCTCCGGAATTATAGTATTCTTCTCTTCAAGTTTACCAAAACATACATCATGTAGCATCTCTATGTATAATTTTTCTCGTTCATTGGTCTCCACTTTCAATTTGTTATACCTGTCTTTCTTTTCTTGGATCTCTTGAGTAAGATTTCTAACTACCCGCTGCTTATCTTTTATCTGGACTTCCAAGTCCTTGACTTTACTGTATTCAGAGTCTAATGATGTTTTCACACTAGAAAGCTCCAAGTTTGATTTATGCAAATCACTTGTGAGTTTAGACACTGTTTCTTGAAGTTTATTCTTTTCCACTATATCCTGCAAAAAATTCTCTCTTTCCTGAAGCGCACTCTGTTTGATTACTTTTATTCGCTCCTTCTCTTCTAACACCTTTTTGTTATCATCCTGCATGTTATTGCAGATTATATTGTGCAAAATCCCATGCATAAAATTGTGTCTAGCCTCAGTATAATTGCACACAAACGGACGCAGATATTCTAACACATCCGCCAAATCTCTAGCCATCAATTGAGGACCTGACGAAAAGTCATCGTTAGCAAAAACCGACAAGGCTTCTACCACATTAAACAAAAAACCATCCAGCACGTATTTCTGAAGTGCTGGGCCTCGTAATCTATCACATTTACCTTCTTCATATAAATAATTCAACACCGGCGTCATATCTTCTGTAGCCATATCACCATCCATGTTAATTCAATCACTGAGTGATTATAATTATTACAAGTTTATGTGAATATGTCGTATAAACTTTTGAATCAAGATAAGGTAAGTCAGTATTATGTCACATGAGCAACAATCAATTATGCATTAAATCTCATAACAATACTATCACCATGAAATACTCAATAGCATAAATAATGATAACTGGAAGGCTTGACAACATCATACAGAGACACAGTTTTCACACAAAACCACTTATCTTGTAAATAGCAAACAGTTCCGTTCTTTTTTTGCTACCACTGATGAGCATCAGACAACACACCATAAGCACACTCCCTTGTTGACAGGCGCTGGCATAAGCACTGGACTCGTCATCAGCTGTCACCTCTGGAACTTGACTCGTCAACTGTCACCTCTGGTAATTGACGAAGTATGAAACAGGCAACTTGAATGCTGCAAATAAGTTACAGGAAGCATGTATACATTAGACACATCACCGTGTCACCGATTACAGGTTACCAGTGACACCAAACTGTCTGTGAGCAATGCAGGTGTCAATAAGGCTTGAAATGTTTTACCGATGATTCATTTAGGCTGAAATAAGTACCCTATAGCATAGATGAATGTCATAATCATCTGTTCCTAACTTGACACTAGTCCACTCTTTGCTACTGTCATATGAATACTAGCCCGTAGGCATAGAAGACGACATAACACAGTTAAAGCTGAACTTGGTTCTCAATCGAAGCCCCGCCCACACATGGCTAACTACTGTTACAGATGAGAGAACTCCTTAGTGCATACGCCACACACAGGGCACACTAATAAACAGGTTAAGGTCTGGTAGAAACAATATTACCACGTGAAATCATGGATCTCAAGCCCGAAAAGTTGGCATACTACTGACAATGCTGTTCATTAACAAATGACTGTTAGTTTATATCAGTTTGCCAGCTGATATTCTTAAGTCTATTTTATATGTATGTATACGCCCACACAGAGCTATAATAAATGAATATGTGAACGTTACGTTCTGAATATTATGCCTGAACACAGCATCCTTGTGATCTTATTCTTTCAACGCAAATGTTGCGGGTGTCAAATCCAACTTTACTGAAAACCACCACTGATAATAATAGGAATATTATTATTGAATGCTGTGTAATAAAGACAGATCAATGTTAATGAACGCCAACACTGATACCGCCGCTGTGTTTCCTTCAGTTGATAAAGTTAGTGTTAAAGATATTGTGTGGGTCAGTGATAAAGGCGTAAATGAGTTCTCCTTATATAGGCCACGCCCCCACAGGGCTATTTATAAATATGTTATTACTGTCACTGCCTGGACTGTTCAAAGTGAGTGTGTATTGGTGCATTCGTTCGTCACAGCAACACACATAGAAGCCATGTAGCGTAGAATGACTGGTAACAGTTAATGAACAGTTTTATTAACGCTACACACACACAGTCACGATGACACAGACGAAAATTATAGCATAAAGTACAAACATCAGTCACAGCGCCTAGTGGCGCACACCTCATGAAAATACACATCCACCATGTTCCTCAAAAAACTGCGTTCACCGCAGTTGTACATATGGCCCCAAAATACGGCCTCATACATATGGCCTAATTCAGAAAGACTGCTCACATCGCAGTACTATTAAATTGATCCAATAGCGGTGCACTTCTTATAGAAGATGCACATCAACGATTTTCCTCAAAAGACTACGTCTCCCCTTCTCAACAAAGGCTGCTCCCCGGCAGTTGAATAATCATCGTCATCGCTATCCCTTCTTAAGGCCTAATAATAAATAGTGGAGCACATCCACCGTATTCCTCAAAGGAAGGACTGCGCACACAGCAGTCTGCAGTAATATAACCTGCACAATATATATGGCCTAATCTCCTTTACAAAAATGTCTATGGCCTACAAAGTAATGTCTTTACCTCTCAGACTCTTCATAGCGCCTTAATATAGATTAGTGGTGCACTTCTCATAGAATGTGCCCAATAACAAAATCTCTCATAAGCTGTCACTGCAGTCATAAATATTATAGTACGTACCATCTTCAAATAATCTAACACATGGAAGAATATTCAATATAGGAAGAATATTCAAATACAGGAAGAATATTCAAATACAGGAAGAATATTCAAATACAGGCCTGTGCAAAAAAAAGTCTCTCACCGAGACACACATTGTGAAAAACACTATACATCTTCACTGAACACTGGTCGGGAACTCACACTTAGAAAAAAACACTAGGGTTGACTTCACTCCGTCAACACCTAGAACCCGACTGCTAGCGGTCACAAAAACTCCCGCCTAAACAGTCACGGGACTTCGCTGTTTAACGCAGCTCAGTCCCTTCACGGGCTAGCCGTGTGAACTATTTACAGTTCTACAATACAGACTAGCGCTCACGACGCTATCTGACTTCTGACTTCTATCATATATTTGTTTAAACAATTCACCGTTAATCAAGTCTACAAGTAATGTAACCCTTAATTTACTCTGTCCAACCCGTATACAAAGGATCACCTCCCTTTTTGACCTTAACAATCACTTTTTACAGTGTAAAATAAACTCAGACATTCATTGATTGGGTTTTAACACAAGTGAAGACTTGCTTTAAAAGGTAAAGTCTGCATGTCTCAATTATAATGCAGCTCACTGTAACTGAAAACATTTTTACACGAATTAACTCTTTTGATACGTTTTTTTCAGTCTTTGTACAGGTTTTGCGGGTCTTTGTACAGGGTTTTTGGATTTTTGTACAGGTTTTTCATCTCCGAGGTGTGGCATGTATACTTTGCGTGATGACCCAGGTGGGCTCGCCTCCTTTAGAATGTAAAGGAGATAAAAGGGCAGACACACTTGCTGACAGGGGGACCTCTTACGATGATCACCCCTGTTGTAACGCTCTGTAGAGAGTTTCTAATCATTAATACGACATCCGTTGGTAATGATAGCTTTTATGGGTTTTGCCATTTACTAGTAAAAAGAAATATGGCATAGAGAACACCCAGAGTTTGATGTAACAGAAGCAGGCTACTCGTTACCAAGAATAGATCAAATCATAGTTTTTGTGCTGAGAAATGGACACTGTAGACTCTAAAACTATTTGTTTAACAAATTAAAAATTGGACATAGGTGTGTGTTCAGGTGGGGAAAACAAACAGTAGCACTATTCTGCAAGAATATCAGTGCCTTTAGAGATGCAGATGGACTGGGAGAAATTGCATGGTGATGAGAGAAGCTTGAGACAGTACACCAGCTTTATGACAGAGCTAGATGTGGTTTGTAAGAGCAAATGATGAAGAAGAATTAAAAAAGAAAATTCTTATGAGTGACTGTGCACAAACTTCTAAACAACTTAGCAACAAAAACTAAGATTAATTAAAATAAGTTTAAGGAAACAATTAGCTAACATTACAAGGCAGTCCTTATTCTGGAACCCCTAGGACAGCAGTTTTCAACCTTTTTGAGTCCATGGCTCCCCTGACCAACTACATTCTTTCTGCGGCTCCCCTGTGGGATAACTGGTTAAAAACTCTAGCGATGTTTCGACATTTTGCCTAACTTTTTTTTCAGCAGGAGAGCATTGGAAAGGCTTTTAAACAATGTAATTTAAAAAAAAATGCAATTGGACAATCTGAAAAAATTACACGTACAAGAAAAAATATACACAAAGGGCACTTTGAAAACCCTTACTATAAAAAAGAAAACAGCACAGAGAAAGTAGTTTCTTTCTAACATTTTTATATATTTTTATCTGAAAATCATTCACTGATATACTGCACTCATGATTCAATCTCCATAACAAAAAACTTGTACAGTAAAACTAAAAAAAAAATATGATTAATAAAGTACCAGTCACCTCAGTGTGAAACTTGAGCTTGCTTGTTGTTACACAGCTCGTCAAATCTTGGCACCAATTGAGATACAACCACCCTCATTTCCTTCTCCACACCAAGTCTTGATCTGAACTTGGTTTTTATGACAACCACTGCTGAAAACCCAGCCTCGCAGAGATGGGAGGTTGCAAAAGGAATTAATTTCTTCAGTGCTCTCTTGCTCAAGCTTTGGAACTCCTGTTTTACTGAATACCAAAATTTTGGCAATGCCATGGATGGAAACTTCGCTTGTAGTGAAGAGTCTGATTAAAGTTCTATCAGTTCTTCCTCTTCTGCAGTAAGTCTGAAGAAGCATCACTACTGAAGGGATTTTGAACCCACTGAAACCTGTCAAAGTTTTCAGGAAAGTATTTTTCGAAATGAACACTGAGTTGAGATAAGTGTCCTTGAATTATAGAAACAATATCTGCACTAAAATCTATTTCATTGTCTGTAATGAACTGCTGCAAACCTGGGAAGTAGTCCATCTCTCCTCCTTCCTTGATTTTTCTCTTCCAAAGAAGAAACTTCTTTTTGAAGGCCGAAACTTTGTCAATAAGTTGAATCAAATGAGTTTCACTTCCTTGCAGAGACTTATTCAACGAGTTCAACTTTTCAAAAAGATCACAGAGGTATGCAACTTTTAACAGGAAGTCAGTGTCCAGAAAGCACTTAGCACTGACATGGTTTTCTTCTTCAAGATAAGTATTAGAGTTCCCGCCTAAGTTCAAAAATGTGCGATAATACATTTCCTATGGACAGAAATCGAGTGCTGATATAAAATAAGAGAGATGTATGCTCAGCCCCCATATCGTGAGACATTTTACTAAAAAATCTGGCTCTGTGAGGTCGAGTTTTAATTAAGTTCACCACATTTATGACAGTTTGCAGGACTTCATTCAAATCAACACTCAAATGCTGTGAAGCAAATTCTTCCCTATGGATAATACAATGGGTCCAAACAGCATCAGGAGCTTTGCCGCGGATGAGGGCTTGTAGGCCACTGTAACAGCCCGACATTGAACGAGCACCATCGGTACACACATCAACACAATGAGCCCAGTCTATTTTATTTTCCGCCATGAAGTTGTCCACAATTTCTAATAAATCTTTGCCTGTCATACCTGCATTTATGTCCTTACAAAAAAGATCTTCCACCATTTCGTTTTTTTCATCAACAAACCGCACATAACAGATTAAATGAGCATCTCTATTGCTATCAGTGGCCTCATCAAGCTGTAAAGCAAAGTCCTTCCCCCTCATTTTTTCCATAATCTGTTCATTAAGATCCTCTCTTAAATCTTGAATTCGACGCTGATTGTACTGTCTGACAAAGGAATGGGCAAAAGCGGTTTTCCCACTGACTCTCCAACCATAATGGACACCATGTCAATAGCACACGGTAAAACAAGTTCTGCAATCGTATGGGGTTTCTTACATTTTGCTACCCGGTATGCTACCTTGTAGGACGCTAGAAGAGCTTTACATGAGATTGTCGCCTGCTTAGAAAATGCTGATTTTTGTTCTTTCATTTGACTCAGCTTTCTAGAGAAATATTCTCTTGGTTTGCCCAAGTCATTCTTATGAACACTTTCTAAATGGCGCTTCAATTTGCTAGGCAGCATACATTCGACAGAGAGTACTTTAAAACATAAAACACACCGTGGATGCTCTTCATTGTTCACAAGAGTGCACGTGAAACCAAAATCTAAGTAACCTTCGTCGTATTTTCTATACTTACGTTTCCTTTCCTCATTACCACTTTCCTTGTCATCCTCACCAAGTTCTCGCTTTTTACTAGGGCGCGGCGTCGCACAGGTTGAAAACCGCTGCCCTAGGATAAAGAAAGAAACTCTAAAATACTTGGACAAGACAATATGTGATGTAATCAGAATGTCAGAGAGATGTTTAAAGAACTGGTGAGGACTTCCCACTGCAGGAATATTTGAAAGGGGCTGGTTGAAAGCATTGATGATGCTTATGTTAATTCTAGTTTTTGAGTGATTGATCGTCAACCCTGATCAAGATGTTCTTGTAATCTGTGCGATCAAGAACCTTCAACAAATTACAAGACCGAGTAACATCAAATAATCATAATTGTGGCCAGACATACTGAAACATTCTGGTTTAGTTGCCTAAAAAGGGGGTTCCAGACAGTAGCAGTTGGTAAACAGTTGGTACATATATATGTATTTTCAGTTGTCTTTCAGTATTGTATTATTGTTAATAGAATGGAGATGTACACTTAATTTAAGCTCTATTCAAGCTGTATCCAAGAACAGCTACTATGCACAAAGAATACAAACCTGTTGGTGAAGAAAAAATACATTGCATGCATTGTCCATTGGTTGTATTTCTTTTAAAACACTGTTTAACAGTTCTGAGTTTGACTTCATGCAATTTTAAATTTCATGCTACCATTCTCTGCAGTTTGAGCAGCGTTGAAATGTTTAATCCAAGTATCAATGAATGGACAGTTGTCAGGCCTATGATAGGACCTCGTCGTGGCTTGGGCCTCACTTCACTTGGAGACATGCTGTATGCAGCAGGCGGACATGATGGCAAAACCTTACAAGGGACCATCCTGAGATACAATCCACATACAAATGATTGGTCTTCTGTTGGAAACATGATTACAAGAAGAGGAAGGTTTGGTTTCTTGTAGATTTCTGTTTCTTTGATTAATCTCTTCATAAATTTATCTTATAAACTGTTAAATTTTGCAGAGTCCCATCGACAAATAAATGTTCGCCCATGTAATACAGTTATATTTTTGCATGAATGATTTATCACTTTATATTACCTTGTCATTGGCTTGTTATATATTTTATATTTATCAATATTTATACATGTATTTGAAATTTAAATTTTCATGATAGTGTAAATTGTCTCAGGGTATCAACTGTTAGTAATATAATTATTTTTACACAATGTCATTAATAAAATATTAATTTCATAAATATTAAATTAAATGAAGTAACTGCAGTATTTAATTTAAAATCATTATACTAAATATTTGTATTGCACTGATTTGCAATAATTTAATAAAGGAAGGCTTACACATTAATTCGTATTTTCAGAAATGGTTTTTTAACACTAGTGCAGCTTGATCTAAAAGTGCATGTATAAGACTTAACAACCATTTTAATATTGGCAGGGTGCATAAATATCCACTATCTTTACTGCAAGGACTGTGATAAATGTTCATGATATTTTAATGCTCTTGGGAACCCAGGGAACCTAACCCCTGCAGTCAATGAGATAACAGAACAATGATTACTGTGACACTGATAGTCCATATTTGACAGCCGTTAGACATGACTGATATATAGTGTGCTTCAGTTTTGAAGTATTTCACTCACATGAAAACTATTCTGTGATTAGTTTTATTTGTTCAACTTTTTTAAATGTACGTTGAATATTATGATAACAAAATGTTGTTACTTTTCTGAGATACAGTTTGTCAGGAGCAGTGTGTTTCAGTAATATGGTTCTGTGTAATAATTTATGTTCTTTATTTTTTTTTTTTTTTAAAGCAAGAATGTGTTTGTACTGTGATTGTATCTAATATAATTTCTTATTTAAATTAATAAGAATGTTCAGTAATGTGACTAAATGGTTGTTATATTGTTATGGAGAAGCGGATGTGATTATATCAAAAATTTATTGTGTTTGTTTAGGAAGGTCTTTTGAACTTAGAAATTAAACTTTCAGACCTAAAGGTCTTTTATATTTGGACATGCGCCCTAATATAACCGACTAGGTTGAACGGGAGGCGCCTCACCAAAACGAGGCAAAATTTAATTTTTTTTTTTTAAGTCTTTTGAACTGTTGTTATATAAAGTGTGCATTATTTTGTTCAGAAGTATATCTCTAATTAGTGTTCGATTTACTAAATGTTTTGAGCACTCATTTCTCGTCGTAAAGTTAGCGGGTTCCAGGATCGAAACCTGGTAGTGTCACGCTTCAGTTTACCCTGCTGTAAATGGGTACCTGACTGTTTGTGAGCTAGGGAAGGCAAAGGCAGGGAGGAAGGGAACTAGTCACCCCACCTCATAAAACTGAACCTATTATAGTGAAGTCTGTAACACGTCACTCCCATACGGCAGTTTCTGGTTCGGGACTGCCTTTACTTTTATCTTTCTAATGTGGTTATATCTTAGTTGAATTTTTTTATTGAGCAAGATCTTATTTAACTGTTTATATTAAATATATTTTTTCCACCAATTATATTGCTGTTATACCCTGTTCAACCTTTCGGTTATATTTGGGGTATATTGTGTCATAAATTCCCATTCGGTGCTAGCCTGTTGTTAGTCCTGAAAAGGACTGGTTTTTATATTAAATATGTATATCACTAAGTGGAGTATAACTGAAACCAGAAGCAAGACACAGTGGGCATAGTGGATGAGACATCACAGCAAATGGTCTGAAATCCACAGAGACAAGACAAAGATAAATAAAATAAATACAGCAAAAGATAGCCAGATTGCACAGTCACAAAATTCTGATGTAAATGGGTCACAGTAAATTCAATAAATCCTAAATAGCGCTTTGATGTAAATAAAACACAAACAGGAAAGTAGAGTTACATTGAATACCCTCATTATAACTGAAAATTAGGCTCAATAGGTGTAGAACGCCTGCTGAGATGGTGGATGAGCAGGAATAAATGAAGCTCATCTGAAGTTACTCAGCTCTGCTCCTACAGTAGTTCTTGCCCAGGCTATTAAACCGTGTAGTAAACAGTAAGAGAGTATACACAGTGCAAAGCTAGAGCATGACGTCAAGTTCTCACAGTCACCATCTGGAGAGGGGTCTTTGGGGAACAAAAAATTCTTCACACTTTGTTTCTCTCATGTGACTGTTTTATTTTCAATTTGAATGTTTAGTATCTCTTGTCATGCAGATTGTCATTTAATCATGTTATACTTGGGATTGTCATTTAATCATGTTATACTTGGGATTGTCATTTAATTCTTTGACTCCAGACCAACGCTCTGAGCGTTGCATAATTCAACGCACCGTGCCAGCGCAACGCTCAGAGCGTTGTTTTTAGTTTATCACGAATAAACCCCAAAAATCGTCAGTTTAATGCAGTTCATATTTTAAAACTCATAGAATGACTTCCGCTACTATTTAAACAACTAATTTGACTGTAGTTAAGCAGCACATGTGCGTGTTTTGATGTTATTATCACAATTTGTGTGACGATTCGCGTGTTTGCGTTTTTTTGTTGTTATTGCTAGAGAAATATGTCACGCTTTTCTAAGTCTCCTAAGCAAATAATTGTGTCAAACTACTTTGAAACATTGCATATATGATGATTGTTTGGTAGCCACAGTTTGTTATCAAAATACAGAATCGGTGCAGAAAAGCTAGACACATTAGATTTAGTTGATGAATGGGCATAGTCATATTCTGGCCGATCAAAAAGTGACAAAACTAGACCTACCGTAACATCTAATCACTAGTCCTAGGTAGAAGATGAAGCTAGGGATACTATTAAAACATTAAACAAGTGTAAAAAAGTTTTTATATGACGTTATTCTTCTTTATTTGTTTGAAAATTACATAATGCACGATTGCATAATTTATTTTTTTCTTACAAGGGACCACAGTAAAAACTGGTGTGAAAACACTAAATGTACTAATTGTGGACATAAGCAATGTTTCTTTTTACTTTGTATATGGATTAACTTGATGTTTGAAGACTAAAAAGAAAGTTTTATTGTCACAACAGTAATTTGTCTTTGGTAAGATCGTATTCTACAGTTACCTTTTTAGTGTTTTTAAATTTTACACGCAAAATGTTTTAAGTATACCGAACACACTTGTGTTAATACTACCAAAGGCTTTATATATTACGATTTTCTATCCATTTCCCTACAGTTTGGTATATAATAAGTACATGTTTACAAAAAAAGATTAACATAAAATTTACACTAAAAGACAGTACACTTCACCGTTTAGAGTTCTTCAAAAAATAATTATGGCACAGGGTGGAAAATAATTATGGAGTCAAAGAGTTAATCATGTTATACTTGGGATTGTCATTTAATCATGTTATACTTGGCCCCATGCAGTTCCTGGGGGTATCTTATGAGACAGAGAAAGAATAGGACCACTGCACCCTGGGACATGCTATACAAGATGATTAACATGGGGTTGTACATGTGGCTGGCAACATGGGGTTGTACATGGGGTTGTACATGTGGCTGGCAACATGGGGTTGTACATGTGGCTGGCAACATGGGGTTGTACACGTGGCTGGCAACATGGGGTTGTACACATGGCTGGCAACATGGGGTTGTACACGTGGCTGGCAACATGGGGTTGTACACGTGGCTGGCAACATGGGGTTGTACATGTGGCTGGCAACATGGGGTTGTACATGTGGCTGACAACATGGGGTTGTACATGTGGCTGGCAACATCACCATATAAAACAAATTGTTATAACCACCACTGCATGAATATGTCAATGCTTTGTGCAGGCTTCCTGCAAGGAGACCAGCTGCAGTGGTGGCTGCATGCTCCATAGGGGAGTAAAAGGAAAATGATGATGATGTCATAATTGACAAAACAGTACAGGAAAATTTAGATTAGTCAGTTAGGACATTTAGATTTTTAGTACTTGCATCTGTGGTACACTAAGGTACTAACAAACAATGTGGTACTACATTTTATGCATTTGTTAAATTCCTTTTGAAAAGTGGAAAAGATGCAGGGGCCTTCATTAAAAAATCAAAACAATTGTATATAAAGGTCTAAAATAATTATTGCATGCATTACCTCCGACGGTGATTCTGAAATATCCATCTTTGAGCAAACTTCTGATAAGAAGAAATTCTGATGAGGACAAGTAGTTTAGATGGTCACAGTGACTTCTGCTTATTCAGACTGCATTGTTTGTATATGTGTTTGAGTGTGTTTGTGTTAGAGAGGGGGAAGACAAAGAGAGAGGTGGGGAGATAATGGTATTACAACATGGATGGATAAATAATGAAAAAAAAAAGCAAAGGCCAGTTTATACTTGTGTACAGAAACATAATTATTTGTGCATACATATATTTATATGAATACTTGTTTCCTAGTCATGTAGTAACTAGCAGTGTATTTAAGATAATTGTGCATATTTTTTAAACTGCTGTTTCCAGTCTGAGTTAATTGATTTCACTTTTGAAGAGGTCATAAAATGTTTTCACCTATACTACTTTGACAGATGGTAGTAAAGCATCAGGCCTGCTTTTTTTTTTTTTTTTTTTTAGTTTGCGGGTTTTGCCATCTTGTGGCGAGGCACTTTTCTTTCAACCTAGACAAGTCATTTGGTTATATCAGAGCGCAATTTGCCAAAAGTAAGTGAACTCTGTTAACTGAAGCGATGTGTTGATAAACTCTAAGCCCTGAAAAGGACTACTAGCATCTATCAGCTAGCATGAAAAAGCCCTGAAAAGGACTGCTAGCCCGATCAGCATTGATAGATACTAAGTCCTGAAAAGGACTAACATTATCCATCTGCTAGCCTGAAGCCCTGAAAAGGACTTGCCCTAAAAAGGACTCTCCAGCTATGCCAACGCTGCCTGTACTCCCTCAGTGTTCAGCAAACACCGGTTGTAGTGTAGAAAAAGGGCCTGGTCTTTGAAATGTTTTTACAGATTTACAGTAGGTCCTTGGTTTGTGCAAAGTCAGATAACCTGATTCAGTTTTTAGACATTTTCATTTTCTTTACAAGCCCAATTCAAAATGCAAGAAAAAAATTATCATTGAGCAAGAGGGAACCATGCCAGTAACTTATTCTCCACATGATGTTCCTGTGATCTGCGCAGCATTCAAAATCTTTGTCATTAGTTACACCTACTCTACTGACATCAGATAAAGCACTTATGAGTCACATTTATTTTTGTGGCTGCATTTTTATAATATTTAATATAAATTTAAATAATATTGTCAGATAATTATGTATATTTTATTGTGAATTACTGCTATTAGTATTAGTTAATTATTAATATATTATTTGGGTTTGGTTTGGTTTTAAGGACTATCTTCATTGCACACGGACTACTCCATCAGTGCTTCGATCTCCTCCCTTAGATCACACAAGGAGGATCTCAGCACAGTGCACGAACTCCGAAGCACCGGCGAGAATCCCAATGTGTGTATATAGGAATCACACATTCTATAAATATTTTTGTGGGAGGTAGGTTTCTAATTTTTTTAATTTTGCCAGGGCAGCGGCATGAGAGGTCTACTCTTTATGATTTCCGACTGCTGTGGGATTTTTAACATGCGCAACTTGCACACGGGACCTCCTATTCTTTCGTCCCTATCCGAGAAGGCTAGGCATCCGATCTCACTACCCAGAGACCAGGGGGGAGTATGACATTATTAGGACCACTGGTTCTGAAAAAAAATTTTCATAAAATATATTTCTCTCAACTGGGAATTGAACTTGGTACCTCTAGAGTTTGAGGCGGACACCTTACCTCTTAGCCACTCCAACCCCGGATTTATTAGTGTAAATTAATAAAACAGCATATTATTTTAGACCACTGCATAGGTTTAAAAGAATTCAAGTCCAGTCCTGTTTTCTTCTTCTTCGTTCACCCTCTGACGTCAACTTGAATATGTTTAAAGAAAACGGTGGTCAGTTTGAGGCTGTTGACATCTCCGTAGAGCTTTTCTAGGGATGACACTGGTTATGGTCATATGCGCTGTCTCTGTTCCTCATATTTTGGGCACCTTTGTGATTCAAATGACTGTCCCAGGCGAGACCTGTCCAAAATGTAGTGGGAGACAGTAAAATACATGGAGAATGAAACAAGAGACAGAAATTAAAGGCATAAATAAGACACAGAAAGACCTTGAGCAACAGGACAATTTGGCATGAATTTGTTGAATGCCAATTTTCCACAGAAAGTTGAAGGGTAATAAACGAATGAGTGAAATTGCACTGCAAGATCACATAAAGGGCTGTTGGCACAAGCCTCCTGCAAGAAGACCAACTGCAGTGGTGAGACCATACTCCAGAAGCAGCAAAGAAGGACAAAAGATAGAAACAATTTAAAAATAAAGGAGTAACCAACAATAAACATTTAAGATGATGGAGTCTTTTCATCCAAGCCCTTGTTCTGCCCTAGTTTTTTTATTTTCTACCATGCCATCCAGGCAACTGGAAAGTTACCGATTTTTAAAAACTGATAATAAATGTTTTGCATTACAAAGTAGACATTCTTAAGCAGAAGTATCCAGTAGTATGCACTTATATCTGTACACATAACAGCTGTACAAGCCAAATTAATTGTAAACTTTCTGTAGTGCAAAGTGTTTTTTACTTTTAACACAAATGGGCATGAACGAAGTCAGGCAAATAGCTGTTTTCAGGAATTTTGTTTGTGGTTGAGATTGAGAGCCATTACTCAGCCTGCGCAGTAGTTTATGCTGCGCTCT
The DNA here is from genome assembly GCA_024509875.1 of Oreohelix idahoensis. NCBI lineage: Eukaryota > Metazoa > Mollusca > Gastropoda > Stylommatophora > Oreohelicidae > Oreohelix > Oreohelix idahoensis. Next base: position 65,887 of record JAMPIV010008626.1, on the reverse strand, counting down.
CTTAACATCACGTATATGATTCGTGCTCATCATTTCTTTTTGACATTTTAAATGATAATTTTGTAAAATATAGAATAATTTTAATTTAATCGTGACCCCCATAGCGTCACTCCAAGTGCTACTGGCAGTGCACACATATGTTCCAGAAAGTCCATAATACTGTAACAAAAATGAGATGTGATTAAGTGCTGTGAAAATAGCCAGTTGACTGCCATGATAATCAGAGCATCGAATTTAAGAAAAGGCACCTTATACACTGTGAGGAACAAAAAAGAAAATAAATAAAAAGGGTACAACATTATGTGAAGTTAATTCAGTTCCATCTAATACATGCAATAATGTAATATCTCTGTCCTTAAGGAGCATCGTTTACTCCAGAGGTTTTCAAACTTTTTTGGTCCGCGGCTCCCTTGACCTGTGCATAAATCACCGCGGCTCTTCTCTATACTATATATTATATATAAGCAATTGTACCCAAAAATATATTAATGACTTTCCCAAGCCACCGCGACGCCCTTAGCCGAGGGTCGCGACGCCCCTGGGAGCCGCAACGCACAGTTTGAAAACCTCTGGTATACTCCCTGCTCGTAGCCCTCCTGCAGGAAGCCTGTGCCATTTCACTTCATGTGCTCATGCAGTGGTGGTTTGAGTAGCAATTATTTTACTTGTTGAGATAGTTAGCCCTATACACAACAATACATTACTTTCCTCTGACGGGAAAGCCTGAGGGAGCTATGGTTCTATTATTTCCTTATCTCTTCTGAGCTACCCCCCCCCCCCCCCCCCCCCCCACCCCCCCCCAGAACCATATGGGGTGGTAACATAAAGGATATAAAATTTGCTGGCTATGTAGCAGCATCACCAAAAAAGACAAAATGTTCCATTGAGCATCAGTTTGGTGTCAGCAAAGCCCAAAAGTTTTTTTAATAAAAATTTAAGAACAGTAGAAAGAAAAGAAAAAGAACTTACAGCAAGTTCTGGATGATTTGTTACTATTTCTTAATAGTATGTGTATTTCTGATTAAATGGCCAGTTTAAAAAAAGTCGTATGTTATTTGTCATATGTGTAACATAATGGATTGGGGCGACCCCTTCTTCTTCCTAATCTCTGTTTCTCTACGGCAGTAATTGGTACATTTTGTATTTGATTTTATTGCGATTTTTGCTAGTCGCACCCTTTTCTTTCTCTGTCCACTGGAGCAGATATTTTGTATCTACATTCTTTTGCTACTTTCAGTATATTGTGTCTTGTCTGTTTATCTGACACTCCTAGCTGATGATAAACACATCATATTTGCAAGGAGCGGCGGAGATAAGATTAACACTAGTCGCCCCAGGGTATTTGCTAGGCAAGGCCCAGCTTCGCTGAGATTATCACTGATAAGGCACGGGTGCGTCTCCGCCAAGGTTGTAAAGAGACGGTTTTTGTGTGTGCTCAAGCAACAGATAAGACATTACTTTAGTGAAAGTTATAATTTGTTACATCTTACACACATTGTCGTGTGAGGTTACCGATATGTCTGTAAGTTCGCCTGCCATCAATCGGATGTTTACAGCCCATTTTCAGAAAAGTAATGTTTGAAATTTTGCACTAGATGAGTCATGCAAAATATTCAAAGCAGATTGGCTGATCATTTGAGCCCCATAACAAACAGGGTGGGGTAAGACTGAATATAACCTGACACATTTCAGTGGTTTTTTCGCTGTGAGATTCACGCTTGCCAAAGACACCAGACATGCCAGTTAGAATTCAGAATTTCCATTTATCGGACCAGACACCTTTTATTTGAGTATTTATCAGGACTTACAAAAACAGCCCAGGAAATCTCTTTCATTTTAATAAGGAAAGCCGCTGCCTGAGGAAACTGAAGGAAACACACGGAGTCAGAAAGGGAATTAAAGTTCAAATTAACGACCCCAAGTACACATGTAATAAGGCAACTGCCAGTGCCTTTTATTCATCTGAGCAAAAAATCTGTGAGCCAGGATTGGCTTCTTGTTGGTACCAGCAGAAAGTACTATCTCAGGAACAAGAAGGGAACAGTTGCCTAAACTTTAAGACGAGAGACCAATTTTGTAGACTCTCCTTGACATTTCTGGGAAACGAGCTACACCCAACAACCTTTACCAGCGACGAGTGTGAGCAGTGTAAAAAGAACCAACCCATCAGAAGGAGCAGAACCATCATTGGCAGCTAAGTTAAATATATGCTGCCACTTGAACGTCTTGTAAAAAAACAATTTACCTCCTATCACGACCGTGATGATAACTTTTCTTGATCCATAACTATTCAAATTATTTTCAAATTGTTCAAACTTAAGTGATTATTAAATTTTGTTATTTGTTAATTTACAAATTTAACTTCGATTTAATCATTTTAAAGTTACTGCATGTTTGTCTCAGTCAATTTACTACACACACACACACTCTAAACTGAGCTATACCAGACTAATAAGAATTCCCCTGAGTTAATCAGAGGTGGGGGCTTAAACGAGTTAACATAAACCATTGCTTAATCCTTCACAAAAGTTGTCGGCAGATTCTAGAATTAACGTGCTGAGCCAAAAGCAGCATAGTTTTCGCTTATCTGAATATTTTGTGAAGACTCCTTTGTGGTAGAAGCGTCATTAACCTTCTATTTATATATCTGCCAAGAATAATCTTGTGCAAAGGTAGACACCTTTGAAGCCCATATTAGATACTCTTGAGTTTTGGCCACTGTTGGACCACTACTGCAAAGCAGGGGAGGCAATACCATCACAATATGTAAATTTTTCACAGTGGGTGAAAGCATATCTCCTACTGTACACATGTGTATTTGAATTGGAAAATACTGTACTATTTATATGATTTTTTATCACGATGTTCATAGCAACATAAAAATCACACAAATAGAGGACCACTGAATTAACGTATTTGTTAATATTTTGGGAATATGCCAACACCCAAAGTTTTGGCAGTCATAATATTTATGTCTTTGGTCATAGAGTAATTATAAATTTGCACTGAAACCTATGTTTATGTGATATCATGTTTGAATATGGAGCTTTTTGGTACCTTGTTTACCACTGGCTAATGGGCAGCATAATGACAAATGTAGACACTCCTTTTGGATTTGTTGATAGTATCAGTATTTTAATGTCACATGTTCAATCATAACACACAAAGTTGTTTTGTGTTTTGTTGTGAAAGTTATGTTTCTTTTGCCCCACAGTTTTCACATTGTGTAGCATTAATGTTTTATTTCAGTGCATTTGTTAGATTAATGTGTTTTTTTAAGGTATATTTGTGCTAGCTTAAACATTTGCATCTAAGATCTGCACATTAAATGTATTATTTGTGCAAGGATGAAGAATATATGTAATTGGAATAAACAGTTGTATGTAGTAGTAATGAACATTTGTGTGTAATAGTAATGAATAGTTGAATGTAGTAGGAATAAACAGTTGTATGTAGTAGTAATAAACAGTTGACTGCATAAACTGATGTTAATGCCAATAATAGAAAACTTCCTTCGCTCTACTCTCACAGCTTATTTTTTCACAAATGGTGCTTTATCACACCAGTGTCCTTTCACAAATTCAAATATAGACCTAGTCTTCAAATATCTGTCCATCATCTGTATGGACTGCCACAGATTCATTTACTTATGTAGTCTTAAAATATCTGTGGGAACTGACACCAGACTTTAGTATGCAAATCCTATCAGTCATTCTGTCATTAAAGTTGACACTTTATCACAGGTAACAACACACTTACAGCTATTATTGCTGATAATTATAATTTTTAAACTGTAATTAATAATAGGTAATACAAACACTATCATAAGCAACAACACAGATCTGATTTAGGACATTTTATTCAGAACGGCTTTCTAAAATATGATTTCAGTGAAACTCATATACTACAGATCATATCAGTAATGCAAATTAGGTTACTGAGATTGAACTGCTCACACTTGGTTTGGATATAACATGCTAATTTTGCACATATACTATATTTGTTAGCCAATCAGTGAACATGTAACCAGACATTGAATTGTGAATTTTGTTTATGTGACAGACTCCCACTGACATAGACCTGTAGGCATCCCATACAGTACATATTTTAAAATATTTCCATCTTAGACATGCCATAATAGCTGAGAATTATTCTTTTGCTTCTGCTCTATAACCCTACCATTCTGATGTATCTATTTTGTGAACAAATCTCCTGGTCTGAGTTCACTGAGTTGTTTTTCTTTTGGGGATCATGTGATCATCTTCTGTGTTGGCCAGATGCAGACACAAAGAACTTGAACTTCTAGTGCTAGTTGCTCATGAAAGGCCTGTCATATTTGTAATAGCAACAGACCACACATATGTGTATGACCGAATTACATGACTAATGTGTTATAGTCTGTATAATTCGTACTGTCATGGTAGGACTCTTTTGTCAGCCCTTATTTCCTATTAATAAATATTCTAATGTAATGAGTTTGTGACACTGCATTCACTGTTTTGCCTTTTCCTTAAGCACTGGTTCCCACATCTTTCAAGCGCCACATTCTGGGAGGATTAGTAATTGCTTTGTATCTTTGGTTTACGGTTTTGTCTCCTCTTACTTAGATTTATTTGAATTTAAGTCTGTAGCAAATAAGAACTTATCTATCTGTGGTTAATAGCATGAAGAATTTAAGTCTGTAGCAAATAAGAACTTATCTATCTGTGCTTAATAGCATGAAGAATTTCCTGTTTTCATACAAAATTATGTTAAATAACAAACTGCATTGCAGTTTACCTAAATATGTAAAAGCCAAATGTCAAGTAAATCCCATTGTATGGCTCTGAAACAGGAACAACAACAAGCAAGACGTTACTGACTTTCATAAACTGGTGCTTGCATAGAACCATACTTACTTACTTATTCGTTCCCCATCTACCGTGAGGTGTAGAGGTTTGTAAGAGAGAGTGCCATACTATTCTATCGGCTGTCTTTCTCCTGGTTTCGTTCCACTCTAGTCCTCGGTCCTTCAAAGACTGTCTAATGTTGTCCTCTCAGCGGACTTTGGATCGTCCTGGAGGTCTGGATCCTTGTCTTTTAGTTTCCCATGCTTGTCGTGGTAGCCGATCTTCTCCCATTCTGCAGACATGGCCAAACCATCTCAGTTGGGACTGTTCTACTTGGGTCTGAAGGGTTGGGTTTTTAGGCCTTGATGTATCGTCTGGTTGCGGACCATGTCTCTTCTTGTTACTTCAACCACATGGTTGAAGTTGCATAGAACCAAAGGATTGAAATGGCATGACAAGACCACCGGTGTTGAACTGATGACAAGGGCCAGACAGGTGCCTGTGGAACAAGAGATGAGAACAAGGTGCTAGTGTTGGATGGGACACACATTGAAAAAACCTGTAGATACCATTACAAAGTAGTCCTTGTTATGGAACCACCAGGGTAAGAGAGGGGAACTAAGGAACACATGGAGAAGAGAGCTGGAGACAGATATGAAAGGGATAAAGAAGACATGGAAATAGCTTAAGTGGATGGCACAGGACAGGAGCACTCAGCACAGGACAGGAGCACTCAGCACAGGACAGGAGCACTCGGCACAGGACAGGTGGAGCTGGCACAGGACAGGAGCACTCAGCACAGGACAGGTGGAGCTGGCACAGGAAAGGTGGAGCTGGCACAGGACATGTGGAGCTGGCACAGGACAGAAGCACTCGGCACATGACAGGTGGAGCTGGCACAGGACAGGAGCACAGCACAGGACAGGTGGAGCTAGCACAGGACAGGAGCACTCAGCACAGGACAGGTGGAGCTGGCACAGGAAAGGTGGAGCTGGCACAGGACATGTGGAGCTGGCACAGGACAGAAGCACTCGGCACAGGACAGGTGGAGCTGGCACAGGACAGGAGCACAGCACAGGACAGGTGGAGCTAGCACAGGACAGGAGCACTCAGCACAGGACAGGTGGAGCTGGCACAGGAAAGGTGGAGCTGGCACAGGACATGTGGAGCTGGCACAGGACAGAAGCACTCGGCACATGACAGGTGGAGCTGGCACAGGACATGTGGAGCTGGCACAGGACAGAAGCACTCGGCACAGGACAGGTGGAGCTGGCACAGGACAGGTGGAGCTGGCACAGGACATGTGGAGCTGGCACAGGACAGAAGCACTCGGCACATGACAGGTGGAGCTGGCACAGGACAGGTGGAGCTGGCACAGGACAGGTGGAGCTGGCACAGGACAGGAGCACTCAGCACAGGACAGGTGGAGCTGGCACAGGACAGGTGGAGCTGGCACAGGACAGGAGCACTCGGCACAGGACAGGTGGAGCTGGCACAGGACAGGTGGAGCTGGCACAGGACAGGTGGAGCTGGCACAGGACAGGTGGAGCTGGCACAGGACAGGAGCACTCAGCACAGGACAGGTGGAGCTGGGACAGGACAGGAGCACTCGGCACAGGACAGGTGGAGCTGGCACAGGACAGGTGGAGCTGGCACAGGACAGGTGGAGCTGGCACAGGACAGGTAGAGCTGGCACAGGACAGGAGCACTCGGCACAGGACAGGTGGAGCTGGCACAGGACAGGTGGAGCTGGCACAGGACAGGAGCACTCGGCACAGGACAGGTGGAGCTGGCACAAACTTGTTGAAAGTCAATGCTTCTTGTGGAGCTGAGATTAAATGAATTACGTACTTAGAGTGATGAAAATTAAAGACAAAGCTTTTTGATTGAAACTCAGAAACAGGGCCACAATAAACTAAAGCCAAATCCATATGAGTCTAGATTAAATGAATTACGTATTTAGAGTGATGAAAATTTAAGACAAAGCTTTTTGATTGAAACTCAGAAACAGGGCCACAATAAACTAAAGCCAAATCCATATGAGCATAGATTAAATGAATTATGTATTTAGAGTGATGAAAATTTAAGACAAAGCTTTTTGATTGAAACTGAGAAACAGGGCCACAATAAACTAAAGCCAAATCCATATGAGCCTAGATTAAATGAATTATGTATTTAGAGTGATGAAAATTTAAGACAAAGCTTTTTGATTGAAACTCAGAAACAGGGCCACAATAAACTAAAGCCAAATCCATATGAGCCTAGATTAAATGAGTTCAAAAACAATGTAGACCATGTACAGAAAATTATTAATTTTGGTTAGTACACATGCAATGAGAAGTGTCTTGCTGTGTGTCTGCTTACCGTTTTATATACTTTCATTTTGAAAAATTGCACAATCTCTAGACACTTTATAAATGATACTTAAATACAAAAAGCTCATAATCATTTGTTACTAACTGATATTTGTTGTTGATTTATTTTTTTGTACATTATTGATAAGAAGGGAGAAAATGTTATCATTATATATTTAGCATGAAAATGTAAAAGAAAACATAATTAACCTACAAATACAAAAATTACTGGGCTTTAACTTGATGCTTTACATTTTAAAAGCTGTGAAATTTAGGGTGAGCGGTATAAATGCCTACCCAGGATAGTTCTCAGGGGTCTCTGAGGAGACGAAGAAAGAAAAGGATTACATCTCTCTCTGGTGGGGCCTGAAGAGGTGACTAATATGAGGTTGTGCATGGAGCTGGCAACCTCATCGTGTCAAATTACTTGCCACATAAAACACCACTGCTAGAGCAAAGGAAAACTATTTTACAGGCTTTCCACAAAGGAGATCAGCTGTTTAATGGTTCCATGCTCCATGGTGAAGTGAAAGGAAATTGTGATGATGATGAATATAACTGCCTGAGTCTTGAGCTCATGTGTGAGTCAACTCTTAACATATAATATAGTCGTAGTCAATGGAATATTGTTCTTGAGTTAGCGACACAGGAGATTATATGTACAGTGTCATTAATAATTGAGCTCTTTCATATAGCAGTCAGACAGTTTGAAAAATGTTCAGTAATAAAACAGTTAAACAGCATGCCAGTATAAACAAACGCACGATGTGGAAAGTTCAGTTGTAACAAAATTGCCTTGTGTATCAGTGTGTATTGGTAAGGACGGGGGAGTCTCTGATCTATGCTGCATTGATGTGTGCTGTTCTACACTTACATCTTCAGTCAGTTTAAGGATAATTATAACAACATTAAAGGCTCCTTCACTCTTTGTTATTTATGCTTACAAAGCAACGTTTTGCACTCTCTGCACCACCAACACAAGAATAAACAAATAACTCGGCGAAACAAAAAATGAGTTATTTTCTTCTTCTTCTTCCTCTTCATTCGCTGTCATATAACGATATCTGTCATAAGTTGGCGGTCATCTTAGATTTTTCTCATTGCTATACAGTTTATTCGTCAGTCTGCTCCGCATGTGGAGTCGATATTCTTGAAGGATGTGCACTACTGTTTGCTTATCTTTCCCACATGGATACTTGTCAGTCTGCTCAATTTTTAATTTGTTGATGAGATGGTATTTGAGTCTAAAATTGTGTATTTCTCTTCCAGGAAAGCATCTTCAGTCTCTATTATTTGGTCTTCTGTTGACATTTGCTGTCCGAAACCACTCTGATGGGGTGACATCCATTGTTTTCTTTCCAGGTGCCATGTAAATATGGTAAGTCTTTCCTTCAGTTTTCCTGTGCATATAAATAAACTGTTGAGTCTATAGCTATCAGATTTTTTCTGCCCTTTCCAGGTTTTACAGCTTGAATCATAATTGGTTCTTTCTATATTTGTGGCACTTCGATTACGGAAACAACGGCAAATGGGTTGATTTGCCATTGCCCTAAAGACGCCACTAGGCGTGATGGGAAACAATGGCAAAGAAAACCTATCTGCTGTTGCCCTAAGACGCCACTAGGCGTAATGGCCACTGACTGCTTTGACGGTCGGTGGCTAAGGACAGAAGAAGAAGAAGAAGATATTTGTGGCACAATACCTTCTTTTCAGTTTACATTTATTATTTGGATAAGTTCCTTTTAACTTTGTGTCCCAAGATGTTTTAATATTTCATTTGTGATTCCATCCTTTCCTGAAGATTTACGTACTCTTTCATGTTAGCAGTTTCTCATTTTTGTATAGTGTGATGCTGGCCATTCATATATACAAGAGATCACAATTGAAGAACTTTCAAAGTTTGCTGGCCATTTATGCAGTAAAATGAGCTTCAAGTCTCTCAAGTTTGACAATGAGACTCCTACTGCCACACATTAAGCACAATGATTGATCAGTCAAAAATTGTAGCCCTATTATTTTCTGAGATACCAATTTTGGAGGAACCCTAAAATTATACCACCATCTAAACCTGCAAGAGTTTTTATGGAAGGAGACTCACCACCCACAAAAATTAAATTCACCAAAAATTCCCCCCCCAATTAAGCCTAAGAGTTGTCAAGACCATTATAAGAATCTATACCTGTGATATTTTGTATTCTTATTGTGCTTTAACTATAATTTTTATTCATCACACTTTTCTTCTTATATTACTGTGTTTTAACTAGGTTTGTCTATAAAGGTTAGACACTGTTTTTTTAAGGGGGAGGGAGAATTGAATTCATTTAGTAGAATGGCCATTAAGTAACGGATCAAAGTAATGCAAGAGTCCACTATATTGTTAATATGGATTTCAGTACATGTCAAGTTATTAGCCCATAGTACTATATTTTTCACAAGGATAATTTTCCATTAACTAATTCACATTAAAGTCAAAATACTAAATATTAACATCCCATACACAACAAAACTACTTAATGGGAACTTCAAACCATGCTTGTATAAGTTAGTCATACAGTATAATATTTTGAATGAAGACCAGGTGGGAACACACTTAAGTAAAACTAACCCAGGTAAAAAAAAAAAAGGTGCAATTATCAACAAAAAACCAAGAGATCACTGATAACAGTCTAAAACAATAGCTATATTATTACACAGTACATTACTTTTACAAATTCTCTGATCAGTAAAAGTAAATAAAGGCAAAAGCAAAATGAGAGAGCCAACAATGCACAAAACTGGTATCAACACTTGGCATAAATACTAGAGGTGATCAAAAATTAAGGTTCCTAATTTTATTGATGCTTTTTTTTTACAAGATTTAAAAAAAAAACGAAATCACAGTGTTGAAATATATTATTATGAATACTTTTCAACATAGTCTCCGAGAGCATTTATGCATTTGTCCCATCTTTGCACAAGTTTTAAAATTCCTGTATGGTAAAAATCTGACTCTTGATCTGCTGTTGTTGCAGTGCTTTGTCTGCCAGTGTGATGCTCATCATTAATGTTTGTTCTTCCTCCAGAGAATCTTCTGCACCATTCTCTTATGCGTTGAACACTAACTGCATCTTCTTTATACACCTCTATCCACTGTCTATGAATTTCAATCAGAGCAACATTTTTCACCCATAAATAAACTAATAAGACTGCGCACTTCTACATGGGACCACTTTTCAAGTTGTGTTGTCATTTCAAGCGGAACAAGTCAAGCACTCACTCACGTCCACAATGTTGATCACACTGTCCACTTACTACTTACTTACTTAGTCGTTCGTCTTCTACCCTGGGATGTAGATGTTTGCCAGAGAGAGCCCCATACTATCCTATCGACTGTTTTCCTCCTGACCTGGTTCCAATCTAGTCCTCGGTCCTTCAGAGATTGTTTAATGTTGTCCTCCCAGTGAACTGTGGGTCGTCCTGGAGGTCTAGATTCCTGGCTTTTAGTTTCCCATATTTTGTTATGGTAACTGATCTTCTCTCATTCTGCAGACATGGCTAAACCATCATAATTTGGACTGTTCTACTCAGGTCTGCAGGGGCTGGGTTTTGAGGCCATAACCTATCATCTGGTTGTGGACCATGTCTCTTCTTGTTACTTCAACCACATTCCTCAGATACCCCATTTCTGAGGTTTGGAGCTGGCTTTTGCGGGTTGTAGTCATTGCCCATGACTCTCATCCATAAGTCAAGACTGTCCTCTTAATTTGTCCCACAATTAGTGTTGCCACTGAGGGAAATTAAGTTTCCCTAAAGGCAGACAGATTTATACCATAGAGAACCTTATTTTTTGATCACCCCTCGTATAATGATATAACTTGGGATTTTGCATTTTGTTCAATATTTGTATCAAATAGTGAAATAGTGCTTTATCAGGTAGATAGATATCGGAGAGAGGTAACATTAATCATGGGAGATAGATAAAACCCGTGTAAAACAACACATAATAACATAAATAATAACAGGGGGGAAAAATCACAAGTCTTAAAATATCAACATTATGCTTAATTAATTATGATATTCAGAAACATCAAAAAATCTGAATGCGATGATTTTCTCTGTCACTGACAACTATATTTCCATTGGCCAATATTGCCAGTCCTTCTAAACCTTTAAAATGGCCATTCTCGCTACCCCAGCTGCCAAACATAGAATAAAAGTGACCATCTGCCCGAAAGATTTGCATACGGTTATTTCCGCTATCCGCAACTACAACAAATCCTTGGTTATCAACAGCAATGCCTCTAGGAAATTTCATCTGTCCACGAAGGACACCACAAGTTCCAAAGCTGAAGAGGAAGTCACCATACATACTGAAAACCTGAATCCTGTGATTGCTGCTGTCACTGACATAGACTTTGTTGTCAGGACTTACGGCTATGTAATGTGGGTTTTCAAACTGTCCAGTCCTAATACCAAACTGACCAAACATTCGTACAAACGTGCCGTTGGACTGGAAAACTTGGACACGATGATTTTCCTTGTCACATACATAGATGAATCCCATGTTGTCACAGGCAACACCCCATGGGTAGTTCAGCTGACCTTCTTCGGAACCTTCGCTTCCAAAGGCATTCTGAAAATTGCCATTTCTATCAAAAATCTGAACTCGATGGTTGTATCTGTCTGCGATGATAACCTGTCCCAGACCATTAATTGCAATGCCAGCTAGACAGTCAAATTCTCCATCGCCCTGACCATATTTTCCAAAAGTCCTTATAAATCTTCCAGTGTTATCAAATACTTGAACTCTATGATTGCTGCTGTCGGAAACATAAATTTTATCATCCAAGGGAGACACAGCCACACCCCTGGGCCAAGTAAACTCCATTATACCACTACCTCTTTGTCCAAATCGAAGCACTGCTGTACCTTTCTGATTGTACTTGTTTCGTGGAGTGTTCACATATATGCTTGGATTATTGCCACTGGAAAATGATAGTAGACCCATTGCTGATTCATTATTACTTCCTTCTGTGTCAGCAAAAGAAGCACTGAAACGCATAGATGGAGAATGGAAATTGTTAGAATGAGCACCAGGAAACGTTGCAGAAAGTGCTCCTCCTGGATGTATTTCAGATCTGTTCTCCTGCGTCCTTGTAATAGGCAGTCCAGGAGGGTCGGGTTCAGGCTCTGGACTCTCTTCCTCCAGGTATTCAGTAGCTGCTGGCAACGCACCAAGGCTGAGATGGCGTGTTCTGTCTCTCATCTGCTGAAATATATCTTGACCTCTTCCTCCAATCATACGTGAGATCTCTGTATCAGACCGCCGCTCATATCTGCTTCTTCTGTGTGAACGTGTACTCTGCGAAAGTGCTTCCCACCTTGAGTTGTCAACTGGTGGCTCGGGACCATCAAATCGAACCTGTCAAAGAACGGGTGAGAAATCTCATGACAGATGGTACATGCTAAAAAAAAAAAATGAATACAACATGACAGCTATTGTTTCCACAAACGTCATTCAGCACACGCCACAGTCCATGTAGTCACCATTTAGTCACTGATAGTCACTATTATCATCATTTTCCTTTGTCCTCCCAATGGAACATGGAACTACCACAGCAGCTTGTCCTCTTGAAATATGCCTGCACCAAGAATTCACCTGCTCTTGCAACAGTGGTTTCAGTGGTAATTTGTTTTACATGATGAGGTTGCTAACACCATGCACAACCTCATATTAGTCACCTTGTACGACATGTCTGAGGGTGCAGTAGTCATATTATTTCTTTGTCTCCTCAGAGACGCCTCTGAATTAAGGGGGAATTTATAGTCACTAATGTTATAAATAAAAGATAAAAATAGCAACATAGTGTAACATATTCCATATTCATATACGTCTGAACACAAAGCCAAGCAGAAATGCAAACATGTGTCAATCAGTCTTCCATCATTCTCCTTCAATGTATATATATATATACTTACTTACTTACTTAGTCGTTCCTCTTCTACCGTGAGATGTAGAGATTTGTAAGGGAGAGCGCCATACTATTCTATCAGCTGTCTTCCTCCTGGCTTGGTTCCATTCTAGTCCTTGGTCCTTCAAAAATTGTCTAATGTTGTCCTCCCAGCGGACTTTGGGTAGTCCTGGAGATCTGGATCCCTGGCTCTTAGTTTCCCATGCTTGCCGTGGTAGCTGATCTTCTCCCATTCTGCAGACATGGCCAAACTATCTCAGTTGGGACTGCTCTGCTTGGGTCTGCAGGGGTTGGGTTTTTAGGCCTTGGCGTTTCGTCTGGTTGCGGATCATGTCTCTTCTTGTTACTTCAACCACCTTCCTCAGATACCTCATTTCTGAGGTTTGATATATATATATATATATATATATATATATATATATATATATATATATATATATATATATATATATATATATATATATATATATATATACAGTACTTTGCAAAAAAAATGGCAGTCATATTTTCGCAACGCAGCACACTCATAGAAGCAAATAATAATAAAAACTGTATGTCCAGAGGAAGATTGGTATCTCCCCTATCTATTAACAGTGGTTTCAGTACAATATAATGTTGCCTTCTCCAGCAAGCCAAGCCTGGATGCGGCGAGGCATACTTCCCACAAATGTTTGTAGGTAATTGAGAGTCAGACTGTCCCAGTATTTTTCAGCTACCTTCTTCAATTGTTCAACGTCTCTGAGTCCACTCTTTTTTAAATGATTCTTGAGTAGTGCCCAAACGTTTTCAATTGGGTTTAGATCAGGACTGTTGCTGGGCCACTTCAGCACTATCACATTCTTCTCTTGCAGCCATGCTTTGGGGGTATGAGCTGTATGATTTGGGTCATTGTCATGTTGAAATGTGCACCCATCGGGGTACATGACCTGCATTGGGAGCCGCGCTAGCGTAGTGGTTACAACACCGCTCTGGCGACCGGGTGATTCAGGATCAAACCCGGGCGACGGCATTTGAGGATTTTTCGTCGACCGGGAATGGGACTGGATTAACTCGAGACCTGGCGAAGACATTTGAAGGAGTGTCGTCGACCAGGGATTGGCGGCTCCTGAGCCGACCCAGCTCTAATGGGTACCTCCGAAATCGGCGAGTATCTGCCTGAATGGCGAGGGACACCTGTCTCTGTACAAGAAAAGGGATACTCACGTAAAATCAATGTCAGGTTAGACATTAATAATAACCTGAGATTTCGCCTCGAGTATTAGCGGGCGTACGAAAAAAAAAAAAAAAAAATGACCTGCATAAATGGCAGAAGGTGTCCCTCTAGTATGTCGATGTACCTTTCTTTCGTGAGAATTCCTGTGAAAACACACAGTGGGGTGGCACCTCTTGCTGACACCCCTCCCCAAAGATGGAATTTCTAGGTATGTTTCGGTCGCTGGTACACAGGCGTTACAGAGCCTTTCGTCCAAATATTTATTTGAGCAGGATAAGACCAAACAGAACATTCATCTGAAAAAAACACATTCTCCCATGACAAATTTTGGTGTTCGTGGCACCAGTTCAAGCGCATCTGTTTGTGAGTCTCTGTGAGCAATGGTGACGAAATTACCCGCTTTTTTGTGTAATTCATCCTGTGTAGCTCCCGGTTGACAGTAGCATTAGATACCTCTGGGCTTCCCAACTCGATCATGCGCTGCCGTATGTTTTCTACACTCTTCATTGGCCCAGCCCGAACGATTTGGGCAAGACGCCGATGGTCCTTTGTGTCCAAAATTCTTGGCCTCCCACTACCTTCTTTTCGCTCGATTCCATTACCTGCTTTTAATTTACTCACAACTCTGTAGACAGTCCGCTCAGGAATGTTCAAGGTTTTAGAAATGTTTGAACATGTTTGATTTCCTTCATTCCAAAGCTGTGAAATTAACATACACTTTGACTTTGTATCCATTTTCTGCCACTAGCATTTGAAATTGTCGTCTGCTCTATTATCAAGGGACGTTACTCTACGCTAATTTTTTTTTTTACTTTTGGTAGTGTTTGCTCACTTCAGTGGAGTGCAAATTTGGGGCAGAACATGCATATTTAATTAGATTTCAGCTTATTTAGCTGAGCAATATGACTGCCATTTTTTTTGCAAAGTACTGTATATATATATATATATATATATATATATATATATATATATATATATATATATATATATATATATATATATATATATATATATATATATATATATATATATATATTACTTGGGAGCGCCAATTACCCTGTTTGCCTGGGGCACCAAATACCCTGTTTGCCTGGGGCACCCAATACCTTAGCATCAGCCCTGCTCTTACAGCATGCATGAGGTAGCAGTATTCTTATTCTTTCTTTGTCTCCAGAGGCCCCCGACCCCCAAGAACTACATGAAGCACATTTGAGAAAACAATACACAAAATACCTGTGATGTTCTCACTGCCATGGAGGGGGACAACTGCCTTCTTGATGCACCAGGTGAGATGGAAGATGATCTCATTTCAGCATGTAAAGCACCAGGTGAAATGGAAGATGACCTCATTTCAGCATGTAAAGCACCAGGTGAAATGGAAGATGACCTCGTGTCAGCGTGTAAAGCATTTCCACTTCTGCCATTGTTGTGCTCTGTTAGAGGCGGTACAAAAGTACGTTCTCTCTCCATTAGCTCCACCCGTCGAAGTGTGTTATCACTTACTGCCTGACTTTGCGCTGGTGCTACCCTGGATGTTATGATCAGTTCTCCAAAATTACTGATTGTTGATGATAGAAAAGTGCTTTCTAGAGAGGCCTGAATTTGTTTAACAGTTGGTGGTCTGATGGTACCATCTTCATAACAGTGAACAGTTTCCAGATGCTCCTGACATTGGCCTTTCATTTCCACTAAATCCCCATCAGGAATGGGACGACTCATACTGAGCACAGACTCAGCTGAGTCACAGAAGCTGGCTAAGCTGGCTATCTCTACTTCAGCATTTTCTTGATGAGTTCTTATATTTCTTAGCTCCCCCGTGAGAAATGTGTCGACGTCTTCTCTTAGGGTTCTCTCCCTGGCTTTGAGCTCCCTTATGTGCCTTTCCAAAGCCTCTGAGATTTCTACCTTGACACGTTCACAGTTGCTCTGCAGTTGTGTTCCCTTCCTGCCAAAAGCAATGATATAGTCAGTCAACTGGGGAAAGCCACGTCGTACCTGGTTGATCATTCTGGTGACGTCAGCCCGCACCTGAATTTCAATAAATACATTATTTGAAACATCTTTTATGTGTGTAAGTGGGGAGGGAGAGGCGTGAAGAGCGATATATTTATAAATTAACAGAAAGGAATTTAACTATGCTTATCTATATTTTTGCCCCGTGCAGTTCCGGGAAGTCTTTGAAGAGATAAAGGAAGAATAGGTCTACTGCACTCTCAGGCATGTCGTACAAGCTTCAGTGGTGGCTCCATGCTCCATAAGGAGCGCAAAGGAAAATGATGATCTATATTCATATAAATGCCGCAAATTATATCAAGTCTGCACATGAAGAAATACCATTAAAGATGTTGAATGATACATATCTATCGGCAGCAATATAGACAAAGTTGGAGGAATGTATGGTGAAAACAAAATAAGAATACAAAAGGCAAGAGGGGTGTTCACTGCACTGAGAAATATACGGAAATCAAAAGAAATCAGGTCCAAAACAAAAAATCTGAATTTTAAAACTCAAATATCAATTCAGTCTTATTGTATGGCTATGAAACATGGAGAAGAACAACCAAGAAGTTACAAACTTTCATTAATGGGTGCTTGCATAGAACAGAAGGATTGAAATGGTATGACAAGATCAACAATGTGGAACTGATGACAAGATCAACAATGTGGAACTGATGACAAGATCAACAATATGGAACTGATGACAAGATCAACAATGTGGAACTGATGACAAGATCAACAATGTGGAACTGATGACAAGAATCAGGCAGTTGCCAGTGGAACAAGAGATGAGAAGAACAGGCTGGCAATAAATAGGACACACACTGAGAAAACATGTTGATAGTATTACCAGACAGTCCTTATTCTGGAGTATCCCAGGTAAGAGAGGTAGAAGGAGGCTGAAAAATATAGGGAGAAGAAATGGGATAAAGAAGATATAGAAAGACTTTGAATGAATGGCACTGGACATGAGGACCTGGCACAAATTTGTTGAAAGCCTATGCTCCTTGGGGAACTAAGGCCCAATGAATGAATCTATATTCAAACAAACTATGTTGGAGTTGATTAGCTTAACAATGTTCATAAAACTTTAATTGCAGAAGTGAATTAGTTCAACAACAGACATGGAAAACAACTTGAACAAATAGCACAATACAAGAACGTCTTAGCATGAACTAATTGAAGGCTCATGTTCCACAGGGATCTGAAAGGCAGGGAAGAAGACGCTTAACAATATTCTTATGAATTATATTTGAGTGAACCTTCTGAAATTTTGTTCATGAACACTATTTGTTGAACTGCACTAGCTGTGTTAGCTAAACAAGGAACTACAGCATATCTTTACAGAACACATTACATTGAGGTAACAATTTTTTCCGTAACTGTAGTCATTAGAGATTACATTACATTGAAATAAACACTTTCTTTTCCATGTAACTACAGTATATCTTTACAGAGGCGGATCCAAGGAGGTGGCGGCGGGGCGATCGCCCCTTCCTTGGGACTTTGAAAACCTTTATTTCATATCAACTGCTCCAGTATTTTTCCCCCCACTTGGGACTTAAATATAAGTAATCATTAGGTTGGACGACGGACAAATTAAAACAAGTCTGGTACTGGACAATGGTAAGTACCCTAAAGGCTAAGAATGTAGTTTGCAAGTAATTCTATGTGGCGGGACAATGAAAGACCATAAAGGGAACCGCCAAACAACAATGAGACAAAAGATAGCTCCAGGCAGGCGACACAAGGGGACCACTCGATCTGCAAAAGCAGAGGATTTTGTGACAAGAGGCGGATAATTTCCGTATCGGCGGCAATTCCCAAATCAAAAAGATATTATGCTATAATATAAAATATGTATGAATTGTTATCAAATTTTGTCTCTTTGTGGTTGTACCTTACTTTCATGTAATTGTTATAAATCCTTATATTTTTTAAAATATAAAAATGAAAATTTTTAGTTACTGTAAAATAAAATTATCAAATTGTTACATTTGTTTTCTTCAAAATTCGGTATTTTGTTTGTTTTAATTGTCTTTTTTTTCTTAACCAGCGGCACTTAGGCTTTCAGCCCTTCGGCCCAATGACATGTCATTGCGAGGCTGGGGAACCTGAGGACTTTCCTTCCAACCCGGTCAGGAGCTTCGCTCCTTCCCATCCACAGAGGGTTTATCACAGGAGCCGTTCAGGTTATTCAGTCAAATTTCCGGTCGTAAACATTCCTTCAAACGCTGATGCCCGGGTTTGAACCATGAACACCTGGTTGCCAGTACAACGCCCTAGCCATTACACCAGCGCGGCTCCCTTTTAATTGTCTTAAAATATGTGTAAATAAGGAGCAGGGTAGAGGGGGGGGGGGTCCTTATCATTCTGATGTATCGCCCCTCCCTTGGACAATTCCTAGATCCGCGGATCTACTATGAAGCTTGAGCTTCAGAGTCACCAAGTCCAGTTTTCTCTATTGTACGTTTCTTTTCCACCCTCACCACTTTTTCTTAATAAAAGGGGCCCCTCCAAGAGTTAAAAACAACAATGTAATGCAATATATAGAATGATGAACACTATATACCCTAATTATAACCCATTTGGGGTTGAACGGTGTATCCTTTGCACACGACAAACACCAGTTTTTAAGTGCAGGGTTAAAAAATCAAACCAAACCTCCAAAAGTTAAAGCTTCAGGACCCCAAAATGTGGAACCCCCACTGTATCTTTAGATATTACATACAATACAGTGTAGTACACTTTTTTGTTTACTAAATTATATCCTTAGAGATGATAGTACATTGAAGTAAACTTTTTGTTTTTCCTCTCTTTTGCATCTTAAGAAGTTAGGGATCACTAATACAGCTGGTCTGTAATTGCAAAGAAACCTGAATCAAATTATTTCACGTGCTATGGTGTGGCCATAAAACCACCACCATAGCATTTATTCGTGCTACAGTCTAGTCATAATAATAAAATAAAAAACTACCAGTCGCTATAATAAGCAAGCAAGATTCTTAACTAATATAAAATAACCCGAGACACTGAGGGCAGGGTAGAGAGTGGTAGTAAATCGGCTAGGTCAGTTTTGGACACAATGCACGCTAATTTAGGCGGCAGTCGTCATGGAGAGTATGACGTAAATAGGAACAGCCCCAAACTTAGTAAGACCACGAGAAAGAATAACCAATAATAAATTGAATAGAATAATCGCCAACCAATAGAAGTAGCCAGCTAAGCACGCACTACAGAGGTCAGCTGCCGGGAAACTTAGAGCAGCTAGTTAGAAGAAATCAAGCCTAGCATACAGACGCGTCTTAGTGAGCGTCTGTCTTCTTCATTTGTGGTACACAAATATTGTTCGTGAGGATTCGTTATGTCTTCAAATATACACGCAGGAGAAGATTTGATTTGATAGGTATGAACATCATCCATGCCATTGTCGGCTTGGTATTGCTTCATGTAAGTAGTTACAGATTTTGTCTCGATATTTTCGATTTCAGCCCAGCTCGTCTGATTTTAATGTCACACAAACACTTATAACAAACTACAAAAGTGCAAAATGAAAGAAGCCCAAGATAATCAGAATTGTAGAAAGAATATAGAAGTGGCAAAGATAATCAATAAGGAGATACGTAACCCAGAGATAATCATTCATAAAAACATAACAGATGTTGATGTAGCAGATGAATATTTTACCCCAGAATGGATAGAAATTAGAGGGGAAAAACATATAGTACACAAAGAACACTCTGGATGCATCGATATGAACGTTTGTCAAAGATTGTAAACGTTTTCTGATGGATTTGTTACATGCAAATTGCTATACAAAAAAGAAGTTTCGAGTTTACTTGACTTGGCTGTTGGAGATTTCCTTGCATGTTGGATAATGTAAAGAGTACATGTTTCATAGTATAGTACACCACTAAACTCTCCTAACAATATCAACCAAAGAGGAATGGAACGAACCTATACCTTATAATACACCAAGAAACTTCCATCTCTGGCGGTCTTCAAGCCAGTAAAAGATCTAACTTGGGATTGGAAATAAATATGTGAAGCACACGGCTACATACAAGTATAACATTAATTGGTGCCTTACCCAGTTCACCACACTGCACCACGGTGACATATAACATTAATTGATGCCGTGACAATCCGGCTACATAAGCAGTGCCTATTTCTGAAGTAATTCGTTGTGTATGTTGCCAGTTCAATGCACATAGGAGTGAACGAGCGTAACAATATTCGTATGAGATGTATTGGCATAAGTTAACATCTAAAATTGCCCATTACTTTACCTGAAGAGAGACAATATGCACATATCACCATATAGAATACGTACCTGCTCCATATGTGTTCGGCGACAGTCCTCACACACAAGCTGATCACAGTGACAACAGCGCGTGATCCTACCCTCGTTGTGACAAATATAACACCCAACACTCTCGGCTCCGGCTGCATCCTGAGGAACAAACTGCGGGCTAGCTGCTCTTTGAGGCTGTAGAAACTCTCTCGATGCCCTCACTTCACTTACTTCATTCCTGCTTATGCTTTCAATAGCCCTTCCTGCCGCGCCAGACAGCTCCAGGAAACCAATGATAGTCAGGTTGTTTGGAAAGCTTGCAGGGCCATTACGTGGTACAAAGTGGTCAGCTCGACATTCAGGACAACGGATGGAACGTGTCCTTCGATCTACTAATCCTTCTAAACATGGAGTAAGACAAAACGTGTGCTGGCATGGAAGGAGTTTAGGCTGCTTGAATCTTTCCAAACATACAGCACACTGCAATAACCGCTGAACGTGTTCAGAAGCCAAAGACATATCCGAACTTGCCATCCTTGATGTTGCCATGATCACTTGAAAGCTATTCAACAAATTATTGAGTGTCGTATCTCAGATTGTTTTCTTTATGTGTCATTGTCTGAGGGAAGATGAAAAAAAACACGTTTGTTCGATATCTGGAAGGTAGCTCATAAATATTTATTATTTTTTTTTAATGAAGAAAAAATATCCAGTTCAACCTCTGATGGGTTATAATTAGGATATATAGTGGCACTAATTCAAGATAGTTTTGTTGATTTCCAATATATGAATATGGTATCATTCCATCCCTCCAATTAGAGTGTCAAATAGTGTGAATGTGTGTGCTATCCCTTGTCCCCAAAATGGTAGTCTCTCACGCCTGTCATGCTGTTAATAAGGGGGAAGATGGTGAAAAACCCTGGAGTGTTTAGAACGACACTCAATTCACTATTCATCTGTCATTATCAATAGGCATTACAAGAACCTCACCATACCTTCACTTAGCATAAATCTATGCTAGCAGCAACATAAAGAGGGGAAAAGTGCCAAGAGGTTAACACTGCTGCTTCTACAGGCATGTCGTAAAAGGCGATAAATGCGATGTTGTGCATGAGGCTGGCAACCCCATCATGAAAAACAAACTGCTAAAGAAACTATCACTGCAGGAGTATGTGCTTTAACGCAGACTTCCAGTAAAGGGACCACCTGCAGAGGCATCTCATTGTTTAGTAAAGGGTGACAAGGATATGGATCAAAGAATGATGAATCAGCTATGTAGAAGACAGTTCTGTTAGATGCTGTCAGGTGACTTCGACAGCATAAAAATGTGGTTTCAAGGTAGGGAAGCTTCCAAGAGTAAAATGTTCAGACGGTATGTAGCCATTTCTTAATAAATGCTATCTAGTTAGAGCATTTTCCTATCGCGGCACAGTTTCTGGGATTGACACCTGGTAACACCACGCTTTTACAATCTACCTAGCTGTAAGTGGATACATGACCCTGCTCATGAGTTAGGGAAGGCAATGAGAAAGAGAACTGTCACTCCACCTCATAAAGATGGACCTAACATGGTGAAGTCTCTAGCATTTCACTCCCCTAAGTCAGTTTCTGCTACATGGCTACCTTTAGCCCTAGCATCATCCGTATCGAAGAGCCAGAAACAATAATAAAAACAGACCTAAGAACAGAACCAGACCACAACCAATCATAAATAATAATAAATTCTTTAAGCACCAAACACGGCGCATAAGGCAGAAACCAGTGCTCTCCAGGTTGTTCGTTGTGACGCCACTCCTCTTAGCTCTTGCACATTATTTAGGCCCAACGTTCTTCCTTCTCTTATTATTGTTCTTCTGAGTGTTTCTTTTGGTCTTTCTTTTTTCCTCTTACCCTCAGGAACCCAAGTGAGCGCCTGTAGTGGTATTCTGTTGTTTTGCATTCGTAGGACATGACCGATATATGACCATCGTCTTTTCCTTATATAGTCGGAGACATATTTCTGCCTAGAGTCTTCTCTTATTTGTCGATTAGTCTTCATGCTAAAGGTTAAAAAGAGAAAGTGAATATGGACATGGCAAACTGGCATGAAAGAACTGACAGAAGAAACGTAGACGAAAGAAAACATGTAAGGATCGGTGAAAGAGGGGTTCAAGGTAGACGGGATCTCGGAGACAGAGCCGACAAAGTAATCTAATGTTGAAAAAGTGGCCAGAAAAAGTTTTAGCTCTAAGTTCCATATGGAACGAAAAGGACCGAAGAAGAAGCCAAAGCTACATACCTCGTAAAAGCACGGAAAGTAAGTGGCACAGAAAGCCTGGGTAGGAATAAGTCAGATTTTACAATGTACGACAAGTTTTGTTCCTTACTCCGGTGCATGGACCAAAAAGGGCTTACAACTTCAATATGTTAAACAAATTGCTACATAAACCATCACTTTAACAGCACATGACAGGCTGCAGTGCATGCTCCTTGAAAGTGGCCCAGTTATAGTAGTGACCCTATGCTTTTGAAGGCAACTTTTGATGATGAATAAGTTTCACACTAAGAGGTTTACTACCGTAAGACTGAGTGCCGCAAGTGGATAATATAGGTTTGAGAGATACTACATAATAAAGGAATCACTCTAACAACGTGCTCCAATTTTAATACAAGTATTCAGACAGTGCTTCTGGGTGGAGTAGAAACGTAGAATACAACTGAAGCCGTTATGAAACCTCAAATCTCTGCTAGCGTATAAATTACGTTGTGCTTACACCTGCAACGGAACAAAGTAAACACTGTATAAACGTAGATGCGGACAAACTGAGCGACAACCGCGGAAAAGGTAATCGGAAGCAGTGGGAGAAACTCCCCTCTCAGAATATCAGCAGAAAGATGCTTAACACTGCATTCTTAAAGAAAGGAGGGAAAAACAAAAATAACAGGCAGGCCATGCAATAAATGAAACATGCAGCTTACGTAAGAAAGTGAAAAATAAAAGTACATGGATGGAGATGAAAGTCGTGTTGATGAAAGAATACATATCTGCCTGAAGTCTGCAAAGATGAATGTTCCAAAAGAGTGTTAAAAGGGCGGAAGATATATAGATAAACAGACGGACGGACCGATAGATATATAGATAGATATAAATAGATAGATAGATAGATAGGTAGGTAGGTAGGTAGGTAGGTAGGTAGGTAGGTAGGTAGATAGATAGATAGATAGATAGATAGATAGAACTTTATTTTCAACGGGTTAAGAATTGGGCACGCAGGCCCGTCTTACATTCTGCCCTTCCTCTCTCTGTCATCTTGCATACTGTATCCTTTCAATCGCACATGTATTTTGAGCATTATTTAAGCATACAACATTATCAAGGTAAAAAAATAGCATACATTTGTAATATTCAGTCATGATCAAATTTAAGTATGTTAAAACAAAAATTAAATTTAAAAATTAAACTTAAAAAATAAATAAATACATAAATATAAAAAAATAAAAGAAAGTAATGAAAAAAAAACCAAAACCGACAAACAAACAAAATCTAAACCATTCTTACAGTAAATTAGAAATCACTTGAAACATAATTAGATTATGGTGACATATAATAAGAACCCGTGAAATATTGGAAATCTGCTGTTGAATGACTAGGGACTTCGTGTGTTGTCAGCGTATGCGGAAAATTTTCCCAGAGGTAAGCGGCTTTGAGTCCCCAAGCAGATACTGTCACAGGGAGTGAATTGTTAACGCCTCCACTATACGAGATCCAGCTTTATGACCAATGCTCCTTAGGTAGGCATTTTGCCCTACCTCTTACTCATCTTTTATTGCTAGTTATACAGACATTCTCCAACATACTTAAAGTATTAATTTAATGGCGATGCAACATTATAACTAGTATAACAGCATACATTTACAGTAGCTGATTTCAATATAAAAGTAAAGTATATTAAAATGAAAAACTAGATCATCAGTATATTATATAATAATTCGAAACATAAGTTAGGGCGGCATATAATTAGCACTCATAAAGTATACTGCTCAAAAAAAGTTAAAGGCCACTTTCAATTTTTAGGTCATTTCAACTAAGCTGTTTTTTTTTAAACCTGAACACCCAGTCAAAAAAGTTTTGCTGCATTTTGTTGCATGCTTAAACAATGTTTGTTAATCTGACAATAAATAAACATACATACCCATTGCCCGTTCCTTCCGAAAAGTGGGTGAAATGTGTTCACTATAGTCACGACTTGCACGTGAAAAGCAAATTTCAGCAATGTTATCAACAGGCTTTGCCATAGGAAGCATTTTCAAACATGCATTATTTCCCTTTCCACCACGTACATTTGATTGACCTTGGAGGTACACACACGTAACACAGATTTGATTTATTGTCAGATTAACAAACATTGTTTAAGCATGCAACAAAATGCAGCAAAACTTTTTTGACTGAGTGTTCAGGTTTTAAAAAAAACAGCAAAGTTGAAATGACCTAAAAATTGAAAGTGGCCTTTAACTTTTTTTGAGCAGTATATTTAAAGATAGACAGACAGACAGACAGATAGATAGATAGATAGATAGATAGATAGATAGATAGATAGATAGATAGATAGATAGATAGATAGATAGATAGATAGATAGATAGATGGATGGATGGATGGATGGATGGACGGACGGACGGACGGACGGGCGGGCGGTCAGATAACATCTGTACTATATATCTGTATATCGACGAATACGAACAGGTTTTAACAAAACTGTAACGTCCAGAACCGAAATCACGGTTTAGAAGCCAGACGATTGCTCGGTGCTATGTAGCAGTACACACCTAAGTCCCACGCTATAAATAGTCTTATGACGCAACTGGAAGGTGAACTATGCAGTCGCGAGGCATGTGAATGAATGAAACGTAACTCATAAAATGTATGCATCTCTGGTGAGCGAAAAATTATCTCGAAAGATGTATAAAGTAATACATGAAGTTTAGAATGTGATACTATCACATTCCCGTGTTAGAAAACGGGTATACCTGTATGAGTATTTAGTCCGGACTTCAGTGAAAGGTGGACAAAAGCTTATCAGGTACCCTAGTGAGTACTGAAAACAGGAATACACCGAGTAAAATCTACATTACAGCAGTTTGTCTTATGTTAAGGTGCTGTTATCCCCTAGCTGCCATCCTCTAATTCCCAGCCGTTATGAATTTTCTGTCCTATGTTCTTACTGGTGTAGATAAACCAGAATTCGCCCGAGGTATGTGTAGCGTGAAAGAATGCATCAGTAGCGGTTCACTGCGTTAAGCAGTAACGTGAAATGCTTCGTCTACAGAACAGCAATACAGACCGCCAATTCCTAATAGATGTTTTAAGCAAGATAAATTGCAGCTGCATGAGTCATCGAAATGAGCAGCCCGT
Organism: Oreohelix idahoensis; assembly: GCA_024509875.1. NCBI lineage: Eukaryota > Metazoa > Mollusca > Gastropoda > Stylommatophora > Oreohelicidae > Oreohelix > Oreohelix idahoensis. Next base: position 39,858 of record JAMPIV010008626.1, on the reverse strand, counting down.
GTTCTGACCTTAAGAGTTGTGTTCAGAACTTTGGGGTGAGCCAATATGTCAAAGGATAAAGGACAAAGAAATGACCTCCGCTGTGACCACAAGGACTTCAACAGCGACATACTAACGAAAGCATCAGAGAAACGAAATTCAGAACTAAGATACATGCATTTTAAAAAATTTTTAAAACTTTTACATGCCTTTAAAAAATAGCTGTTTTCACGCTCGTAAAATCCGCGTAGAAATGCCATAACGACACGATTAAAAAACATGATCAGAATTTACGAAATTAATAAATGATTAAATCGCATATTATTAAACAGCCACGTGTAGTTCCCCTGGGTCTCTGAGGTTGTGCATGTGGCTGGCAACTTCATCATGTAGAACAAATTGCTACAGTACCATACTGCAAGAGTTTGTGCTTTGTTGCAGGCTCCTTTAATGAGACCATACTGTCGTGGTTGAGTTAGAGTGTAGAGTATTTGTCGAGTTGGACAACTGTAGTGAAATCGACAAGGGATAGTGGACTGACAGAGTTATAGATTACACTTTGGATAAGGTGTAAATAGGAGATGGACTTGAGACAACCTGGAAGAAGATTTATCAAAATGATCTCTCTCTCCAAGCCTCAACTCACTTATGTCTGTCTCAGCACCTCCTGCTCTCTCTCTTTTCTCTTATCATACATAGAGATTATAGTAAAGAGCTAAAAATACAAATATGGATGGAAAGGTCGTGAACAGCGCATTAATAAATGTGTAAAATTTATTAAAGAAGAAAAGCATGAAAATAATGCATATCATCACAACAACATAAAATTACATCCATAATCAAATATTCATCCATAATCATATACACCAACAACCACACACACAGATCACCATTCATAAAACCTGTAGAACACAAAGAGATAAATAATCGAGTGACAGTCCTTCGGTTTTCGGGGACCAGCTGAAGTAACTCCAGTAAGTGGTGTTTTCGTATATATCCTCCATCGGTGATGGAATTAACCTGAATAACATCACTGTATAGGCGCTATCGTTGGTGACCCCCCCTACTGGCGCGAGTTGGGCTGGGGACGCTGTTTATCTCCTGCTGACCAACTGATTGAACTGGGCGACAGCCTGTCTGCTTTTCGGGGACCAAATGTACTAGCTCCAGGAAGTGAATTACTTGTAGATCCTTCGTGAGGGACTAGCCTACAAACCTTTCTTTGTTGGTGCTAAACGTTGGTGACTCCCCTTATAGCGTGAGTGGGGCTGGAACTCTGTCCATAGATGGCTGCTCATACGTGCGAGGTTTTAAGTATCCAGGAAATACACCAGAAGAAGTCACTTGAGGACAAAGAGACCCAGGCGCGCTTATCCGGCGCAAGGCTCCGCTTGGCTGTAAATCCTGTTTAAACTGGTTTGGCTGTGGTTTGCTGAGTGCCCCGTTTAGGCACAAAAAAGGCGGGTGATATGGAATTCTGCTATAGGCATGCTGAGCGGGTTTGATATTCTGGAAGCCGCAATGCTCTGGCTGGTAATCCAATAGGCGAGTAGAGAACTACTACTGCGTTTGGCGATTCCAGATTTAGCGTTGGCTCCGTTGCACTGCGTGAGCTTAACTTGGCGTTGACAAAAAGGGGTTTTGATTCAGGAACGGGGTTGACGATTCGTGACGCTAGCGGTATTCAGAACCCTCTAGATCGAAGAGAATATTTCGTTCTTCGCCTGACTGGAATCTGCTCTCGCGAGTCGGTCTCCCTGAAACTGAGACCCAAAAGAGACACCTTTTAACTTCAAGCAACGCTAAAATCACACTAACTTTATACAGAAAGTTTCGCTCCACTATGGGATTAGATTTATTGTAGTTATTGCTATGATAGTTTAGGGCTGTCTTTAACCATGTCTCCTGTTCCTTAAAAATATCAATTATCAACACGCGCCCGCATAGGCTTAATATCTTTTGCACACCCAGGTACCTGTCAGTAACTGTTCTGACAGCAACAATCTACTCCTCTTCTCCCAATCTCAACATACAGAAAACCTAACCTGTAGTTACAGTTAAATGAATATGCTTATTCATCTTACAACATTAAATGAATTTACATAAACAGATTACAGCATTTGACATTACACCAATAAATCGTATGTCCCCTTTGGAAAATATATTATCATTCCACAAAATGAGTACAAAGAAAATGCAATGTTCTTGCTATAATAATACAGTTGTGGCTAGATCATAAGATATAATTATATCTATGCCTGGTGGCTGCTTTCAGTGAAAGTTATAGACTAGTGCCTAGCCACACAAGTAAGCATAAAATGATCCTCCCTTGCCACTAGAAATATCTATCAAAAGGAATAAGTGACTATCTCCTATAATCCAGAGTTATTACCTGCATCTCACTATTCAGTTTTAAAGTGAACAATCCACACCTGACATTATCTTACAGAAATGACAGTTAATTTTTGCTGACTCTTAACCCAATGGTAAGCATTCGTGGACTGATTCTACGCCTAATATCTGTTATTGTAAGTTTAACATTTAACCCATGATAAACCCCAACAGTTTAAGCAACCCTACGGGGCCGTAGACAGCGCTACCTTATCACTGAATAAATTACTAGGAGAAGTCCTCAGAAATAAATTCACTTCCCTAACAGATATATATAAAAGCTAACATGAATCTAATATTATAATTATAAGATATGTCAACTCACCCCGAAAAATGACTAGAACATAGGCAAACACATTCTAGTACTGTGTTAAAGTTTGCCTTATCTCATGATGGTCATCTACGGGCCAGGAAAATTTACGAATGTCTTTGTCTATTAAAACCAGTCTACTCTTATAGATCACAAGGGACGCTCCCCCCCCGAACACCTGGCGTGCGTATTTCTACAGAAGTTCGGCGAAAGACGTAATCTAGAGTAAGACAAAAGAAATCGTGCGAAAGTTCCCCAGGTAGAGAAATGCATAACATTATGCTCTATCTTGTCTAAGGGGCGAAAACCCAAAGACTGACCGCGGGTTGTTATCTTCCCCTGAAACAGATCACACTCGTTACCCAGGCCTCAAAGGGTACCAGCCGCTCGTCATCAAACGTTTTAAAGCGACCAGAGAAATTCCCCTGTTGGGACCACAGAGGGTACCCGCCGCTAACGAACCGTTTCTTTCACAGAAACCGTCTTAGGCTCGTTCTAACACTTAAAGCGGACCCGAGAAATGTTTCTCTGGTCGAACAGGTGCGTTTAGATAACATTACGTCTAGCGTTAGCTGACCGCAGCTGGCCAGCGTAAACAACCTCGGGTGGGGTTTGAGAAGGTGAAAAAATGTAGGTAGAATATGAAAGAAACGAAAAAAAAAAATGTCTCGGAAAACAGAACATTTAAAGGAGTAATCAAATTATGGACAAGATGGTAAAATAAATTATCTTTCACGTGACAAGTGCCCCCCCCCCCCCCTTTTAAAGTTCGAGGAATACGGACAAAAATGACAGTAATTTATCTTTTCCATCGTCTTTAGTTACCTGTCATTGGAACATCCTATACTCATAAAACCAAATACGTTTCCAATTTCTGTCTGTCTGTATGACTAGCTCCGAGTTCATTTCTTTTCTTCCCTCTGTCTAATAGACGTTCAGCGAATGGGATTTTGCGAGGCCACTGAACACTGACATAATCTGTTTCCGTGTGAACATGACCTTCCTTCCCCAATTTGCTTTGTCTGTCCATGGTCCGGAAAATTATCCGCAACTGTTGTGGTTTTCGGCCCCGCCTGAACTCACTGGCCACTGCGTAGATAATCCGCCTGTTATGTGCAGTGTAATCGTTGCTGGACTCGGGCTGCTTATGTATATTTTTACCTGTCACGGGCGTGGCCTTGAATAACCCTCTATAGCTGCAGTCTATAGGGATTTTTCGCGCGCGTGTAACCCTAGTTGGTAAATAAAGCCGTTCGTTGGCCGAAGAAATGCTAGCATTTTTCTTCTGCCTCTCCACACCTACTCCCCTGTTTCGGTGGGAGCATTGATCAATCTTCAGACCTGTGCCGTCTAAAGGTGGATCTGGAGCTTTCCTTGCCTTGCCAGTCACAACTCTGGCTTGGTCAACGGAAATGATCAAGTTGCTCGGTAATGGCCTGGCGGAGGCGACTACTTTGCTGTCCATCAGTGGGGTTGAGACCACTGGAATAATGCGATTTGAATGAGAGAAACTCAGCTGCCTGAAGCAGAGAGTAATCGATCGCATTCTGGGGTTCTACTAAATCATAACAGATCTCCGTAGCTTCTATCCGTGAGAAAGATAGGTAATATCTGCGAGTTGGAGAGTTTGTTGTGTCGCTTTACGGTTACTAGCATGACGTGAGCCAAGGCTCTCAACAATGGCTCCTTGTACAGTAGTAAGGCAGCTTTTCTCACTGTCTTCTGCCCTGAGAAGTGTGAGAGACTCAAATGGAATACCAGGGATCCCTTCGCCTGGAACCCTGTGTCCACCATAAACGTCAACTTTGCCCTCCCCTGAGGAAGTTACTGGCGTCAGTTGAACTTTGTCCTGCAATGCGAGATCCACTTCCTGGTTGACAGGCCCCGCAGACTGCATGCAAAAGACTGGACGGTTTGAGATCCCGTTAGATCGCGAAGTGCCCGAGAAAAAACTCTCGGTGTGTTTTTCCAAAGTTCCTTGGAACGGTTTGGAAAGTTTAACCCTTTTAGCAGGCGACTTATTCTTGCACCTTTTAAGCTCAGGGTGATAAGAGGAGCGGCACCTCCTTTCTATGATCATTGAGTTGGAGGGATGCGCCTCTGCATATGGTTTTTCGCTGTCCGGCCGGGAATCTAGCGAAATATAACGTGATAGGGTGTGGCTCCCTTTTCTCGACGTCACGTGTCGGTTAGGTGCTGCTCGGTCTGGAGCGTGAGAGGCTCGGGGTTCGCCGCTTGCCAGACGGGAACAATCCGTATTACAATGCTTGTTAGCACCTCTCTCACCTTTGTGCAGTTTCCATGCCTGGGAACGTTGCGTAATTTTCCCCGTGGCCTTAGGTCTGCTATCCCGACGTAAATTCTTTCCTTGTTTGGGCTTCGGATCCAAGTCCAAAGGAAAGTCAATTTTCTGGAGTTGGGGTTCGGTTTTAGCAGGCAAGTTTTCTTTCATGGGCGCAAGGTTTGCAGGGGCGTTGACCGTTAAGGGCACAGTAGAAGGGGAAGTAGAGTGACTACATTTAGTATCTGTTTCCACCCTCCGAATTTGGCTATCCAGTTCATTCATTCTGATTTGGTGTAGCCTGTCCCTTTCTTGTCGCTCTATTTCCAATTGCTTGTCCCGTTCTTGTTGCTCTATTTCCAATTGCTTGTCCCGTTCTTGTTGCTCCATTTCCAATTGCTTGTCCCGTTCTTGTCTTTGCTTTTCCCTTTGCTTCTCATCTTCTATCACTTCTTCTACATACTGTCGGGTGAATGCTTCACTCTCCCCAGTTTGTTTACAGGACCATGCCAAGATTAAACGGCTGTCAAACCAATTGTCTACCTCGTATTGATCCTGCAGGCTTACTGCAAATTCTAGAAAGGGCTGGATTTCGCTATCCTTGTACTCCATGTACTTAGCTACCTCGAGGGCAATCCTATGCACTTTATCTAGATCGGCCATTATATCAGGGTGAGCAAACACTATAGAAGAATAGAACCTAGAGATCTTAGTTACCTAGTCCACTAGGTGCTGATTAACTTAATAGTCAATAAAATCTAGGCTAGCCTGGGAACTTTAAAAAACAAGAAAGTTCGTAGCTACTCTGATCGACAAGCAAAAACCCCAAAAAACTCCAAAAAATGTAAGTGATGTAAAACTTACTATCACTTCACCCCAGTTCTGTCAGTACTAAGCTATTGAGAGGATTGGTTACTATCGTCCGAATGAACACCCTCCCTTGGTACAAATGCAAGCTAGTAACTGACTATCTGTAGCTTCTTATCTCAGATTAAAGAGCTACTCCTGAAAAAAATATTAACCCTTAAAAAAAAAATTTTTTTCTGACTTTTACAACAATAGTCGTCAGATTTGTCAACCAAAAACTCAGCAGTGATACCATCAACCTTTACCAGCTGTCTCATGTGTAGCATGAACAATAAATGTAACTTAATATTTATGATTGCTGTGGAGGAAAAAAAAAAACTACGCTGTTCCGACTTCCTCCAAAAGAAATAGTTCGATATGTCTAGGGGAAAGAAATTCCTATAATCTGCCGAACACTAAACTCTAAGAATCAAGATAGAATCTTGTGAGAGATTCCTACCAGACTGCAACCTCATCTGTTGCGATTGCTGCAGATGTAGTTCAAATTCCGCGGCGAGACCCCATTTGTTGTGGTTGATGGGTTCTAGAATCTCGGACGGGCTCCCATTTGTCGTGGTTGAGTTAGAGTGTAGAATATTTGTCGAGTTGGACAACTGTAGTGAAATCGACAAGGGATAGTGGACTGACAGAGTTATAGATTACACTTTAGATAAGGTGTAAATAGGAGATGGACTTGAGACAACCTGGAAGAAGATTTATCAAAATGATCTCTCTCTCCAAGCCTCAACTCACTTATGTCTGTCTCAGCACCTCCTGCTCTCTCTCTTTTCTCTTATCATACATAGAGATTATAGTAAAGAGCTAAAAATACAAATATGGATGGAAAGGTCGTGAACAGCGCATTAATAAATGTGTAAAATTTATTAAAGAAGAAAAGCATGAAAATAATGCATATCATCACAACAACATAAAATTACATCAATAATCAAATATTCATCATAATCATATACACCAACAACCACACACACAGATCACCATTCATAAAACCTGTAGAACACAAAGAGATAAATAATCGAGTGACAGTCCTTCGGTTTTCGGGGACCAGCTGAAGTAACTCCAGTAAGTATATATCCTCCATCGGTGATGGAATTAACCTGAATAACATCACTGTATAGGCGCTATCGTTGGTGACCCCCCCTACTGGCGCGAGTTGGGCTGGGGGACGCTGTTTATCTCCTGCTGACCAACTGATTGAACTGGGCGACAGCCTGTCTGCTTTTCGGGGACCAAATGTACTAGCTCCAGGAAGTGAATTACTTGTAGATCCTTCGTGAGGGACTAGCCTACAAAACTTTCTTTGTTGGTGCTAAACGTTGGTGACTCCCCTTATAGCGTGAGTGGGGCTGGAACTCTGTCCATAGATGGCTGCTCATACGTGCGAGGTTTTAAGTATCCAGGAAATACACCAGAAGAAGTCACTTGAGGACAAAGAGACCCAGGCGCGCTTATCCGGCGCAAGGCTCCGCTTGGCTGTAAATCCTGTTTAAACTGGTTTGGCTGTGGTTTGCTGAGTGCCCCGTTTAGGCACAAAAAAGGCGGGTGATATGGAATTCTGCTATAGGATGCTGAGCGGGTTTGATATTCTGGAAGCCGCAATGCTCTGGCTGGTAATCCAATAGGCGAGTAGAGAACTACTACTGCGTTTGGCGATTCCAGATTTAGCGTTGGCTCCGTTGCACTGCGTGAGCTTAACTTGGCGTTGACAAAAAGGGGTTTTGATTCAGGAACGGGGTTGACGATTCGTGACGCTAGCGGTATTCAGAACCCTCTAGATCGAAGAGAATATTTCGTTCTTCGCCTGACTGGAATCTGCTCTCGCGAGTCGGTCTCCCTGAAACTGAGACCCAAAAGAGACACCTTTTAACTTCAAGCAACGCTAAAATCACACTAACTTTATACAGAAAGTTTCGCTCCACTATGGGATTAGATTTATTGTAGTTATTGCTATGATAGTTTAGGGCTGTCTTTAACCATGTCTCCTGTTCCTTAAAAATATCAATTATCAACACGCGCCCGCATAGGCTTAATATCTTTTGCACACCCAGGTACCTGTCAGTAACTGTTCTGACAGCAACAATCTACTCCTCTTCTCCCAATCTCAACATACAGGAAACCTAACCTGTAGTTACAGTTAAATGAATATGCTTATTCATCTTACAACATTAAATGAATTTACATAAACAGATTACAGCATTTGACATTACACAAATAAATCGTATGTCCCCTTTGGAAAATATATTAATATTCCACAAAATGAGTACAAAGAAAATGCAATGTTCTTGCTATAATAATACAGTTGTGGCTAGATCATAAGATATAATTATATCTATGCCTGGTGACTGCTTTCAGTGAAAGTTATAGACTAGTGCCTAGCCACACAAGTAAGCATAAAATGATCCTCCCTTGCCACTAGAAATATCTATCAAAAGGAATAAGTGACTATCTCCTATAATCCAGAGTTATTACCTGCATCTCACTATTCAGTTTTAAAGTGAACAATCCACACCTGACATTATCTTACAGAAATGACAGTTAATTTTTGCTGACTCTTAACCCAATGGTAAGCATTCGTGGACTGATTCTACGCCTAATATCTGTTATTGTAAGTTTAACATTTAACCCATGATAAACCCTAACAGTTTAAGCACCACTTAATAGGCCGTAGACAGCGCTACCTTATCACTGAATAAATTACTAGGAGAAGTCCTCAGAAATAAATTCACTTCCCTAACAGATATATATAAAAGCTAACATGAATCTAATATTATAATTATAAGATATGTCAACTCACCCCGAAAAATGACTAGAACATAGGCAAACACATTCTAGTACTGTGTTAAAGTTTGCCTTATCTCATGATGGTCATCTACGGGCCAGGAAAATTTACGAATGTCTTTGTCTATTAAAACCAGTCTACTCTTATAGATCACAAGGGACGCTCCCCCCCCCCGAACACCTGGCGTGCGTATTTCTACAGAAGTTCGGCGAAAGACGTAATCTAGAGTAAGACAAAAGAAATCGTGCGAAAGTTCCCCAGGTAGAGAAATGCATAACATTATGCTCTATCTTGTCTAAGGGGCGAAAACCCAAAGACTGACCGCGGGTTGTTATCTTCCCCTGAAACAGATCACACTCGTTACCCAGGCCTCAAAGGGTACCAGCCGCTCGTCATCAAACGTTTTAAAGCGACCAGAGAAATTCCCCTGTTGGGACCACAGAGGGTACCCGCCGCTAACGAACCGTTTCTTTCACAGAAACCGTCTTAGGCTCGTTCGAGCACTTAAAGCGGACCCGAGAAATGTTTCTCTGGTCGAACAGGTGCGTTTAGATAACATTACGTCTAGCGTTAGCTGACCGCAGCTGGCCAGCGTAAACAACCTCGGGTGGGGTTGAGAAGGTGAAAAAAAATGTAGGTAGAATATGAAAGAAACGAAAATACAAAATGTCTCGGAAAACAGAACATTTAAAGGAGTAATCAAATTATGGACAAGATGGTAAAATAAATTATCTTTCACGTGACAAGGGCCCCCCCCCCCCCCCGCCCTTTTAAAGTTCGAGGAATACGGACAAAATGACAGTAATTTATCTTTTCCATCGTCTTTAGTTACCTGTCATTGGAACATCCTATACTCATAAAACCAAATACGTTTCCAATTTCTGTCTGTCTGTATGACTAGCTCCGAGTTCATTTCTTTTCTTCCCTCTGTCTAATAGACGTTCAGCGAATGGGATTTTGCGAGGCCACTGAACACTGACATAATCTGTTTCCGTGTGAACATGACCTTCCTTCCCCAATTTGCTTTGTCTGTCCATGGTCCGGAAAATTATCCGCAACTGTTGTGGTTTTCGGCCCCGCCTGAACTCACTGGCCACTGCGTAGATAATCCGCCTGTTATGTGCAGTGTAATCGTTGCTGGACTCGGGCTGCTTATGTATATTTTTACCTGTCACGGGCGTGGCCTTGAATAACCCTCTATAGCTGCAGTCTATAGGGATTTTTCTAGCGCGTGTAACCCTAGTTGGTAAATAAAGCCGTTCGTTGGCCGAAGAAATGCTAGCATTTTTCTTCTGCCTCTCCACACCTACTCCCCTGTTTCGGTGGGAGCATTGATCAATCTTCAGACCTGTGCCGTCTAAAGGTGGATCTGGAGCTTTCCTTGCCTTGCCAGTCACAACTCTGGCTTGGTCAACGGAAATGATCAAGTTGCTCGGTAATGGCCTGGCGGAGGCGACTACTTTGCTGTCCATCAGTGGGGTTGAGACCACTGGAATAATGCGATTTGAATGAGAGAACTCAGCTGCCTGAAGCAGAGAGTAATCGATCGCATTCTGGGGTTCTACTAAATCATAACAGATCTCCGTAGCTTCTATCCGTGAAGACAGATAGGTAATATCTGCGAGTTGCAGAGTTTGTTGAGTCGCTTTACCGGTACTAGCATGACGTGAGCCAAGGCTCTCAACAATGGCTCCTTGTACAGTAGTAAGGCAGCTTTTCTCACTGTCTTCTGCCCTGAGAAGTGTGAGAGACTCAAATGGAATACCAGGGATCCCTTCGCCTGGAACCCTGTGTCCACCATAAACGTCAACTTTGCCCTCCCCTGAGGAAGTTACTGGCGTCAGTTGAACTTTGTCCTGCAATGCGAGATCCACTTCCTGGTTGACAGGCCCCGCAGACTGCATGCAAAAGACTGGACGGTTTGAGATCCCGTTAGATCGCGAAGTGCCCGAGAAAAAACTCTCGGTGTGTTTTTTCCAAAGTTCCTTGGAACGGTTTGGAAAGTTTAACCCTTTTAGCAGGCGACTTATTCTTGCACCTTTTAAGCTCAGGGTGATAAGAGGAGCGGTGCCTCCTTTCTACGATCGTAGAGTTGGAGGGATGCGCCTCTGCATATGGTTTTTCGCTGTCCGGCCGGGAATCTAGCGAAATATAACGTGATAGGGTGTGGCTCCCTTTTCTCGACGTCACGTGTCGGTTAGGTGCTGCTCGGTCTGGAGCGTGAGAGGCTCGGGGTTCGCCGCTTGCCAGACGGGAACAATCCGTATTACAATGCTTGTTAGCACCTCTCTCACCTTTGTGCAGTTTCCATGCCTGGGAACGTTGCGTAATTTTTTCCCGTGGCCTTAGGTCTGCTATCCCGACGTAAATTCTTTCCTTGTTTGGGCTTCGGATCCAAGTCCAAAGGAAAGTCAATTTTCTGGAGTTGGGGTTCGGTTTTAGCAGGCAAGTTTTCTTTCATGGGCGCAAGGTTTGCAGGGGCGTTGACCGTTAAGGGCACAGTAGAAGGGGAAGTAGAGTGACTACATTTAGTATCTGTTTCCACCCTCCGAATTTGGCTATCCAGTTCATTCATTCTGATTTGGTGTAGCCTGTCCCTTTCTTGTCGCTTTTTCTCTGTCCCTTTCTTGGCGCTCTATTTCCCATTGCTTGTCCCGTTCTTGTTGCTCCATTTCCAATTGCTTGTCCCGTTCTTGTCTTTGCTTTTCCCTTTGCTTCTCATCTTCTATCACTTCTTCTACATACTGTCGGGTGAATGCTTCACTCTCCCCAGTTTGTTTACAGGACCATGCCAAGATTAAACGGCTGTCAAACCAATTGTCTACCTCGTATTGATCCTGCAGGCTTACTGCAAATTCTAGAAAGGGCTGGATTTCGCTATCCTTGTACTCCATGTACTTAGCTACCTCGAGGGCAATCCTATGCACTTTATCTAGATCGGCCATTATATCAGGGTGAGCAAACACTATAGAAGAATAGAACCTAGAGATCTTAGTTACCTAGTCCACTAGGTGCTGATTAACTTAATAGTCAATAAAATCTAGGCTAGCCTGGGAACTTTAAAAACAAGAAAGTTTGTAGCTACTCTGATCGCGACAAGCAAAAACCCCAAAAAACTCCAAAAAATGTAAGTGATGTAAAACTTACTATCACTTCACCCCAGTTCTGTCAGTACTAAGCTATTGAGAGGATTGGTTACTATCGTCCGAATGAACACCCTCCCTTGGTACAAATGCAAGCTAGTAACTGACTATCTGTAGCTTCTTATCTCAGATTAAAGAGCTACTCCTGAAAAAATATTAACCCTTAAAAAAAAAAAATTTTCTGACTTTTACAACAATAGTCGTCAGATTTGTCAACCAAAAACTCAGCAGTGATACCATCAACCTTTACCAGCTGTCTCATGTGTAGCATGAACAATAAATGTAACTTAATATTTATGATTGCTGTGGAGAAAAACGCTGTTCCGACTTCCTCCAAAAGAAATAGTTCGATATGTCTAGGGGAAAGAAATTCCTATAATCTGCCGAACACTAAACTCTAAGAATCAAGATAGAATCTTGTGAGAGATTCCTACCAGACTGCAACCTCATCTGTTGCGATTGCTGCAGATGTAGTTCAAATTCCGCGGCGAGACCCCATTTGTTGTGGTTGATGGGTTCTAGAATCTCGGACGGGCTCCCATTTGTCGTGGTTGAGTTAGAGTGTAGAGTATTTGTCGAGTTGGACAACTGTAGTGAAATCGACAAGGGATAGTGGACTGACAGAGTTATAGATTACACTTTGGATAAGGTGTAAATAGGAGATGGACTTGAGACAACCTGGAAGAAGATTTATCAAAATGATCTCTCTCTCCAAGCCTCAACTCACTTATGTCTGTCTCAGCACCTCCTGCTCTCTCTCTTTTCTCTTATCATACATAGAGATTATAGTAAAGAGCTAAAAATACAAATATGGATGGAAAGGTCGTGAACAGCGCATTAATAAATGTGTAAAATTTATTAAAGAAGAAAAGCATGAAAATAATGCATATCATCACAACAACATAAAATTACATCCATAATCAAATATTCATCCATAATCATATACACCAACAACCACACACACAGATCACCATTCATAAAACCTGTAGAACACAAAGAGATAAATAATCGAGTGACAGTCCTTCGGTTTTCGGGGACCAGCTGAAGTAACTCCAGTAAGTGGTGTTTTCGTATATATCCTCCATCGGTGATGGAATTAACCTGAATAACATCACTGTATAGGCGCTATCGTTGGTGACCCCCCCCTACTGGCGCGAGTTGGGCTGGGGACGCTGTTTATCTCCTGCTGACCAACTGATTGAACTGGGCGACAGCCTGTCTGCTTTTCGGGGACCAAATGTACTAGCTCCAGGAAGTGAATTACTTGTAGATCCTTCGTGAGGGACTAGCCTACAAACCTTTCTTTGTTGGTGCTAAACGTTGGTGACTCCCCTTATAGCGTGAGTGGGGCTGGAACTCTGTCCATAGATGGCTGCTCATACGTGCGAGGTTTTAAGTATCCAGGAAATACACCAGAAGAAGTCACTTGAGGACAAAGAGACCCAGGCGCGCTTATCCGGCGCAAGGCTCCGCTTGGCTGTAAATCCTGTTTAAACTGGTTTGGCTGTGGTTTGCTGAGTGCCCCGTTTAGGCACAAAAAAGGCGGGTGATATGGAATTCTGCTATAGGCATGCTGAGCGGGTTTGATATTCTGGAAGCCGCAATGCTCTGGCTGGTAATCCAATAGGCGAGTAGAGAACTACTACTGCGTTTGGCGATTCCAGATTTAGCGTTGGCTCCGTTGCACTGCGTGAGCTTAACTTGGCGTTGACAAAAAGGGGTTTTGATTCAGGAACGGGGTTGACGATTCGTGACGCTAGCGGTATTCAGAACCCTCTAGATCGAAGAGAATATTTCGTTCTTCGCCTGACTGGAATCTGCTCTCGCGAGTCGGTCTCCCTGAAACTGAGACCCAAAAGAGACACCTTTTAACTTCAAGCAACGCTAAAATCACACTAACTTTATACAGAAAGTTTCGCTCCACTATGGGATTAGATTTATTGTAGTTATTGCTATGATAGTTTAGGGCTGTCTTTAACCATGTCTCCTGTTCCTTAAAAATATCAATTATCAACACGCGCCCGCATAGGCTTAATATCTTTTGCACACCCAGGTACCTGTCAGTAACTGTTCTGACAGCAACAATCTACTCCTCTTCTCCCAATCTCAACATACAGAAAACCTAACCTGTAGTTACAGTTAAATGAATATGCTTATTCATCTTACAACATTAAATGAATTTACATAAACAGATTACAGCATTTGACATTACACCAATAAATCGTATGTCCCCTTTGGAAAATATATTATCATTCCACAAAATGAGTACAAAGAAAATGCAATGTTCTTGCTATAATAATACAGTTGTGGCTAGATCATAAGATATAATTATATCTATGCCTGGTGGCTGCTTTCAGTGAAAGTTATAGACTAGTGCCTAGCCACACAAGTAAGCATAAATGATCCTCCCTTGCCACTGGAAATATCTATCAAAAGGAATAAGTGACTATCTCCTATAATCCAGAGTTATTACCTGCATCTCACTATTCAGTTTTAAAGTGAACAATCCACACCTGACATTATCTTACAGAAATGACAGTTAATTTTTGCTGACTCTTAACCCAATGGTAAGCATTCGTGGACTGATTCTACGCCTAATATCTGTTATTGTAAGTTTAACATTTAACCCATGATAAACCCTAACAGTTTAAGCACCCTTACTAGGCCGTAGACAGCGCTACCTTATCACTGAATAAATTACTAGGAGAAGTCCTCAGAAATAAATTCACTTCCCTAACAGATATATATAAAAGCTAACATGAATCTAATATTATAATTATAAGATATGTCAACTCACCCCGAAAAATGACTAGAACATAGGCAAACACATTCTAGTACTGTGTTAAAGTTTGCCTTATCTCATGATGATCATCTACGGGCCAGGAAAATTTACGAATGTCTTTGTCTATTAAAACCAGTCTACTCTTATAGATCACAAGGGACGCTCCCCCCCGAACACCTGGCGTGCGTATTTCTACAGAAGTTCGGCGAAAGACGTAATCTAGAGTAAGACAAAAGAAATCGTGCGAAAGTTCCCCAGGTAGAGAAATGCATAACATTATGCTCTATCTTGTCTAAGGGGCGAAAACCCAAAGACTGACCGCGGGTTGTTATCTTCCCCTGAAACAGATCACACTCTTTACCCAGGCCTCAAAGGGTACCAGCCGCTCGTCATCAAACGTTTTAAAGCGACCAGAGAAATTCCCCTGTTGGGACCACAGAGGGTACCCGCCGCTAACGAACCGTTTCTTTCACAGAAACCGTCTTAGGCTCGTTCTAACACTTAAAGCGGACCCGAGAAATGTTTCTCTGGTCGAACAGGTGCGTTTAGATAACATTACGTCTAGCGTTAGCTGACCGCAGCTGGCCAGCGTAAACAACCTCGGGTGGGGTTGAGAAGGTGAAAAAATGTAGGTAGAATATGAAAGAAACGAAAATACAAAATGTCTCGGAAAACAGAACATTTAAAGGAGTAATCAAATTATGGACAAGATGGTAAAATAAATTATCTTTCACGTGACAAGTGCCCCCCCCCTTTTAAAGTTCGAGGAATACGGACAAAAATGACAGTAATTTATCTTTTCCATCGTCTTTTGTTACCTGTCATTGGAACATCCTATACTCATAAACCAAATACGTTTCCAATTTCTGTCTGTCTGTATGACTAGCTCCGAGTTCATTTCTTTTCTTCCCTCTGTCTAATAGACGTTCAGCGAATGGGATTTTGCGAGGCCACTGAACACTGACATAATCTGTTTCCGTGTGAACATGACCTTCCTTCCCCAATTTGCTTTGTCTGTCCATGGTCCGGAAAATTATCCGCAACTGTTGTGGTTTTCGGCCCCGCCTGAACTCACTGGCCACTGCGTAGATAATCCGCCTGTTATGTGCAGTGTAATCGTTGCTGGACTCGGGCTGCTTATGTATATTTTTACCTGTCACGGGCGTGGCCTTGAATAACCCTCTATAGCTGCAGTCTATAGGGATTTTTCTAGCGCGTGTAACCCTAGTTGGTAAATAAAGCCGTTCGTTGGCCGAAGAAATGCTAGCATTTTTCTTCTGCCTCTCCACACCTACTCCCCTGTTTCGGTGGGAGCATTGATCAATCTTCAGACCTGTGCCCTCTAAAGGTGGATCTGGAGCTTTCCTTGCCTTGCCAGTCACAACTCTGGCTTGGTCAACGGAAATGATCAAGTTGCTCGGTAATGGCCTGGCGGAGGCGACTACTGTGCTGTCCATCAGTGGGGTTGCGACCACTGGAATAATGCGATTTGAATGAGAGAACTCAGCTGCCTGAAGCAGAGAGTAATCGATCGCATTCTGGGGTTCTACTAAATCATAACAGATCTCCGTAGCTTCTATCCGTAGAGAAAGATAGGTAATGTCTGCGAGTTGCAGAGTTTGTTGAGTCGCTTTACCGGTACTAGCATGACGTGAGCCAAGGCTCTCAACAATGGCTCCTTGTACAGTAGTAAGGCAGCT
Source organism: Oreohelix idahoensis (assembly GCA_024509875.1). Lineage (NCBI taxonomy): Eukaryota > Metazoa > Mollusca > Gastropoda > Stylommatophora > Oreohelicidae > Oreohelix > Oreohelix idahoensis. Next base: position 23,629 of record JAMPIV010008626.1, on the reverse strand, counting down.
TTTCTCACTGTCTTCTGCCCTGAGAAGTGTGAGAGACTCAAATGGAATACCAGGGATCCCTTCGCCTGGAACCCTGTGTCCACCATAAACGTCAACTTTGCCCTCCCCTGAGGAAGTTACTGGCGTCAGTTGAACTTTGTCCTGCAATGCGAGATCCACTTCCTGGTTGACAGGCCCCGCAGACTGCATGCAAAAGACTGGACGGTTTGAGATCCCGTTAGATCGCGAAGTGCCCGAGAAAAAAAACTCTCGGTGTGTTTTTCCAAAGTTCCTTGGAACGGTTTGGAAAGTTTAACCCTTTTAGCAGGCGACTTATTCTTGCACCTTTTAAGCTCAGGGTGATAAGAGGAGCGGCACCTCCTTTCTATGATCATTGAGTTGGAGGGATGCGCCTCTGCATATGGTTTTTCGCTGTCCGGCCGGGAATCTAGCGAAATATAACGTGATAGGGTGTGGCTCCCTTTTCTCGACGTCACGTGTCGGTTAGGTGGTGCTCGGTCTGGAGCGTGAGAGGCTCGGGGTTCGCCGCTTGCCAGACGGGAACAATCCGTATTACAATGCTTGTTAGCACCTCTCTCACCTTTGTGCAGTTTCCATGCCTGGGAACGTTGCGTAATTTTCCCCGTGGCCTTAGGTCTGCTATCCCGACGTAAATTCTTTCCTTGTTTGGGCTTCGGATCCAAGTCCAAAGGAAAGTCAATTTTCTGGAGTTGGGGTTCGGTTTTAGCAGGCAAGTTTTCTTTCATGGGCGCAAGGTTTGCAGGGGCGTTGACCGTTAAGGGCACAGTAGAAGGGGAAGTAGAGTGACTACATTTAGTATCTGTTTCCACCCTCCGAATTTGGCTATCCAGTTCATTTTTTCTGATTTGGTGTAGCCTGTCCCTTTCTTGTCGCTCTATTTCCAATTGCTTGTCCCGTTCTTGTTGCTCCATTTCCAATTGCTTGTCCCGTTCTTGTCGCTTCATTTCCAATTGCTTGTCCCGTTCTTGTCTTTGCTTTTCCCTTTGCTTCTCATCTTCTATCACTTCTTCTACATACTGTCGGGTGAATGCTTCACTCTCCCCAGTTTGTTTACAGGACCATGCTAAGATTAAACGGCTGTCAAACCAATTGTCTACCTCGTATTGATCCTGCAGGCTTACTGCAAATTCTAGAAAGGGCTGGATTTCGCTATCCTTGTACTCCATGTACTTAGCTACCTCGAGGGCAATCCTATGCACTTTATCTAGATCGGCCATTATATCAGGGTGAGCAAACACTATAGAAGAATAGAACCTAGAGATCTTAGTTACCTAGTCCACTAGGTGCTGATTAACTTAATAGTCAATAAAATCTAGGCTAGCCTGGGAACTTTAAAAAAACAAGAAAGTTTGTAGCTACTCTGATCGACAAGCAAACCCCCCAAAAAACTCCAAAAAATGTAAGTGATGTAAAACTTACTATCACTTCACCCCAGTTCTGTCAGTACTAAGCTATTGAGAGGATTGGTTACTATCGTCCGAATGAACACCCTCCCTTGGTACAAATGCAAGCTAGTAACTGACTATCTGTAGCTTCTTATCTCAGATTAAAGAGCTACTCCTGAAAAAAATATTAACCCTTAAAAAAAAATTTTTTCTGACTTTTACAACAATAGTCGTCAGATTTGTCAACCAAAACTCAGCAGTGATACCATCAACCTTTACCAGCTGTCTCATGTGTAGCATGAACAATAAATGTAACTTAATATTTATGATTGCTGTGGAGAAAAAAACGCTGTTCCGACTTCCTCCAAAAGAAATAGTTCGATATGTCTAGGGGAAAGAAATTCCTATAATCTGCCGAACACTAAACTCTAAGAATCAAGATAGAATCTTGTGAGAGATTCCTACCAGACTGCAACCTCATCTGTTGCGATTGCTGCAGATGTAGTTCAAATTCCGCGGCGAGACCCCATTTGTTGTGGTTGATGGGTTCTAGAATCTCGGACGGGCTCCCATTTGTCGTGGTTGAGTTAGAGTGTAGAGTATTTGTCGAGTTGGACAACTGTAGTGAAATCGACAAGGGATAGTGGACTGACAGAGTTATAGATTACACTTTTGATAAGGTGTAAATAGGAGATGGACTTGAGACAACCTGGAAGAAGATTTATCAAAATGATCTCTCTCTCCAAGCCTCAACTCACTTATGTCTGTCTCAGCACCTCCTGCTCTCTCTCTCTTTTCTCTTATCATACATAGAGATTATAGTAAAGAGCTAAAAATACAAATATGGATGGAAAGGTCGTGAACAGCGCATTAATAAATGTGTAAAATTTATTAAAGAAGAAAAGCATGAAAATAATGCATATCATCACAACAACATAAAATTACATCAATAATCAAATATTCATCAATAATCATATACACCAACAACCACACACACAGATCACCATTCATAAAACCTGTAGAACACAAAGAGATAAATAATCGAGTGACAGTCCTTCGGTTTTCGGGGACCAGCTGAAGTAACTCCAGTAAGTGGTGTTTTCGTATATATCCTCCATCGGTGATGGAATTAACCTGAATAACATCACTGTATAGGCGCTATCGTTGGTGACCCCCCCTACTGGCGCGAGTTGGGCTGGGGGACGCTGTTTATCTCCTGCTGACCAACTGATTGAACTGGGCGACAGCCTGTCCGCTTTTCGGGGACCAAATGTACTAGCTCCAGGAAGTGAATTACTTGTAGATCCTTCGTGAGGGACTAGCCTACAAAACTTTCTTTGTTGGTGCTAAACGTTGGTGACTCCCCTTATAGCGTGAGTGGGGCTGGAACTCTGTCCATAGATGGCTGCTCATACGTGCGAGGTTTTAAGTATCCAGGAAATACACCAGAAGAAGTCACTTGAGGACAAAGAGACCCAGGCGCGCTTATCCGGCGCAAGGCTCCGCTTGGCTGTAAATCCTGTTTAAACTGGTTTGGCTGTGGTTTGCTGAGTGCCCCGTTTAGGCACAAAAAAGGCGGGTGATATGGAATTCTGCTATAGGCATGCTGAGCGGGTTTGATATTCTGGAAGCCGCAATGCTCTGGCTGGTAATCCAATAGGCGAGTAGAGAACTACTACTGCGTTTGGCGATTCCAGATTTAGCGTTGGCTCCGTTGCACTGCGTGAGCTTAACTTGGCGTTGACAAAAAGGGGTTTTGATTCAGGAACGGGGTTGACGATTCGTGACGCTAGCGGTATTCAGAACCCTCTAGATCGAAGAGAATATTTCGTTCTTCGCCTGACTGGAATCTGCTCTCGCGAGTCGGTCTCCCTGAAACTGAGACCCAAAAGAGACACCTTTTAACTTCAAGCAACGCTAAAATCACACTAACTTTATACAGAAAGTTTCGCTCCACTATGGGATTAGATTTATTGTAGTTATTGCTATGATAGTTTAGGGCTGTCTTTAACCATGTCTCCTGTTCCTTAAAAATATCAATTATCAACACGCGCCCGCATAGGCTTAATATCTTTTGCACACCCAGGTAACTGTCAGAAATTGTTCTGACAGCAACAATCTACTCCTCTTCTCCCAATCTCAACATACAGGAAACCTAACCTGTAGTTACAGTTAAATGAATATGCTTATTCATCTTACAACATTAAATGAATTTACATAAACAGATTACAGCATTTGACATTACACCAATAAATCGTATGTCCCCTTTGGAAAATATATTATCATTCCACAAAATGAGTACAAAGAAAATGCAATGTTCTTGCTATAATAATACAGTTGTGGCTAGATCATAAGATATAATTATATCTATGCCTGGTGGCTGCTTTCAGTGAAAGTTATAGACTAGTGCCTAGCCACACAAGTAAGCATAAAATGATCCTCCCTTGCCACTAGAAATACCTATCAAAAAGGAATAAGTGACTATCTCCTATAATCCAGAGTTATTACCTGCATCTCACTATTCAGTTTTAAAGTGAACAATCCACACCTGACATTATCTTACAGAAATGACAGTTAATTTTTGCTGACTCTTAACCCAATGGTAAGCATTCGTGGACTGATTCTACGCCTAATATCTGTTATTGTAAGTTTAACATTTAACCCATGATAAACCCTAACAGTTTAAGCACCCTTACTAGGCCGTAGACAGCGCTACCTTATCACTGAATAAATTACTAGGAGAAGTCCTCAGAAATAAATTCACTTCCCTAACAGATATATATAAAAGCTAACATGAATCTAATATTATAATTATAAGATATGTCAACTCACCCCGAAAAATGACTAGAACATAGGCAAACACATTCTAGTACTGTGTTAAAGTTTGCCTTATCTCATGATGATCATCTACGGGCCAGGAAAATTTACGAATGTCTTTGTCTATTAAAACCAGTCTACTCTTATAGATCACAAGGGACGCTCCCCCCCGAACACCTGGCGTGCGTATTTCTACAGAAGTTCGGCGAAAGACGTAATCTAGAGTAAGACAAAAGAAATCGTGCGAAAGTTCCCCAGGTAGAGAAATGCATAACATTATGCTCTATCTTGTCTAAGGGGCGAAAACCCAAAGACTGACCGCGGGTTGTTATCTTCCCCTGAAACAGATCACACTCGTTACCCAGGCCTCAAAGGGTACCAGCCGCTCGTCATCAAACGTTTTAAAGCGACCAGAGAAATTCCCCTGTTGGGACCACAGAGGGTACCCGCCGCTAACGAACCGTTTCTTTCACAGAAACCGTCTTAGGCTCGTTCTAACACTTAAAGCGGACCCGAGAAATGTTTCTCTGGTCGAACAGGTGCGTTTAGATAACATTACGTCTAGCGTTAGCTGACCGCAGCTGGCCAGCGTAAACAACCTCGGGTGGGGTTGAGAAGGTGAAAAAATGTAGGTAGAATATGAAAGAAACGAAAATACAAAATGTCTCGGAAAACAGAACATATAAAGGAGTAATCAAATTATGGACAAGATGGTAAAATAAATTATCTTTCACGTGACACATACAATGGTAGCTTCATCACCAGAAGGAGTGAAAAAGGAGATGATGAGGATGATGATATTATTGAGCAGTGTTCCACTGCGCAGCAACTTAATGTATATTTCTCCTCAGCATCTGCATCTCTATGTCAGTGTTACTGTCTTCATAATGAAAAGACACTAAGAATTCTTCTTTATTCCTGCTTCTAATTCTACTTTTAAAATCTTTCAGTGCCCTGTGGAGTATAGACATTAAATTCGTTCACGCCAGGCTCTCCTGTTCTGTGACATCCATTCTGGTTATTTTCCCATGTTTTCGATATCCTTCTCATCTGCACGTGTTTTGGGTCTCCTTCTAATTTTTTTTTACCCTTGCTATTCAAGAAGAAGGACTTCCTTGTAATGCTAAGCTGATTTCTTAATTGTATATCTTATCAGTCCCCAACGTATTTTCCGCATCCCTTGTTCCATTGGCGTTTTAATCTAATGCTTATGTTTTTAGAGTTGGAGGTAGGGGCGATTATTGATGTCCGCACAAATGCACGTCTGATGTTACAGTCTGATGTGCTGTCACTTCTTAGTTAATACTCTCTTTGATTGTCCTCTATAACTAGTCCTAGTCACTATCTTTTACGGTTAAATGCTAGGACTGCTGGTTGACTAAGTTTTATCTTCCAAGACGCTCAATCCAATGGCTGTTCAGAGAACGTTCGCAGAAGGGGTAGGAACGGTGTGAAGTACCTCAATCCAGCTCAGGTTGGGACTACTATTTTCTGTAATTTGTGCTTCTTCTTATGTTGTTCATCACCCACCCCCCCCCCCCCCCCCCCCCCCCATGAAAGGCAGCTTGCAAGCTACAAGTGTCTGCATTTGTGTTTAATGCAGAGGCGGACTACTGAGCATTTGGCATTTCAGGCACTGCCCGATGGCCCACAGAAGTCGCTGTGTTCAAACTCCCCTAACCTCCTACTCTAGCCAAATCCAGGAAATCGATGATCAGGGGCCAATAGAACCTTTGGCCACGGGACCCTGATTACTGTCAGTCCGCCCACTGACTTAATGTCGGCTTAATTTAGTATACGCGTTTCGTTTTTAATAAAATATAGCTGGAGTGAATAATCAATTCAAGTGTCATGCCATTCCTATTTTATGGCCCTGAAACATCGAGAACAAAAACCAAAAAGCTACAGATTTTCATAAATGGATGCTGCCGTAAAATATAAGGATTGAAGTCGTATGACAAGATCACAATGTGGAATGGATGACACGAATCAGACAAATGCCACTGGAACAACAGATAAGAAGATAACGCTGGAGATGGGCATGGCACACAATGAGGAAATCTGTGGATAGCATTACAAGGCCGTCCTTATTCTGGAATCCCCAGAGTAAGAGGGGTGCATTGAAACCGAAGAACGCACGGAGAAATAACTGGAGACATACATGATGGGGATGAAGAAAACATGGACAGACATTGAGATGATGTCACGTGACAAGCAAACTTGGTTTAAGTTTGTTGAAGGCCTGTGTTCCTTGGGGAACTGAAGACTGAAGAAGGAGAACAGCTGGAGTGAACAAACTGGAAACCATTTGCTGCTTTCATACCAACATCAAATCAGGACACCCTTTTTTCACACGCTAGACTCTAGAGCCACCCATTTGCAGCAAACCTGGAAAATCGGCTGAGTGCACTTGCATTACCAGCGTAAAGATCAGCAGATCTCACCACTTTGCGTCATGACACGATGTGGAAAATCACTTGATTGTGTCAAGGCTGTTCTATTTATAGGCAGAAACATACTTTTCTCTCTGAATGTTTTTAGAATGGTGACAAGAACCATACAAATGTTAGTGGAGTAAGATAAGAAAAAGACGTTTCTGGTAGAGAGGGCACACATTGAGGAAAGCAGCTGATATTATTATAAGAAGTCCTTGTTCTGGAATCAGAAAGTATAAGAGAGGTACAAGAGACCAAAAAAAAAAAAAAAACACGAAGAAGACAACTGGAGAGAGAAATGCAGAGGGTGAGGAAGACATGACAACTTTGAGCTGATAGCACGTGACAGGAGAACTTGGCGTGAGTTTGTTGAAGGCCTATGCTCCTTGGGGAGCTGATGTTGATAATGATGATGATATTCCCTCAGTAATAAACTCTCACCCCGCGTGGTTCCCACGGAGCGGCGGTAGCATAGTGGTTAGTGCACTGGCTTCCTAGCTCAGTGGTCTATGGTTCGATCCCCAGATGAGGTGGGATTTTTTTAAGGCCGCAAACGGCTCCTGGGTCGACCCAGCCCCAACTGGGTACCAGAGCAACTTCTGGGAAGGTTAAGGCGGCCGGCGTGATGCTGACCACATCACCCCTAGTGTGCCGATGGTCAAGAAAATATGGGCCTAACACCATATTCCCAATATGCCTCAATGGACGTGTAACGGGATCTTTTATCTTTACCTTTTACCGCGTGGTTCCTGGAGGTTTCAGATGAAAGAATAACGTTACTACTCTCTGTGAATGTTGTAAGAGGTGACTAATATTAGATTGTGCACAGGGCTGGCAATCTCATCATGTAAAAGAAATCGTTATAGTAACCAACGCTGCCAGACACACTTAAAGCTTAAATGCATGCCCGAATGCTTTAATTTCTGTTAGGGGGCCAGCTACAATAGTGGCTCCCTGTTAGGGGGCCAGCTACAATAGTGGCTCCCTGTTAGGGGGCCAGCTACAATAGTGGCTCCCTGTTAGGGGGGCCAGCTACAATAGTGGCTCCATGCTTCATAAGAAAAAAAGAAGAAAAGAAAAGCATAAACTCCCACGCACATATTCCTTTCTCGTACAAACAATTAAAAATGTGTTAGGCTAACTGAAATGACAAACTAGAAATAAATGAAACAAATACGCCATTACATGCAAATACAGTGCATGGTATTAACTCACGGACTTGTAGATGTTGGAGGCCGTGATTTACTTCACAACAACACCCGCATTTCTCATTATTGGATATTACATAACATTCACTCACGATTTTGGCTCCAGTTCACCGTGAATACAGGATACATTGGCTCCCACGAAACACTCAATGCACAAGAATGAAGAACCATAACATTTCACAAAGAAATAAAACCTCAAGACCTGTTTCTTCAAAGTTTTCCTGGACCATCAGTGCTTACGTGAAGAAAGTAAACATACAATTTGTACCCACATCTGTACACTGTTCTACAACACACTTTCACAGGTTCGCTCTTGAAGATGGGGCGCGCAGATCATTCTTTGTGCGTCATATAACCTAGAACTTGCACCAGATATAAAAGTAGATTTGACCTCCTGCCAACAGAGTGTGGGAATCATGTTCGTTTCGGCACACGTAGCGAGAAAGAGAGAGAGAGAGATGAATTTGTAGATGTTCTTGTTACAAACCCCGTGTACCGTTCCTGTGTGTGTTTTAAAGTTACCTTCATTCTTAAAAATAAAAAATAAAAAGATGAAGAAAATAAAGAAAAAAATGTGCCCCAGTTTGTATACACGCATCAACCGAATTCCAACTCTAAGTGACCAAGTTTTCTCTGACATGTCGAATAATCAACGCTTAATTAATGCTCCACTGTCGTTACAGGACTTTAAAAAACGTTGTTAGGAAAGTGTAATCAAGTATTGCTCAATTAGTACTAAGATCACTAAGTATGAACATCAGTAGATCACCAGGCCCACCTAACATACATTTCAACAACATAGGGTTAAACAAGTTCCAGAGTTCAAACATTTTTAAAGAAAACGGGGAAACTTCACAGAGATTGAAAAAAGGTGTTAAAAAAAGTCAGTGCAGTGACTTACTACCAACTGTCGCCAATACTCAAACATCATAATAACAGTATGGAAACAAAACGACAGCTGATAAAAAGTATATTCTTACCAACTCTTTGCTATCATTGCCAAACATGACCCATGGTCAAAGCACGAGAGAAGAAAATCACATCCTCTCAGATGAGAAGCTTAAGTAAAGCTATTAATGTTACCAGGAGATATGTTATTTGGAATTGAAAACACTATATATCCTTATAACCCGTCAGAAGTTGAACGGGATATTTGTCATCATCAAAATTTAAAAAATAAAAATAAAAAACCATGAGAGATAACTGTTCTTAGTCTTCTATCATTTACTAGACACAGTATTAAAGTCTTTGTCTTGGTGTAATCTGACCTATTCTGTATTTTCAAACGGTTAAGAATTGGGCGCACAGGCCTGTCTAACATTCTGCCCGTCCACTCTCTTTCATCTTGCTTACTGTTTCCTTTGATTCCTATATGCACTTTAAGCATTACTTTAAAGGTATACAACATTATAAAGGTAATATAACAGCACGCATTTATAGTATCCAATCATAATAAAAAAAATCAAGTATGTTTAAAAAACAAAAAGAAAGTAATTAAAAAAAAAAAACACCAACGAGGAAAAAAAAAAAAAGAGAAAATTAAATGATTTAGTCATCTCATGAGAATGGAGTCCGATAAAATACCACTACGCGTCTACAGCAGTAGAAAATCTGGTTTCAAGACACTGGGAAGACCATGAGACAGATACATAGATAACATCACATATATCCAACAACAACAGAGGTTCACAGTAGCCAGTGCAGGACACTTGGCTCAAGAATGCAAACTTCAGCTCCCAACTGTTTCACAGCATTAGTGGAATGAAAAAGTATAAGTAAAGTAAATAAGTACTATGTTTCCCTACTTTACGTATTTAAACGTGTATACAAAACCAAACCCTACCCTCTGTCCTGTCTTGCTGTTCTGTCTTCTATCATTTACTAGACACAGTATTAAAGTCTTTGTCTTGTGTAATCTGATCTATACTGTATAATAAGGGAACAACAGAAGTGATTGCGTCATTAATTGGCTGGAATGCCTTAGGTACATTTCCGGTGTTATGTGTTGCGGGTCGCGCTAATAACCCCTGTCATCGGGGCACTATTTTTGTAGTGCTTAGATGGCAGGGAGGATAGTGTGATTCGCTTCCGTAGCTAGGCGGGGTTGCCGTGCGGAGGGTCCTGGGTTCGATTCCCCGGTGAGCCACTCACGTCTGTTGTATTTCTGTTGTCTAGTTTTCTACGTCTTTATTTCTCACGAGTGCCTGAAAACATACATTTATGTGTGTGTAATATTTTTTTTAATAAGTACTAAGATGAGACACTCTTACATGTAAAACAAGACGGACAAACAAACAGATGTTACGCTGACATTGATTGACGGCAAAAGAATCTGACATTGAAACACATAAAGGTGGCCACAATTTCTACAACCGTTTCAGATAGAGTAGTCTTTCTGATAACATATGCTATGCATGAGGTAAGGGTTTAAATAAAGAAACGATCACAATTAATTAACAGCAAGGTTGTCTCATGCAAAAGTGTTAGCTCTTGTAACAATGCTATGGAAAAAATGCCAGTTATTCTGGAATCTTCGATGTACAATAAACAGGTGGGGGCGGGGGTAATATATGGAGAAAAAGAACTGGAGTAAGAAGTAAGGATGAAGAAGATAATAAAGAGTTTAAATATCATTGCGCGTGACAGAAAGGAATGTAATCAACTAATTGAAGATGCGTGGTCCACCGGGGAGCAGGAAGTTAAAGAAGAAGAAAGTGCCAACAATCGGCAACACTTTCTGTAAAACAAAACTCAAATGCGCAAGAAAACTAATTTCATAATTCGACTTCATATTGCCTGCGCCCCGTATAGTTGTGGGGCGTCTCTCAGGAAACATAGAAAGAATACAAGGCTACTGCTCGCACAGGCATGTCGTATATACAGGGTGTCCTTAAAAGATTGCACCCTTTTCAAAAAATTTATTCTCCGTCCCTATGACGTGGTACGAGGATGCTTTCTCTCACAAACAGTAAGATAATCTCTGCAAGTTTTTAAGCATACCTTACAAAGGTATAATAAAACAAACTGCTACAGTTATAACTACTGTTATAATGTTTTGGTGCAGGTTTACTGCAAACACGACCAACTGCAATGGTTGTTGCATGCTTCATAAGGACTACAAAGAAAATGGTGATGATGATTACATTTCACGTGTTACAGATTGTTTCACTTGACTGTTCTGATACTATCAGTGGTGCTGTGGTCAATATAAGGTAAAAGTGGACTCATATCAGATAATGCCGTGGGACAGTGAATGTTAGAGACGTCACTATAAATATATTATATTTTATTATTATTATTATATATATATATATATTGTAAGAACGTCATCAGACCTTCACCTTCCCAATTACTATATTTTAACTTTTGTTCTTGTTAGATGCTGTTTGGCTATATTATGCAGTTCCCTGTGTCTGTCTGTTCTTAACTCCTCTTCTATATTTATTGGTATATTTGATGCCTGCAAATAATCTAATATTGGGATTCTCATTTGTTCACATTTCTTACATTTTAACAAGAAATGTTCTATTTGTCTTGAAGACATCCTGCTCAGTAAGGTTCTTCTATTCTGAAATAGCCTTTTCCCAGCTGTAGTCTGAGAAGTTTCTTATTACTGGGAATTGTCTATTCCGTAGATATCTGACATTTTCTTGTTGGAGCCTTGAACACCTTATATACATGTCTTCCTTTCAGATGTTTATCCCACTCTGCTTTCCATTCATCTGTTATTGTTTATTTAATTAAGCTTTTCATCTCTGATGTACTTATCCCTACATTTATTAGATTTTTAAAAGATCTGCCTTTCTTGACTTCTTTATCTGCCTTTTCATTTCCCTCTATGAGTCTATGTCAAATGTGAAGGTATCCAAGTTGCAGTCTTATAATTCACGTTAAATATTAAATATAAACTCAGACACCTATAGCTTCCAGACACCCTCTGCAAAAAAAAAAAAAAAAAAAAAAAAACCCACCTTGACAGGTATGAAGAGGCTACCATTTTCGAACAAAGGGAAAAGCTCACATAGCCACAGATTGGAAATTTTAGTTTACTCTAAATACAATAATTGGACAGGTGATGCGATGCCACTCTCCAGTCCTTTTTAAATATTAATGATGACAATATCTCGTTCAACCTCTGATGGGTTATAATTAGGATATATTTTGTTTTCAATTCCAAATAATATGAATAACTGCCGATTTGGGAAAGTGGCATCACACTCTAGGCTAGCTTGGCAAGTGAATGTATCATCCGGAATAAGCGGCACTATATATACCAAATTATAACCTATCAGAGGTTGAAAAAGAAGTAAAACAGAAAAAAATAACGGGAACGAAAACTAGGCGGTAATTTCCTATCTTTCGTACCTTTTTGCTCCGCAGTGAATATGTATAGTTAGGTGTAGTGCCCTAGATTCTATAGAGAGTTACGCCAACTAAAATTTGGCCACCATTTTCGGCTGTACCCGTATTGCAGGAAAATGGACCCAATCGCTAGTTTCAGACCCAATTTGCATTTTCGTTTAGGTTAGCTAATAATTTGAAATAAAATTAGATGCAAATACAGTAGCACATATTTGTACTATTATTTGTATTTCAACTAACAAAACAAAAAGAAGAAAACTAGTTTACTTACCGGTTTGTTGAATAAAATCAGTAGCGTGAATTTTTAACACATACTCCGTTAAATTTTATATTCCGCCAGAATTCCACTATTTGGCCACAAATAATCCGTTAGAAATGCAACACTTAGCAAAACATACTCCCTTCAAATTAAACTATTAACCTAGTTTGAAATGTGGAAACTGGTGAATGACTGTTGTAGACACTGATAGTTTTACTAGATCCAGATGATCACATCAATTTTTGTTTTCATTAAAAATGCGACAATGTTAGGATAGTTTTAACAAAATCTAATTACATATGTTGGACCGGAGATTTTATTATAATTATATTATATTATTTTTTACTATTATTATTATTATTATAATATATATATATATATATATATATATATATATATATATATATATATATATATATATATATATATATATATATATATATATATATTTATATATATATATTTATATATATATATGTGTGTGTGTGTGTGTGGGTGGGTGTGTGTGTGTATGTATGTATGTATGTATGTATGTATGTATGTATGTATGTGTATATATATAATTATATAATATTATTATTATATAATAATAAAAATTATATAATATAAAAATTATATATATATATATATATATATATATATATATATATATATATATATATATATATATATATATATATATATATATATATATATATATATATATATATATATATATATATATATATATATATATATATATATATATAAAATTTTATTATAATATTATAATTAATAAATATTAATAATAAAAATATGAAATTGTATTATATATTATATAATTTTATTATAAAATTTTATATTTTATATTAAAATTATATAATTATAAAATTATATAATTTATATTATATAATTTAAAATTATATAAATTATATAAAATAAATATAGTAAATAAATTTATAACTATATATATATAAGAGGTGTTAAGAATAGACAGACCTAGGGAACTACATAATATAGTCAAACAATATTTAACACGTACACGTGGTGGTTGGGAATGTGAAGGTCTGATGCTGTTTTTACAATGCATATGACTTTTAACAGATGAAAGTCAATTAAAGAGTCCCCTGGAGCAAACTTTGGGACTGTTTGGCAAGGAAGAATATTCCAGCACCTCTGATTCATGCTATACGGAGCTTCTACAAGTCTTGCAGAAATTATGTGAGGACACGCCCACGGCGACCGTTGCCTCAACTGGCTGTGTGTGGTGTACCCGGAAACGGGGCCTCCCAGTACTGAGACACAGTTAAGTCCCCGATGTCATTTATCGGTGCAGAGTTGAGAGAGATGGCTGAGCATCACAATCCCCCCTGTGTTGCAGCATGATGAGAACCCAGAATTGCACACTGAGCTTGGGGGGAATCACTTGGGCACCAGACTTAATACTGGCTCTTGACTGGATGGCCGCATGCAGGAGATTTCTACAATGGGGGGTTGGCAGGTGGTGGGTATCTGGAAGTGGCTCTGTGCAGGACGTGAGGATTCCTTGGGTGAGCCCAGAACCAGAGCACAGCATTGTGCAAGCTCTGCATAGTTGGAGAGCCCCCTGGATGACGGGGAATGCACAGTGTGCTACCCCACCTGTCCCCAACTGCTAACTTAGAACCAGAAGTGGGGTCCTCTGTATGCGTGCCAGGCCAGGATAAAATGCCTGGGAAAGAGACTGGAGCTCAGAACTCCCTAACTCAAAGTTGCAGGATGGCAGGAAAGACAGGGCTATTTTGAAGATAATGCAACCATATTTTCACCATACGAGCTCGGACGCCGCCTCGGTAAACAAGGTCCGCGCAGAGCAGTGACACCCCCAGGCTGCTTGCGAATAGTCTACTACTGGGAACATAAACAGATTAGGGATGAGCCCACTCTCCCGTTGAACAGGTGCTAAAGTCATAGATACTGGGCCAGAAGGCGCACCGGAAACCACAGTATCACGCAACTCGCTTTTTTTTTTTCTATTGAGAGTACACCGTCAAATAAATCTCGTACTGGTGCTCGCCCTGTGGAGCTCCACCAGGCAGGTGCAGTGCCGGGCTCTGAGCCTCGACAGAGCCCACCCTCAGCTACTGGAGGACCCTCTAGACCGTCTTGTGGAGTCAGCAGACGGCGGAGGAGAACTACTGACCAAAACAAAACAGAAAAAGAGAAACCCAGAGTGCCACTTGTCATGATGCACTGGAATGCAGAGGGAGTGAACAGCAAGCAGGCTGGATACAGCAAAAAGACAGAGCTGGAAAACATCTTGTATGAGAAGCAAGTCAGTGTTTGCTGTATCCAAGAGACTCACTTGAAAGCAGATCAAACCTTTAAAATAAGGGGATATCAATGCTTCAGATCCGACAGAAAAGATAGACGAAAAGGAGGAGTACTTACTCTTGTAAGGAATAACATTCCTGCACACGAAAGGAAAACCTTCATGGATGGAGCAGAATATCAGCTGTTGCAGATAAAGGTAGACAAGATGGAAATAGAACTCCTGAACTATTACTGTCCGAACAACAAACCCCTGAGTCTCAGCTCTATACAGGTACCAGCCACCAACTTTATAGCAGTTGGAGACTTTAATAGCCACTCCCAGAGCTGGGGCTATAACCATCTGGATCACAGAGGTGAAGAGGTTGAAACTTGGCAAGATGATCACTCCCTAATCCTAGTCAATAATGCCACAGATACTCCTACCTTCTACTCCAGAGGATGGCACACAACCTCAACACCAGATCTTGCCTTCTCCACACCAGATATAGCTGGATCTATTAGTAGAGAAGTAGGAGACCAACTAGGGGGAAGCGACCATCACCCAATCTTTCTTACTGTCCAGAGTGCAACTCTCAGTACAGGCCCAGCCATTACAAGATGGAACTACAAAAAAGCCAACTGGGGTTTATTCAGGCATCAGGTGAACACGCTGCTGTCTACCCTCAAGGTACAGAACAGAGACATTAATGAAGTGGTAAAAGACTTCAACAGATGCATACTACAAGCTGCAAAAGAAACCATTCCCAAAGGATGCCGGCGTAACTACATACCATACTGGTCCAGCACACTCCAAGAACGTCAGGAAGCTATGGACAAGGCTAGAAAGGACGCAGAGTCTCAGCCTTCACTTGAAACTCACAACAAATGGAAAAAGGCTGTAGCAGAGTTTCAGAGAACAAAGCTAGAAGAAAAGCGGAAAAGCTGGAGAACTAAAACGGCATCGCTGAACCTTGAGAAAGACGGCAGGAAACTTTGGAGATTAGTCAAGTCTCTAAATGAAGAGCATTCCTCACCAAGGCAGACTATCACATTGGATGAAGGTGGCAAACTTTTCAGAGGAAAACAAGCTGCAGACTTGTTTGCTAGAAGATACAGTTCAGAAAGCAACTTACCCATTAACATAGACCATCAGAGAGAGATAAGAAAAGAAATACTGGCAACCATGGGACAGACAGATACTCCTGCCCCAATGAGGGAACCCATCACACTAGGAGAACTACAGAAGGCTATTTCCAAGCTTAAGTTTCAAAAGTCACCCGGCCCAGACAAAATCAGCAACGAAATGCTAGTAAATCTGAGCTCAGCAGCAAAGACAAAACTGCTTGAGATATTCAACCACAGCTGGTTGAAAGGAACGGTACCCCAAGTATGGAGAGAAGCCATCACAATACCCATACTAAAGAAAGGGAAATGTAAGACCGAGGCTGCAAGTTACCGGCCAATCAGTCTCACAAGCTGTGTTGGGAAGACTATGGAGCGAATAGTCAACCACAGATTGAAATGGTATTTAGAGTCTGAGCAGATCCTGGTGCCGGAACAAGCTGGATTTAGAGAATGCTACAGTATAGAAGACCAAGTTACTTACTTGTCTCAAGCAATAGAAGATGCCTTCCAGGAGAAGAAAAAGGTCCTAACGATCTGGGTCGACTTCAAGCAGGCCTTTGACAAGGTGTGGAAAGATGGCCTCATTGCAAAACTTAGGAGAAGTGGAATCCAAGGCAACATGATGAAATGGATCCAGTCATACTTGCATAACAGGAGAACTAGAGTCACTCTTGACGGTCTGCAGAGCAGAAAAGTGTTGCTCCATCAGGGGGTACCTCAAGGAGGAGTAATTTCCCCAACACTCTTCCTTGTTTACATCAATGACCTGGTGAAAGATCTCCCTGCAGGAGTTAAAGCTGCCTTATATGCAGATGACCTAGTACTCTGGTGCGCTGATGAAAATGTCACCACAGCAAATTATAGAATGCAGCGGGCAGCAGACATGCTAGTGTCATGGGCAGAGAAATGGCTTATCACAATAAACACAGACAAAACCTCCACAACACTGTTCTCCCTCGCCCCCAAGGACAAATCAGCTAACATACACCTAGGGACAACTGTGATCAAGGAAGAAAGCTACCCCACCTATCTTGGGGTGACATTTGACCAAAGGCTTACATGGAATAAGCATATTGAAAATGCAGAAGGAAAGGCCCGAAGACGACTAGGCATACTCAGAAAATTAGCAGGTACCAACTGGGGAGCAAATGAACGAAATCTAAAGAAGATTTATAATGGAGTAATAAGACCACACTTAGAGTTTAGCTCAGCAGCATGGTCATCAGCTGCTAACTCACATCTGCAGTCTTTGGACAAGGTGCAAAATCAAGCTCTCAGGCTCATTACAGGAGCCATGAAAACTACACCAATAACAGAGATGCAGAAGGTTGCTGGATTACAGACATTGTCCCATAGAAGAGACACAAAAACCATGATCCAGATGGAAAAGTACAACAGTATGCCAATGCACCCAATGAAGGCAAGACTAGATGATCTGGCATTGGGACGTCTAAAGCGTAGCAGCTTTGTGCATCGGGGGAAAAGACTTATAAGACAGCATCAAGAAGACCTATCCATGAAGACAACACCACTGAAGCCCACCCTATACCCTGTACCATGGGAGCAGGCCAGCAGTGCCCTCCAAATTAATACAACAGTCAGTGGTCTCACAAGTGGATGTGAGTATAATGATCTGCAAAAACGAACTGCTACATTGAGTATGATCCAAGAAAGCTATCCCGATCAATCATGGATACATGCCTATACAGATGGATCAGCAACTAATGCTGTTAGGAATGGAGGTGCCGGTATCTTTATCTCATATCCTGACAACCACTATGAGACTAGGCACATTCCCACTGGTAAATTCTGTTCCAACTATACAGCTGAGGTTCAAGCTCTAGAGCAAGCTGCAAATATGATTTATAACACCAACTCTGACTGCCACCAGGTAGTCATCCTCACAGATGCACTGTCTGTCCTGCAAGCTCTCAAGGGTGGTAAACTCCCGCATCTGAGAAATGAACTAAACAAGGTAGCTGCCAAAAAGAGAACCATACTTCAGTGGGTACCATCTCATTGTGGTGTACCCGGAAATGAAAAGGCAGATAAACTTGCAAAAAAGGGAGGAGAATGTGAACAAGAAGATAATGAAGTCACATACTTTGAGAAAAAGAGAGCTATCCAGACTATCAGAAGAGAACAGAACCAACCCAAAGACGACTATCACACTCTCGACCGGCAGGGACAGACAACTATTTTTCGACTCAGGACAGGGCATAACAAACTGAATAAACACATGCACAAGCTACGATTGTCTGCTTCACCACTGTGCACATGTGGATTAAACGAACAAACTGCTGAGCATGTTCTACAGGACTGTCCTCTGTATGACCAGTTAAGAAAGATATACTGGCCCAATGACTCAACACTAAACTCAAAGCTATATGGAGTTAAAGAGGAACTTCAAACAACAGTCGAATTCATCATGAGAACTCGTCTGACGGTGTAATCATCAAAGATGCGATCGCAAGAAGGAGAAGAAGAAGAAGAAAACGCGGAGGAAAGGGCCCGAGGACGACTGGGCATGCTCGGAGAATTAGCAGGTACCAACTGGGGAGCAAATGAACGAAATCTAAAGAAGATTTATAATGGAGTAATAAGACCACACTTAGAGTTTAGCTCAGCAGCATGGTCATCAGCTGCTAACTCACATCTGCAGTCTTTGGACGGGGTGCAAGGTCAAGCTCTCAGGCTCATTACAGGAGCCATGAAAACTACACCAGTGACAGAGGTGCAGAGGGTTGCTGGATTACAGACATTGTCCCATGGAAGAGACACAAAAACCATGATCCAGATGGAAAGGTACAACAGTATGCCAATGCACCCAGTGAAGGCAGGGCTGGATGATCTGGCATTGGGACGTCTAGAGCGTAGCAGCTTTGTGCATCGGGGGAAAAGACTTATAAGACAGCATCGGGAAGACCTGTCCGTGAAGACAACACCACTGAAGCCCACCCTGTGCCCTGTGCCGTGGGAGCAGGCCAGCAGTGCCCTCCAAATTAATACATCGGTCGGTGGTCTCACAGGTGGATGTGAGTGTAGTGATCTGCGGAAACGAACTGCTACATTGGGTGTGATCCAAGAAAGCTATCCCGATCAATCATGGATACGTGCCTATACAGATGGATCAGCAACTAATGCTGTTGGGAATGGAGGTGCCGGTATCTTTGTCTCATATCCTGACGGCCACTGTGAGACTAGGCACATTCCCACTGGTAAATTCTGTTCCAACTATACAGCTGAGGTTCAAGCTCTAGAGCAAGCTGCAAATATGATTTATAACACCAGCTCTGACTGCCACCGGGTAGTCATCCTCACAGATGCACTGTCTGTCCTGCAAGCTCTCAAGGGTGGTAAACTCCTGCATCTGAGAAATGAACTAAACAGGGTGGCTGCCAAAAAGAGAACCATACTTCAGTGGGTACCATCTCATTGTGGTGTACCCGGAAATGAAAGGGCAGATAGGCTTGCAAAAAGGGGAGGAGAGTGTGAACAAGAAGATAATGAAGTCACATACTTTGAGAAAAAGAGAGCTATCCAGATTATCAGAAGAGAACAGAACCAACCCAAAGGCGACTATCGCACTCTCGACCGGCAGGGACAGATAACTATTTTTCGACTCAGGACAGGGCATAACAAACTGAATAAACACATGCACAAGCTACGATTGTCTGCTTCACCACTGTGCACATGTGGATTAAACGAACAAACTGCTGAGCGTGTTCTGCAGGACTGTCCTCTGTGTGACCAGTTGAGAAAGATATGCTGGCCGGATGACTCAACGCTAGACTCAAGGCTATATGGAGTTAAAGAGGAACTTCAAACAACAGTCGAATTCATCATGAGAACTCGTCTGACGGTGTAATCATCAAAGATGCGATCGCAAGAAGAAGAAGAAGAATGTGAGGACAGCAAACCATAAGTCGGAAGAGTTCAGGACCACCACTGGTGTAAGACAAGGTGATATCCTATCACCTTACCTCTTCATACTCCTTATGGATGATGTCATCAAGGCATGCAAGGAGAGAACAAGAAAGTATTCAGTGGGGTACTGGAAGATGAGACAGGTCTATATTTCGGAGCTGGCATTTGCTGATGATGTTGCCCCGATTGCTAAATCAGAGGCACATCTCCAATCCAACCTGCAAGTCTGGAAGGAAGAGCTGGAGAAGAGAGGGATGGTCATAAGCAGCTCTAAAACAAAATCCATGGTGATATCATGAGAAGAAAGAAAACATCAGATTAAGCTGGGAGAACAGGTCCTGGAGCAGGTCGACCACTTTAAATACCTCGGAGCTATTATAGACCGAAAGGGAGGCATCAAAGAAGAGTTGGCCACTCGAAAAGCAGCAGCTGGGAGACTTTTTTAGGCCATAAATCGAGGATTCCTCAGCAAGAGAGAGGTTGGTAAGAAAACGAAGATGGCCGTATACCGCTCCACCTATGTCCCAGTCTTGACATACGGATGCGAGTCATGGGCAATGACTACAACCCATAAAAGCCAGATCCAAACCTCAGAAATGAGGTATCTGAGGAAGGTGGTTGAAGTAACAAGAAGAGACATGGTACGCAACCAGACGATACGCCAAGGCCTTAAATCCTACCCCCTGCAGACCCAAGTAGAACAGTCCCAATTAAGATGGTTTGGCCATGTTTGCAGAATGGGAGAAGATCGGATACCACGACAAGCATGGGAAACAAAGAGCCAAGGATCCAGACCCCGAGGACGACCCAGAGTCCGCTGGGAGGACAACATTAGACAATCTTTGAAGGATCGAGGACTAGAATGGAACCAGGCCAGGAGGAAGACAGCCTATAGGATAGTCTGGCGCTCTCTCTTCCAAACCTCTACACCTCACGGTAGAAGGGGAACGACTAAGTAAGTAAGTAAAGTCAATTAAATATCTGTTAAGTCAGTTATATAACTGGAACCATCAGGCCTTTACACCCCTCCATTTTAATATTATTCTTGTTCAGAGTTTCTTCTTGATTTTTTTTTTCTTTTCTTTGTTTATTTATTTAACGTATTAGCACAATTGTGATTGTCCCTATTTACAATGATTTGACAAATGTGATGCCACTTTCTCATATCGGCAGTTGTTCATATTATTTGGAATTGAAAACAATATATATCCTAATTATAACACATCAGAGGTTGAACGGGATATTTTTCTTCATTAATTTTAAAAAAAAAAATCTTATTCGATGCCTATTCTCGCTACTAGTCCTGGTATTGTCCAGCCGAAAATGGCGTCTACGTCGATTCTGACATAGTTGACGTAACTCTCTATAGAATCTAGGGCACTAGTTAGGTGTTGTTTCGTAGCGCTTAGGGTTAGGATTAGAATTAGGATTAGGGTTTGTGTTAGTGTTAACCATAATACTAACCCTAATCCTAATTGCTACGAAACAACACCTAACTACATGTATTCACTCAAGTAAGCTATTGATGAGGATGATGCAAATTTGTCTATTTATTTATTTTGTGTTTGAAAAAAATGTCCCCCCATCAGTAGGCTATATCCGTTATTGTAAGAGCAGAAATGATGGAACAGAAAATGTAGGACAAAGACATTAACACAGAAGCTGATATGGCGATTTTTTCACATATGCATTATGTAATATAATGCATTATTATCAGCGGGCTGCACTTGCCGTCGTGAAGTGATCGATCTGTTTGACCTGATGTAAACATCAGTAACCCTTGACATTAAGTGCAAGTGAAGATCTCGTTTCTGTGAAATAAGTAAAGACCGGATATTTATCCAACTGGACGTTTTAATTAGGCCCAAATTCGTATTCAGACGAATGCTCTCGGTAAGTATGACTCGTTTAATTAAAATTTAGCTTTTAAAAAATCTGCATACAAATATGCAAGTTTGTACGTATAAAAACCTTCATTTAGGCCTACCTAACAACGAATCTCGAAGAATTAAGGTCATGGACGGAGAGGGGGAGGTGGAATTTAAAAATATACATGTCCACTTCTCTGAGTGGGAAATCCCAAATTGTGTTACAAGGATTGCCCCTATGTGTGACATATTTGGACAAACCAATTGTTCTAGCAGACCTCGTGTTCATAAAAGTAATAGACGCAGTCAAAGTGAAGAGCAAATATAGTAGACACCCGAAGATATATTTTGAGTTTTAATTTATTTTAATTTAATGAACGTGGTTTATCAGGTCATGTCAGGTAGGTTCCATGCCCCGGAGGCATGTACCACCACAAATTTAGATTTTTTGGGCATATTTATCATCATTTCTGTTGTGTAGCCTTTCCGATGACATAATATCAAGCTGACCATTATCATTTATAAATCTACCACCCCCTTTAAAAAAAATGATGAATACATAGCCTATATCTCTTTCAAGGGTTTTAATTAGGATATATAGGCCTAGTGTCTCTTTTTTTGTATAATGTATCCAATAGCCGGTATGTGAACGTGGCATCATATCTCAAGTCCGAATTTAAAACAGGGCAGATTACAATCTCCAAATTGTGTGCTGGTTTTTCTTAACTCTAAACTGGTTGTCTCTTCATACTTGTCAACTGGAGTAAAACACCTACAACATATTAAAATCCAAACAAACAGTTAAAAAAAAAACCACAAAATAAAAACCAAACAAATCACTAGCCTATACACTCAATAAAACAGTTGCAAAAAAGATTACATCATTCGAAATGAAATGCTACAGAAGGATGCTGAGAATACCCTGGACAGAAAAAAAGATCAACAGAGAAGTACTGCACTCACTAAACGTACAGGAACATTGGCTCCTAAATACCATCGCAATAAGGACGCTGCAATTTTTCGGTCATATAAAAAGACATAATAGTCTGGGAAAAACAGTGATGGAAAGCATGGTCCCTGGAAAAAGGGGAAGGGGTCGACCTAGACGACGGTGGATCCAGGACATCACAGAGAGTCTGAACTTGTCTTTGGCTGATGCAGGTCAACTTGCCCAGAATCGAGATGCGTTCAGAGCAGCTGTAATGGAGACAACGTTCTGGAAAGAATACGTCACATGATGATGATGATATATTTGTGTTAACTATTGTTTGATATATTGTGCAGTTCCCTGGGGCAGTCTGCTCTCAACAGCTTTTATATTGTCATGGGTAAATTGGATGCCTGTAAATAATCTGATATTGGGGTTCTATGCTGTTTATACTTCTTACACTGGGTAACAAAAAAAAACCCCCAGGTTCCACCCCACCCCCCCCACCCCACCACCCCCCCCCTATTTTGATTCCCCCCCCCCCCACCACCCCCCCCCATCTATATCGGGGACTTTATCATCAATCCTCCGTGGGTGGGGCAGGGAAACCCCTATAAAATGAAATCGCACTTAACACTGCGGGGGATGGGGTACCTGGGGGGGCGTGAGGGCATAATACAAAAGGGGACCACCCCGGGGGGGGGGGGGGGGCTAACATTCAACAATTTAGTCCCACTATACCTTCATCTGCTTCACCAGCAGTACGAAAACTACTGCAACAAAAACAAAACAAAAACACCAAAAAAAACGTTTACAGCAAGCCACGTCAGAACTACACACCGTGAGTCCAAACCCGCATCCAACGGCACCCCCAAAACCACCCCAACATTCCAAACCCACACCAACCAAGATCCACACCCGCCAGTCCGCAGATAAAAGTCAACCCCCCCCCGTCCCCCCCCCTCCCATACCACCACTACAACCCCTACTTACCCACAACCAAACCAACCCCCCAACAAACCC
>JAMPIV010008625.1:0-120952 GCA_024509875.1 Oreohelix idahoensis | reverse complement strand
GAAGGATGAAATTAGTGTTGATTGTTTAGACTTCAATAAGAAAATCCTTCACACAGCCTGGCATCCGTTGGAGAATATCGTTGCAATAGCCGCCACGAACAATTTATATGTGTTTTCTAGTAAAGATTAACCAAGGTCATGGATAGATGTTAGACTCCACCAGTCACCCACTTGCTGAAATACTTAAATAATTCGTCCCAACACTCGCATTGATTGGGGCCAAGTCCTGTATTTCCATGTGCTGGATCGCTGCTCAATTCTAGATCCTGCCCTTGGTGCTGCTTCAGTTTGTGGCAACCACCACTCGTTATTTTATATGAGGAATCCAGGAAACAGCCATCCCAAGAGGAAGTGATTTTGCTGGAACGGGTACTTAGTTTATGTGCTGTGTGAATGATGATTCTGCTGCGTGTTGTGTTTGAAGACATTAGTAATATTCATTCATTGCATTCCTGCCTGATGGGTGATGTTTGAAAGATGGCGTGTTGTTATACTGTGTGCTCTTGTGGGCCTGAATGTGTGGTGTTTGTTTGGTCATTATCTTTTACAGTATTGTTAGCCTGATCCTGTAACTGAACAAAGCTAATTGTGATAGCAGTCACAAATAATTGGACCAAATCAAATCTTATCTGTTTGCCTTGTGCATTTTAGGTTAATCAGTTGGGATCTACATGTTGGTCTTCATGATCAAGTGTATGTTCGAGTATATTATCAAATGTGGGAGACTCCGCTAGCTGATCTACAGGTTGGATTGAGAAAACGTGTTCCAAAAGGAAAGATTCGCTATAGTGAACAGCGTACAAATGTAACTTTGAAAAATATTCCATTTTCTCATGAAAAGGAGATGACATGGTTGGGGTGTTGATGTAGCCTGACGTCTTATATTTTGTCAGTTTTAAATAATGGCAGTATTTACATAATTTTTCAGATATTATAGTTGTAGTCACTGTCAGAGGTAATACTTTTTTTAGTGTGGCACTTTTTGACATGGCAGAATTTTCTCTTTCTTTGTTCACTCTCAGACATAAATTTAAATACGCTGAAAGAAAGCAGTGGTCAGTTTTGAGGCTGTTGGTATTTCCATGGAGTTTTTCCAGGAATCGTACTGATGACAGCCACATGTACTTTCTCTGTCCCTCATATACTGGGCATCTCTGAAGCAGACGTTCAGCAGTCATTGTATTAGTGCCACAGTTACACTCATTGGCAGTTCCTGTCTTTAGCGTGCTTGATTGTTTGACAGAATTTAATCGTCATTCCTCATCTTTCCGTAAGGAACCAACTGCCGTAACTGTTACTCATCACCAATTTCTTTTGTAGCTGTAAATTTCTATCCATAAGATTCCTGCTGTCATGGCTTCCTCTTCCACCATACTTCTTTAAGTTATTGATCTCCCCAGTTTTCCATATTTCTTTACAGAGTTTAATATCTAGTTTGTGAATTTGTGGTAATAGTTTTAAACGCTGCTGTTAAGCTGTACATTGTTGTGTGGGAAAGTGAACTGGGCCTGGGCCCATGTCATTACGTGGTAAGGCCCAACAGCAAATAATAAATACAGTAGAACTCCATTTATCCGAACCCCAATTATCCGAACATCCAATTATCCGAACACTTTTTCCAGAAAAAAAAAATCAGATGCCAGAGTCACGTTAGACTAAAATTCTGAATCTTTTGATGCGGCAAACTTCAAATGTGTGCGACCAATTTGTAGAGAATGGGATGGCTAATGGTCGGTCGCTTACGTACAGGAAGTCAGTTAGATCATAAAGTCAGTTAATATCTGGTTTATCAATCCAGTGTACGTGTGCGTTCTAGGTAGAACACTGGCTAAACAGACAGTTCAACTTAAAATAATTGTGTCTGCTACTACAGCAGAATAATTTTGGTGTACAAGTATTTCTCTGTGCGATATGGCATCTTCCAGTAGGCCTAAAGCATATAAAAGGAACCGCAATGTTTTGTCAATTGAAACGAAAACAGAAAATTATCAAGAGACTAGGACAAGGTGAAACTGTCTTCACTTGCGAGGATTTTCAATGTTGGGAAAGCTACCGTCTCTGACATCAAAAGTAACAAGGATAAAATTATGAGTTTTGCATCGAAATTTGATAGTGAAAATTGGTCGAAGAAACGTAAAACCATGAGAAATGCAAAAGATTTGAAATTGGAAGAGGCTTTGTATATATGGTTTGTGCAAAGAAGAAGCAAAGGGGAACCTATCTCTGGTTCTCTGTTGTGTGAAAAGGCACTTCAGTTCAACAATCAACTTGACGGTCCTCCTGACTTTAAGGCTAGCCAGGGATGGTTAAGAAACTTTAAATCTCGTCATGGCATACGAGAATTGGAGATTCAAGGGGAATCTTTATCTAGCGATGCAACTGCCGCTAAAAATTTTAAAGAAACATTCTTGGCTTTTTTTGGAAGAAGAAGGTTATTCACTCGATGATGTGTATAATGCCGATGAGACTGGCTTATACTGGAAATCATTGCCTCAAAAATCGCTTGCATCTCAGCGCGAAGCAGCTGCCCCTGGGTTTAAAAAGTGCAAAGAGAGAGTAACAATTTTGGTAGCCGCTAATGCCAGTGGAAGTCATCGTTTACCGGTGCTAATGATCGGCAAAGCCAAAAAACCACGTTGTTTAAAGAATGTGACATGTCTCCCATTGTGTTACAAAACACAGAAGAGTGCTTGGATGAATAGTGAAATATTTCTTGATTGGTATACAAATCAGTTCATCCCAAATGTGAAGAGGTTGAGAGAACAAGAAAAGAAAACTGGAAAAGTAATTCTTCTACTGGACAATGCACCATCTCATCCAGAGAAGGATACATTGAATGCAGTTGATGCAAATTTTAATGTAATTTTTCTGCCTCCCAATGTAACAGCACTGATTCAAGCAATGGATCAGGGTGTTATAGCAAAGCTTAAAAAGATGTACAAGAAGGAAGTCCTGCGTCGTTTATTGTTGGCTGAAGATGAAGAAAGTGTGGTGGCGTTTTCCAAAAAGCTTAATATCAAAGACTGCTGCTATATGTTAGCTGATGCTTGGACCACCCTGTCACAAGATAATCTCAACAAGGCTTGGAGTAGATTGCTTGGGAAAAAAGGAGGAAATGAAACTACTGCAGTGGACACAAATGATGATTGTATAAATGAAGTTGTGGAACTGTTTCAAGCAATGCCCGGATTTTCGGACTGTGACAAAGATGATGCACACATGTGGCTAGAAGATGATAATGATTCTGGTTTTCAGTTTTTGAACGATGAAGAAATTTTGTCTTTTGTGCAAGAAGAAAACCAAATACATGTAGTGACCGATGATGAAGACTCCTCAGAAGTACATGATGCACTTGTAGATTATGAAGAAAAACCAAAACGTCGACCAAGTCCTGAAGAGGCCTTTATAGCACTAGAAACAGCGATGGCTTGGTACGAGCAAGAAGATGACAGCTGTCCTACACAGCTTCTGCTGTTGAAGAGAATGCGGGACTTAGCAGCCAAAAGGAGACTATCCAGTTTGGTGCAAAAGAGGATTCCTCATTATTTTAAATAGTGGGCTACATCTGTGCAAGTACATATATACGTAAGTTGCGCCTGGTTTTGAATCGTTTGTAATGTTATTTTGAAAACATTTCTCTTTCTTAACAAAAATAATTAATACAAGTAGTACATGCACTGCAGTGTGGATAAATGGAGTTCTACTGTACTGGCTTCTTAACTTCCTTTCCACCATGTTAGTTACTTTTGGTGTCTGGGCTGTACATATTCTTGTTAACATCTGTACCTAAGTGTTGTTGGCCATTATTTCAGTTATATGTTGGAACTAGCCTGTTTGACAGGCACATATGCAACATATTCTTTCTCTTCCACTGTTGTACTAACCTTTTTATTAAGTGGGCTTATTCAAAACAGTCATCTGCTGAGTTTTGACCACTTCCACAATATACTGCCACTGTTTAAAACTAACCTTTAGACAAGTTAAGACTCTTACATTTGATAATAAATTCGAACATAATGTGTTTGTTAGGCCCATGGTTTCAGAACCACAGCTTCATCTGATATACATGCATTGCCTTATTGTCTGGGTCACACATCAGTAAATGAACACGGCAATATTTGTTTGATGAATGTGGAGGTGGTTTTACAAATTTATCACTAAAATACTCAGTCATGATTGAAATGTATTCATTCTGAAGTGATATTAAATTGGCTGTTTAATTTCTCTACTTTTTTGGTTATAGATTGAGTAGTCAGTGTTACATGTATCAATCACTTGGTGGCATCAAAATCTTATGACCTAGTGTGGTTTCATGGGAGGGGGGTTGATTGCATTGAATATTTTGTTGTATAAATCACACCATATATATATATATATATATATACAGTATATATATTTAGTAGTTACTGTGTAGTTATATAATTTACGTATTCTTTTGTCATTTGGTGCCCACTTGATGTCATCTTTATCTGCCCTTCTTGCCTGTCCTTCCCTGAAAGTTTACTAGGAATCATTGATTGTCCCGTGTTAGATTTTTTTTTAGTTCGAGTCGAACATTATAGAAAAGTCACTGCAGTAGATTTCACTTGGGTAGGAGAGATACAAAGAGAGTACTATTTTTGCTGTAGGTGATTGACTGCCGTTTTTGTTAAATCCTTGAACACTTGTGTGCTTGTTACAGTTTTTAATTATGGTCTGCATTTCATCTCTCAACATCAATTATTAAATATTGTGCTTGGATGGCTAAAGGAGACTCGGCAGGTCAATGACTGTTTTCAGTCTTCAGGCTGACTTTATTTTTTATTCCCAGATGTTAATAGCACTTAAAGTGTAAACTTTAGTGCCAAAATCAGTGTGTGAAAAAGTTCCATTGTTTTTGTCCCTTCTTCTGTCCTTATATAAAATGTGGGCCACCACTGCTTTAGTCCTGTGCCAAAGCTTCTTATTGTTCTTACAGTGGTGGTTTGTTACCTTGAACTCAGACATTGCCTAATGGCCAAAAATCATCTTTGACTGGTTAGTTTTAACATAAGTTATGGATGAACTGGTTATTCCTGTAACAAACCGACATGCCCAAAAAGCAGAAATGGGAACTAGAGATGGATCATTTACATCAAAGCGGTTCAGTGTCACATTTGAACCTTTTTCCCTAGTTGCCTAGTATTATCACTAGGTGTATAGGCCATAAGTAAATATTGCTAGGCATGAAAATGATGACACCGGATTCACTCTTATGTGGACACTAACCAGAATGAAGTGTCATTTATTTTGCGCATTCTAAAATTGAGCATTTAAACAGTTGTACATCGAACAGAGCTTTTTTTTGTGTGTGAGAGTGAGTATGTTTTTACATGAGGGTGTTGTAGTCTTATTCCTCCTTTGTCTCTTCAGAGACACCCGGAAACTGCAAGGGGTATAATCAACAGTAGTAGCTTTATAATTTTCCCTTTTTTTTTTGTTATATTACTGAGCAGTCAGAAGAGACCTTGTTCAGTGACTACCTTATATACTCGAGTATCAGTTGAGAAGTTTATTCCCATTTTTTACCTTAAGAATTGGTACCCTGAATTATACAGAAGATTCATGGAACCGGTCAGCCCTTCTCGCTGCATATTGGTGTCCTTCAGATATAAACTTGCTGCACCATTAAATGATTTTAACAAAACATCTTAAGTAATACATAAAAAAATGGGTTGAAATGAAGAATATTTAGATGTGTCCTTCGATGTCACCCTTGTAAGTCGCCAATGTCGTTAGGTTTAGGATTCCTAACCATAACCCTTAGCCTTTTATACTGTGTCTCTGAATTCTTTTATAAGGTTGTATCAAACACACTTGCCTACTGTGTTCATTTCAAACAAAAAATGTTTCAATCAATTATATTAGGCTGTTAATCATGGTTTTCATTAACATAAAAACGTACTCGATATGAATACAAACTATCAATAAATAAAAAAATGACCATCATGTTTTTGGTATTTCCTGTCATGCATACATCGGCATACACATCTGTTGTAAGAACACCCGCATTTAGTTTTTTACACACACAAAATTTCCCCGATGCTGCTGTTACAATGAATTTTAAAAGAAAGCATACTTCTTACAAGACTGGCTTTAAGCTGAAAGCGATTGAGTTTGTGCAAGCTATTGCAATTCAAATGCAATGAGGAAATTTGGAATCGATGAACAACATGTTGGGACTGGCTTAAAATAAAAGATCTTTGCAAGGGGTGAAATTGAACACCGTGGGATGTGTACCATCTTTAGCCTAGCCCAAATGTCTATTTTTAGGGATTCGAAGTAAAATAAGAATTCAATTACAGATTTATAATGGAAACGTTGGAAGTTTATTATCCGTTATTGGTATCGTATGATGTCTCGCATTAAAAAAAAAATTATTATTATGTATCAAAAATGTGGGATGGGTTTGAAAAAAAATCGAAAAAAGGTGATTCGTCTTACGAGGACAAAAGACAAAGAAAATAGTCTACGTTACGGCCACAAGGCCTTCGTCAGGAAAGGAAAGAAAGTGAAGGCTAGATAGGACACATAAAAACTAAATAAAATAAAAACTGGGTACTTCCCTGAAGGCAAGAACCGAAATTCTATCAAAATCACTGTCTGTTGATGACCGCGTGGCTGAACAGAAAGTGACTTCCGCCGCCGGATGTACACAATGCATACTAAGAAACTAAAAAACGAAACCGGTCAATAAAATACCCAACATGATAAAAGTGGGGACTGGAAATAGAAGAGGACAGAATGAGTGGGAGATAAATAAATATGAAATAAAAAAATGTATATGGCATACAAATAGAAGAATAGGATAAGAGTGGAAAGAGTAAAATAGAGCAAGAGAGGAGAGGGACCTCAACACTTTTCACACCTTTGTCTGAGGTCCCTCTCCTCTCTTGCTCTATTTTACTCTTTCCACTCTTATCCTATTCTTCTATTTGTATGCCATATACATTTTTTTATTTCATATTTATTTATCTCCCACTCATTCTGTCCTCTTCTATTTCCAGTCCCCACTTTTATCACGTTGGGTAGTTTATTGTCCGGTTTCGTTTTTTAGTTTCTTAGTATGCATTGTGTACATCCGGTGGCGGAAGTCACTTTCTGTTCAGCCACGCGCTCATCAACAGACAGTGATTTTGATAGAATTTCGGTTCTTGCCTTCAGGGAAGTACCCAGTTTTTATTTTATTTAGTTTTTTTTATGTGTCCTATCTAGCCTTCACTTTCTTTCCTTTCCTGACGAAGGCCTTGTGGCCGTAACGTAGACTATTTTCTTTGTCTTTTGTCCTCGTAAGACGAATCACCTTTTTTCGATTTTTTTTCAAACCCATCCATTGTATTCCACGTCTTACCGCAGTTCCCCTCCACTTCCTCAAAAATGTGGGAAAGCGTTACGGTTAGGGTTAATTTTAACCAGTAACTTTGTTTATATGCGTTGTAACCATTGACAATGAAACCGCAAAACATGCGACGCAGTGTAATAGGCCTATGTGTAGGTGACTAAGGTAGTTGCGATGAAATCGATTCTGTAGGTGGGTGCAATAATCGTCTTATTTATTGTTTTTTTTAACTCCGATATGAGTTTTTTGCAAATATATTATTTGTGTATAAGCTGGACACGAGTAGGTTTAGGGTTAAGGTTAGTGTTATGTAATATGTTTCTTGATCTGCATCATAGGGATAGGCATCAGCAGATGAAATAGAGCTACATGACTGATTAAATTAGTGTGTTGCACGTTATTGTTTGTGATGCAATAATGTGTATGTATTTGTATCACAGGAATGCGGGTAATCATTGATGTTTACGGTTAAATAGTAACCGCAGCAGGAGTTATTATTACAGAAGTAGATGAGAGCATTTGCGTATGCGCAAAACGTCAACGGTTACAGCCATCTGCTTACTTAACACTGTATGGCAAGGATGCTTGCAGGTGAAAAATACATTACGTGCGAAAAACCTAGCTCGGATAGTTTTCGATTTGGTTGCTAATTAAGTCAGCCGTGACGTTAGGGGTTAAGATTTGAGTTGGGTTTAGATTTAGAAATGCCAAACCTGACATAAACTCTAATGCTAACTGTAACTGCGCTGGTGACTAAGTGGCCACTGGATCGATAGAAGTTTGGGCTAAAAGGAAGATACGTCCCATGGATTTCAGTTTCAACCCTTGCAAGATATCTTGAAAACGAACCTAGCAAGGAGAGGGAACACTTCATGGTTTCCAGCTTTTGAAGAACTAAATGAATGGGCTTTAATTGAGTGACAAAATTGTTGCATCGTTACTCAAAGATCAAAAGGAATTCGTGACCTTCAGTTGACAAGGAGTGAAAAATATAACAACATGCCAGAAATATCAAAATTTCTTGCATCTGCAGGCTGCTGTGCCATTTTATTTTTGCTGTCTCTTCGTCAACGCCCAAAAGTTGCACAGAAATTACCAGCAGCTTTGGAGCAAAAAAGTTCTGGCTGTTCATAATTGAAGCATCACTTATAGTCGGGTCATTCATTTTGGACGCTTTTTATGTTCAAAAGTCTAGGGGTCGACTTATAGTCGGACCGACTTATACTCAAGTATATACGGTAATTCTTAGATGGAGAATTGTTTTTAAATACGTTGATGGAAATATAATTCATGGTGCCACTATAGTTCAAATACACAAGATGTAGGAATTGCTCTTTGTAATTATGTTTAGTACACAAATATTATTACATATAGCACTAATTTGAACTTGTTTACTCTTTTCTGTTATTACACATACGTTTAATGTTAGGCGGTATTATAACAACAGCTATTGATTAATAACAAAATGTTGATTGTTCTTGTAGTTCAATAAGATTTGTATATGCGTTTTATTTTTATGTTAGACGCGCCAAATCATTACCACTTATTGAAAAGTTCAACAGTTTTAATCAAAAACAATTTATATAATTAGTGAGAAAGCTGCTGCCCTAGGCAGAATAAAAATTAAATCATTACAAAAATTCAAACGGTAAAAAAAATTTGTTTAAACATAACATGTTAGCTCTTAAAGGATGAGAGGCCCAGCACTCAATGTAAATTTTCCCAGACATTCATGACAGAGGGCCCAGTATATTTGAACTAATGTTATGCCCTATCCTTATATTTTATTAATCTTCATTCAGTTTCCTTTACAGTTATGTTTAACATTACCAAACTTTTAAAAAAAATTCTTGGAAAGATCCGACGCTTAAACTTTAAAAACTATATGAAACTCGGAGCGACAGAACATTTCTTGCATCAGACAGGGGAAACCACCACACCCTGTAAGAGTTAATACATACAACACAGAACATAACCAGGATTTTGAACATATTTTTAACATTGCTCAAGAAACTTAAGGCAGCAAAATGTTCTAACCATAAATCTATATCACTTGACCTAAATACCACTGTAAATTGTACAGGGAAAAATGTTAACCTGAGAAGTTTTTCTATTCTATTTGTCTGATTAAAAGTTGTAATCAGAGATGAAAATATTTTAGAATAGAACACGTTGACTTTAGCAAGTAAAGGTTTATTTTCATCCTGTTATTTAAAAAAAAAATTCAAGTTGCAGAGATTATTGTATGTAAGAAGTCTTCAAGAGTTGATCAGGAGTAGCTTTCGAATTATTAGTATTCATAGTGGGAACTAACAGTAAAAAATATATATATCTGGCAAGTATTATTTCTTATGTATATGTGGCAAGTACACATAATGCAGTTGAATCTTGCAAACTAACTTATAACTTGTTAAATAAAGAAGTGAAGACAAAAACTCGAAGAGATAAAAGACATTTCATCAATGAACTGGCCGTAGAAGCTGAAAATGCTGCAAGAACTGGTAATAGTAGGTGCCTTTATCAAATTACAAAACAACTATGTCACCAGCCTACTGCTATGGAAACACCTGTTAAAGGTAAATTAGGGAATTCAATACCAGAAAAAGAACAAATGAAGAGATGGGCTGAGCACTTCATGGAGGTGCTAAACAGACCACCACCAACAGTAACACCTGATTTTAATAATGAAACATCCACAACCACTTTGCCAATAACTTGCGATGAATTCACGCTGGACGAGATCAAACAAGCCGTTAAAAGATTAAAAAATTTTAAAGCTGCTGGAGTTGACGAAATTTCAGGGGAAATGATTAAAGCAGTTAATGACAACAACCTCTTGAGAATTTTAGATATTATAAATGAAGTATGGAGAGAAGAACAACCACCACAACAATGGAAAGACAGTATTATTGTAAAGTTACCGAAGAAAGGTGATCTATCAGACTGTAATAACTGGCGTGGTATATCTCTATTATCAGTACCTGGAAAATTATTATGTTGCATGATGTTAGAAAGACTTAAATTGCATGCTGACGAAAAGATCAGAGAAGAACAAGCGGGTTTCAGGCCGAAACGATCATGTATTGATCAAATATTCACACTAAGAACAATTATAGAAGAATCAGTGGAAAGGCAATCGCCACTTATTATCACCTTCGTCGATTTTCAAAAAGCCTTTGATAGTCTACACCGCCCATCATTGTGGAAGATACTTACAATCTATGGTTTTCCAACAAAATATGTGAATATAATCAAAGCGCTATATGACAATGCAAGATGTTGTGTTAGAACAAATAAAGGGAATACAGAATGGTTTACAGTAGAAACAGGGGTGAAACAAGGCTGTATTATGTCACCACTACTTTTTGGAATAGCTATTGATTGGGTTATGAGAAACTATACCCACAATGAACAATTGGGTATAAAATGGACAAATGGAAAATTCCTGGGGGACCTGGATTTCGCAGATGATGTAGCATTCTTAAGTTCAACACCAAGACAATCCCAAGAAGCAATAAATAATTTGTGTCATCTCTCGGTTAAAATTGGTCTCCAAATAAATGCCTCTAAAACTAAAGCTATGAACTTTTCTAACGAGACCTTTGATATCATCTTGAACGGGGAAAAACTACAGAAAGTTGAAAGTTTCAATTATTTAGGCAGTAAAATGACTCAGGATGGTGACACAACAAGAGAAATCCATACTAGAATTGCTTTGGCAGCTAGCGCCTTCAATAGATTATCTAACATTTGGAAATTACGATCATTGAATATACATACCAAGCTTCGTCTGTTTAATTCAAATGTTATCTCAGTGTTAACATACGGCTGTGAGAGTTGGAAAATAACAAAATCATTGGAGAACAAGCTGAATACATTCGAGAACAAATGTCTTAGAAAACTCATGAACATCAGTTGGAAAGAATTCAAGACTAATCGACAAATAAGAGAAGACTCTAGGCAGAAATATGTCTCCGACTATATAAGGAAAAGACGATGGTCATATATCGGTCATGTCCTACGAATGCAAAACAACAGAATACCACTACAGGCGCTCACTTGGGTTCCTGAGGGTAAGCGGAAAAAAGGAAGACCAAAAGAAACACTCAGAAGAACAATAATAAGAGAAGGAAGAACGTTGGGCCTAAATAATGTGCAAGAGCTAAGAGGAGTGGCGTCACAACGAACAACCTGGAGAGCACTGGTTTCTGCCTTATGCGCCGTGTTTGGCGCTTAAAGAATTTATTATTATTATTATTATAAGAAAGGAGGCCACACAGGTTTAAAGCATCAATGAATTGAGGTAAAAATTGTATGCAAGCTGTCGATTCGGAGTTGTGTTAAAAAAAAAAAATTCAGAAGTGAAGACATCAAGCAATCAAATGAAAAAGTAACCTGAAAGGACTGGATATACTGAAAAATGCCTTTTAGTTAAAGGCTGTTGGTTTGATCAGTACATATGTTTTAAATTTATTTGTAAAAGTATTAGTCACATGTCAAGATATGTTTGTCACTCATTGGAACCTTGTGCTGAGTAAATTGATCACACTTGAGATATCACTAAGAAATAATTTGTTGCAGTTTAGTGTGTCATTGACAGTTATTTGTCATATCAGTGACAAGTGTTAATTGTATTTCAGGTCATCACACTTAGGATGTTACAATGCTATAATACACTGAGCAGACGTTTGATAGACTTGTGTCCACGATAGGACTGGACATTTCATTTTGTGTTAAAATTGGATGTTTATGCAGTTCCAGTCTCGCCTCTACCCCTTCCAATTTCTTTGAATCTCATTTCATCCCCACATGCATTTGTTTCCATCCTTCTTCTTTGATCCTTGGCTGCAGACTGTCAAAGCAGTCAGTGGTCATCACGCCTGGTGGTGTCTTGTAGGGCAGCAACTAACTGCTTCAGCTTTGCTCGGTCGGTGGCCATCCTTCGTGCAGTGCCCCAGCTCTGGTTCATTCTTTGCATCTCTGCCTTCACAGTTCTCCACCAAGTTGTGTTTGGTCAGCCTCTGTTTTGCTTTCCTTCAGGGGTCCATAGCATAGCTGTTCTCGTGATGGCATCAGGGTCTCTTCTGAGGAATGTCCTAAGGATATTTCAACCAGGATTCATATCCACTTTGCTTATGTACCTAATTCTGGCTGTCGCCTTTTTTTTAAAAAAAATTTTGGTTAAAACTTCTACGTCTGCATCAGTCGGAGGACAGAATTTTAGCTGTACTGTAAAAGTAAAGGGGAAGCTTAATTAATTTGACATTCAGCAGTTTAAAAAATAATCCCACTGTTTATAACTATATATTTGATCCACCATCACTGAGTGTTAGCTCTTGGTGGTTGTTTATAACTATATGCTGCGTTGAGCAGTCTTATATCATACTTTTTACGTGAATACTGGTTGCAGATAGTGTCTTTTTATAAATGTCACCTGGGGTATGGTTTATACTGTTTTAAGAAGCTGGTAATAGTTCACCGAATAAACAGTGAGTGCACAGACGCTACGTTATCAAGGTACAGAGAGTAATTTAACAATCACTTGCAGATTCCGACCTAAATGTTCTGGCAGGTTTTGTTTGTTTTTAAAACTATGTTTGTAAGGAAATCAGTGTGCCTGATGCAGACTTCATCATTTTGTCAAGGCAGTCAGTTTCACAGTTTAAAAGAAATGCTGGTTCTGTTAGGATTAAACTTTTTAATAGAGACTGTGTATATGTTGTCTGTAACTAAACCATATAAGCCTATTTTGAAAACACGTGTAGCTTTTTTTTTCACTTCTGTTTGTGTTGACCATGTTTTCTGTGTCAGCCACACACAATAAATCACCACAAATGGTTTAAGGGTTCACCTTACAACAGTGACTTGTTTGAATGTTTGTGTACTATCTGATGATAGGAACAGACTTCATCAGAATGTTAAGCAATCAGGAAAATTTGAATGAGTATTTCTGCTTACTAGCAGTCTGCTGAAGGGATAGATGTTTTAGCACCAATAGATCATTGAATCTTTGTATACCTGGTAGGCAAGTAAAGACTGTTAACACATGCATAATATAGAAAGGTCATAATGAAGATCTTGTTCAAACTAATTTGTTTGTCTTCTAAGTTTTATAACCATTTTTTTTTTTTTTAACCAGCGGCACTTGGGCTTTTAGCCCTTCGGCCCAATGACATGTCATTGCGAGGCTGGGGAACCTGTGGACTTTCCTTCCAACCCGGTCAGGAGCTGTGCTCCTTCACATCCACAGAGGGTTTATCTCAAGAGCCGTTCAGGTTATTCAGTCAAAATCTCAGCCGATGACACTCTTACAAATGCCCACGCCCGGGCTTGAAACCTTGGACACCTGATCGCTAGCGCAATGTGGTAACCATTACACCAGCGCGGCTCCATTTATAACCATTAAATGGTATTGGTGGTCCCACAGCAGATAACGCTATAAGATATTGAAGTGTTAGAGACTTCACTATACTAGACCTCAGCTTTATAGGGACCAATTACTGCCCTTGCTTTGCCTTACTCAAGAGTTGAATGGGAGGGAAAAAAAAACACAAATAGTAATACGTCTTACAAGGAGAAAGGACAAGAAAAACCTACATTGCGGCCACAAGGCCTTCGTCAGGGACAGACAAACAATAGACAGGAGGCAAAGAAAATGAGAATTAAGTAGAGAACATGAAACTATAAAAAAAAGGGAAAAAAAACTCCCTTATGTCTAGTCACATGGTGAAGCAAGATGGCTGCCACTCAAGAGCAGAGTCAGGAACCCATTTACAGCTGGGTAGATTGTAATGTGGCGCTACCAAGTTTTGAACTTGGTGCTTCAAGAAGCAAGTGCTGTAACCACTCGTAACCAACTTGAGTAAAGTTAGATATTATTATGTAGGTAGTAAGCATTTATATTAACATAAAATAAGATTCACCAGTGAAAGTTGAAGAGTACAGTACTTGAACATTTAAACTGCATAAAGGGGAATATTAAAAGCTATCAACATTCATTTCTACAAATTTTGCTCCAAGGTAGCGAGCAGTTGTGTGCTGCACTTTTATATTTTTTGTCTCTAGTTTGGATGGATATGTAATCATTTCTTGTATTTGCCTTATTTGGAGGTGGAAGGAGTGTCCCAAATTACTTGTCTGTATGTTGATTTCTTTCTTCTCTAGTAATGGAAAATTTAACACATAATTTAAAAAAATGCAGCTTTTTATGATCTGTTGATGACAGTTGCAAAACACAGATTTTTGACATACAGTTTACTAGAGCATGAAGGGCAGGGGAGTTAGAAAAACTCCCATCATTCTAGTTAACATTGTATTTCATACCATTGTTTTTGTTTATCCTTTCTCCTAATGCAAGTTTGACTGCAGTGCCCTACCAATTACCGTTCATGTTTGACATTGTTGGCTAGTGGCAGTTTGACATTTTTGTATAGCTTATAGAGAGGTGTGTATACACTTTAATAAATTGAGTACTTGTGTTTCTTATGACTTGATTGTTTCATGTGTACATCTACACAACCTACCTGCCCTCATCCCTCAGCCTGTTGTTGTCTGTGCAGTTATTTGTGCAATTTTACTGTAAAACACTTGAATGATAATCACCAGTTTTCACGGTAAATGATTAAAAATATATATATATTTTTTTTTTTGTTGAAATGTTATAGATTGGTTGTGGATTGTGCTTTTGAGAGAGAATTACTGTGTGAGTTGTTTGTGTGAAAAGATTGGCTCTAAGTTTCCTTTTTGTGGAAGGTTGGTTTTGGATTGTTTATACCAAATATATTCTCTCACTCCTTCTCAATTACATCTATTTCACTCAGTCTCTTGTTCTTTCTGAAATTTGACTATAAAAAGTGTCTAATGAGTCCAGTCGTTTCTTCTTTCTCTTCCACTTTTAATTTTTGCAAGTGTCATGAATTTAAGCTTTCTCTTCCTTCATTATGAAATAATTTAATGTGACCAAAAATTTTGTCTAAATTGAATTTGTAAACTATAGTAAATCATGAACCAATCCATTCAAAACATCTTGTAAAATATTAAATTTTCCAGTCTAGTATGCTATTTTGAGATTTTTACTGCTTAGCTTGTCATTTGACATATGCATTCACTTTCCTTCAGCTTGATTTTACAGTTAGACATGGCAGAAGTGCATGTATGTTGTAGCCTCCTCTAACCTGATTTTCCTGGTGTTTCTTAACGAATTACTGCATAGAAGAAAACAAGTAACTTTTTGGTGGCCCAATGCTGTCCCAGGCAAGGCAGCTATTGTCTTCCCAATTTTAATATGTAATAAATAACATGTAAGCTGATGATCACATAGAAGATTTGTTGTACTCAATCATTTCCATATCTAATGACCTGTTCTGAACTAAATAAAGATGAAAGACAATGATTCCTTATGTTTCTATTGGTATCTCACAAAATTGCCATCTTGAACTATTTTGTGCTTGTTTTGGCAGTGTTCTACTATCAATTATCATAACTTGTTTCTATATTCACTGAAGGTGAATCCTATCTGCCC
This sequence comes from Oreohelix idahoensis, assembly GCA_024509875.1. Classification (NCBI taxonomy): domain Eukaryota; kingdom Metazoa; phylum Mollusca; class Gastropoda; order Stylommatophora; family Oreohelicidae; genus Oreohelix; species Oreohelix idahoensis. The sequence goes on along the minus strand of JAMPIV010008625.1, from coordinate 105,074 downwards.
TCGACCATTGTGTTTCTGGTCTGATCTGTAATACTATTTCAGTGGAGTTTGACAAGGTCTGTTGCTTGGGCATATCTCTAATACAGTGTCTACAAATAGATGTATGATCTGGTACACCATCTGATTCACTTCTGTGTATTTTAGCCTTGTGGACATATCCATTTCATTTAACTTTGCCTCCTGTCTCAAATCTGTGAAGTCTTTGTATGGATCCTCAAGACTTTATCTTTGTACCATTTCCTTTAAAAAAAAATCATAATTAACAGAAAATAAATTAAATAAAGACGAGAAATAGATTTTGGTGCGTGTGGCAAAGTGTTGCTTCTTTTAAGTAGGAAGTATAGAAATAAGAAAGTGATTTATGACATGTTAGTCCCATTGACTCCAGCCATGCACCTTAAACAAGGACTGTGTCCACTGTCATGTAAATGTTTGTTGTTGTTTTTATTTTATGAATAAAATATTTTTAATCAAATGAATGCACAAACTATGTTATTTTTACAGAGCGTGCTTATAGGAAAAGTAGGAGGAATGATCTTCATATTAGAAACTTGTTATGCGTTATTACTGTGATGAAATCAGTTGTGCACTTTTCATAATTTTCGTTCCCTATGGCAGTATCACTTAATTTTCCTCACCCATCATCCTATTATTTGGTATTTTTTTATTTTTTGCTCTGACCACTCCCTAGACTTGTTTACGTTTCGCCAGGTGAATCATAATAATACAAGGCTAATTAGACAGGTCAGCGGATAATACTTTATCACTTAAGTCGTCTAGCTACCTTTGATAGAGTTGGTCATTGTTGATGCAGATGGTCTTGCCCGATCGACAGAAAGAAATCCATCTGGGAGATGCACGTGTAAACACAGGTGATATATGTAATCGCTTCCGCTGGACCATCTCTGTATCAATATTACAGATAACCTGTCAGAGGAGACAATATGGGCGGAAGGTATTAGTCAGGAAATAAGTTCACCGATGTGTTTGTGAGTTTGTACAAATACAATCGGAAGTATTACTGCCATATTTGAAAGAGTTTAAAATTTGATATTTTAAAACACGCTGGGGATAGTAAGGATTTAACACCCTGACCCACATAGTTCTAAAGAGCTTACCATTGGTTTAATTTGAGAGCCGGAATAGATTTTGGCTTTCATTGGCAAGTTGGTCTACAAATACAATCTGGGACTTGAACTGAGAAATGGAAATATAATATAGCGAAATTGGAGACACAAATCAGACTGCATCGCAACATCAAATTAGCAACTCCCAGTAGAGAGAAGGATCGGACAAAGTATTCCAGAATTAATAGTGACAGATCAAAGTATTTGGGCATCTTTATAATTTAAAAGAGAACCCGCATTTGTAAATACCAAGACTGGAAACTTAAGGAATCAGAGCACCCATCATAAGAGGAATGCTAAAATTTCCCAGACCAAGTGTTCGAAGCATCTAAACAAAATTGCTCGGTCCATTCTACTGTGCCTGGAGAATGTATATCCCATTGGCGTAAGTTTTGAACATATAGTTTAAAATGTGAATTGTGACATTTATGTACTTGCTAAGTGGTCATAGGAGGCTGGCAACCTCAACATATGGAAATAGTATATTCATAAACTACTACAGCAAGCGCTAGTGATTGCTTATTGCTAGCCGTACAGAAAACTGACAGCAGAGGTGACCCCAGACTCTGAATGGAGCAGTGAGAAGTGATGATTACATCACATGTGCCTAAAGTGTATAGTATCATTTTGTGAGATATATGTACCTTGTTAATTGCAATTCAGGCAAGCCATTGCCCTCGCGCTGTCCAGACACATTTTCCCCATTAAAGTAACCAGAAGAAAAACGGTGATTTCTAATCATATTCCGTGAGTTATACTGTGTCTACTCAGGGAGAATAATTATTCAGAGAGACTAACATTGGTGGGTGGACAGCCTGTAGTGTTAATTTGCAGCCCACAAATGTACTTAGCAGAGGCATTTGCTCTTATTTTTAAATTTGCAGCCCACAAATGTACTTAGCAGAGGCATTTGCTCTTATTTTTCCTAAAGTTCGTGGTTCGAAGCTACAAGACGGTTCTTAGGACCAGACCAGTCTGAAGTAAGAATCTTCGCCACTATCTTTGTAATTCAAGAACACAATGGACACGTTGTGAAGACGCCCACCTTGACATTAGGAGTGAAGTTCATCTAGATGCCTCTAGAGAAGAGTCCTCATCACAAAAAAACCTGACAACGACACAGTACAGTACTCAGCAAGCTAAGTCTTTTGTAACAGGCACGCAACGGACACTAATAACCATCAGTCCCCAGTTAAGTCTCAGTGAAGACAAAGTTTAAAACCTAAAATCATCATCCATATTTAAATTTGTTAAAGACTGATTATTAAATTTATGTGTTATTTTACAAATTCATAGTTGATTCAGTTCTTATAGATAAGAGAGCGCTTGTATGATCGACAATCTTTAATATATATATACACACATATATTTACAACCATAGAGCCAAAATTAATTATAAAAGGAGTTTTGCTGGATTACACCAGCTGGGGGCTCGAACAAGCCAAACCATTGCTTAAAACTTCACAAAAGGTGCCGGATCAGATATAAGTTAATAGTGCTCTGTCCTATGCAGCAATGTTCCTGACTTCTGAATTATCTTGTGAAAATTCCCTTGAGATAGAAGCGTCATTACCCTTCTATCTACAACTCTGCCAAGAGTAATCTTGTGCGAAGGTAGACACCTTTGACCTATCTTAGATACTCTTTAGTTTTGGCCACTGGTGGACCACTACTGCAGAGCAAAGGGGAGGCAAATCCCGTGACAATTACCAATGTCAAATAGCCAGGAAGATTTTCAGGAAACTTGTACAACCACATATGGCTTTGTTAATGGATGATTAAAAAGAGGCTGCTGTATGGCGAGTTGAGGGAGGGAAAGCGTACAAGAGGATGACCAAAGAAGCGCTTCAAAGACAGCCTGAGGGAGTCACTGAAGAGCTGCCATATTAATACAACCACCTGGTAGCAACTGGCACAACCTGGAGAGGCGCTATCAAAACGGGTGTCGCAGTCAGCGAGGCCAACCATGTGAGGGTAGCCCAGAAAAAAACGCGCAGTCCGAAAGTCAAGCGTGGATGTGCAGCCTGTATTGTCTTCGGGCCTGGTATGTCGGTCATGCAGCAGAACTTTTCTTGCCCGCATTGGCTTGATCAGCCATATGTGCACCCACTTAACCTCATAGAACGAACTGTATTACGAGAGATGTCGATGGTCCTCATCAAATACGATGGACAAATCATCAATGGATGTTATGTTAGAATTTCTACTCTGGCTATCACGTGTTGAAGAAATGATTGACCTCTCATTTATATCCACATGGAGGAAATGGTTAGTTACCTTTTTATGCCGCTATTTGTAGTTGTTAATCGGAAATATTATTTTAAAAGATAATGGCTAATGTAGTCTGTGACATAACTGTTACAGTAAAGCCCGTCGGCGTGCAAGATAGACATTAAAACGAGCGAGAGAAGAAAAAAATAGTAGTCCGTACATTTGAAAAGCAGGGTAGCAGACGCACGAGGGAGATAAATGGTGAAGACACCTCGAAATCACTTAGCACACATACGTTGTATCGGAAACCGATAAAAGCAATCTTTCTGTCGTCTGACTAAAATTAGTTACATTAGGCAACACCTGCTTCTCATTCTCATACAAAATGATAAAATATCAGCAAGAGCAGAGAAGAAATGGTAGACGGAAATTAAATTGACAATTTTGTGATGACTACATGAAAATGGGAGCCGCGGTAGCATAGTGGTTAGTGCACTGGCTTCCTAGCTCAATGGTCTATGGTTCGATCCCCAGATGATGTGGGATTTTTTTAGGCTGCAAACGGCTCCTGGGTCGACCCAGCCCCAATTGGGTATCAGAGCAACTTCTGGGAAGGTTGAGGCGGCTGGCGTGATGATGACCACATCATCCCTAGTGTGCTGATGGTCAAGAAAATATGGGCCTAACACCATATTCCCAGTATGCCTCAATGGGCGTGTAACGGGATCCTTTTTCCTCCTTACATGAAAATAGCGGTTGTCTGTGTGCACACACATACCAGGAGCTTTTGGGATTTACTTTGTAACACTGAGCCCTCTAAAGATTACTATATATATATATATATATATATATATATATATATATATATATATATATATATATATATATATATATATATATATATATATATATATATGTGTGTGTGTGTGTGAAAGAGGGATTTTAAGCGGGGAGGGCGGAGATGATAAACCTTACGCAGAAAAAATAGAGTTCCTATTTGTGACAGATGAAAATTGAAGCTGCACTTTAAATCTCACCTATACCACTCATTTTGTTGAAATCAAAATCGCCAACGTGGGTCCCACGTGGATTTCCCTCGCTTCTTAATTAACATGTAAGTGAAGTACGTGAAAGCAAGTCCTCTTTTGCTATCTGTCTTCTTTTCTAGTTTAGCCACGTCTACGGTCTTCTCTCACGAGGCATTATAATTAGCAATCTCCGAACCTCTTACTGGCATTCCTTCAAGGAGGTGGGCCAGAGGCAGCACATACGGTCATGTTATCGACGTCTTCTGTAGTCACTAAGAGTGAGCAGAGTTCTGTAACACCTCTGGTTAACACCAGAACGAGACCCGTCTACGCGGGGAAAGAAATCTCCACGGAACGTATTAGCGGTCGGAAGGGTTGTGAAAAAGAGCTTTCATTCAGAAAATTTACCGAAAAATTCGCTTGAAGTGCGATTTCTGACAGACATCGGCGAGATCGGGCCGATTCAGTATATATGTACCGTCTCCTAAAACCCATTATCAGTTCGCTCCAGGATTTTTTTAGATGTTCTAGCGCGCATTTTAGAGCCTTATTTGTCATTCGGATTTCTCAAAATACGTGGAGATTAATCCAGTTTCCTGATTTGCGGTAATTAAATATTGTTAGCATTTAAGTGTTTTTTCGTGTTAAAGTTTTTCATTATATTTCACTGGGATGATTGTGTTAAGTTGAATAACGTATTAAATAAACTTATAGCTAAATTGTCTCCAGCCGTAACGTAATTGAATTTCTCGTTATTCCCCAGGAAATAGATGTTAATTATAAGACGCTAGGCGATTAATATGGTCGAGATACCATTTATTTCTATTTTCACCATGTGTAAACTTGAAGTGACTAGTGTTCATCTCTAGTGTTAAAGCGATATATTAGCTAGAGAGACTCGTTTTTTTTTTCTATATAATTAAATACCGGAGTGAGTTATAGGTCTTACCTAAACGCGGGTGTTAGAATATAATTATAGTATGATTATCTGTTATCTATTCTCTTTTATATAGATAGATCATACCTTTGCGATCCAGCGGTTCTTATAGAGATGTATGGCCAGATGTCTTATGGCAGTCCAATTATATGTTCGTATTCATACAAACATTGTCGGTGAAAAATCTGATGTTTGAGACCCTTTTTCGGTCCACCTTCTCCATCCATGAGAGCGGTTAAATAAACAGAACACTTCAATTTAAATGTTAACTGGAACAGGACTATACCAGAAGATTTTTCCATCTAGATACCTATAAGTATTACTGTCCTGATGTGGCAGAACTTACGGCACTAATTATTTTAAAACCATTTGACAATAAAGTTTTCCTACCACGGAATTTTACAGAGAGAATTCACGGGTCATACTCGGCTATTTCCCTCCGAGAACAGCCTAGCAGTAACATTCTGTTTAGTACACATTTCATTACGACAGAGAGAATCATAGCCACTGGAGGCTAGACCACACCAGAGAATTATATTAACTTATAAATTTCCATGACAGTGCCACTACATAGAAAAAAAAACTTATTCCAAACCCATACCTGCAGTAAGAAGAGGAATACCCAGGGGAAAAAAATAATCAACGCACCAATTCAGCGACTCCCGAAAAATAGCAGTTGCCTAAACGGAGAGTCTGGGGCTGAACTGGACAAATAATAGGACTATAATTAGTCTTAAATAACTGTGTGATTAATTCCAGGGAATGTATGCAGCGTCGGCAGAGGGGGTAAGCAAATTTGAAAGTGAGCTCACTGTATGTGTGTCTTGAATGAAAGAATTTATTTCTTAAGTTATTACTTATTTACCATCTTTCATTTTATCTCTCACTAATCTGAGTGTCCCCAGGATAGGTTACATTAATGACTTATTCTTTACCCGTCTTGAAATACCCCTACCCCATTGTTAATTATTTTTGATTTTTTGGATAAATTACCCCTGTCGGGATCTTTCCTAGTTTCCCTATACAAGAGAGAACGAACGAACGAACGAACTTTATTTTCAAAGGGTTGAGAATTGGGCACGCAGGCCCGTCTGACATTCTGCCCTTCCTTTCTCCCGTCTTTTATACTGATTTCATTTATTCTCACATACAATTTACCCATCAATTCAAGGAATTCAACGTTGTACAGGTAAAATAATAGCATACTCACATTCACAGTATCTAATTATAAACATGAAATAAAATATGTTGAAAAGTACAAACTAAGTATTACCATGAAACAAAATATGTTGAAAAGCACTAACATCATCATTAAACCTACACTCTATATTATACCATTTGTTCGGAAAAATAATCATATTAGGGGGGCAGATAATCAGAACTCATAAAGTATTCGAAAAGTTTACGATTGTATGAATAGGGACTGAGGTTGTTATGTTTTAGATAATGTGGAAGATAGTTCCAAAGATGAGCAGCAGAGTAAGCTAAGCTTAAGAGAGGGACTATTAGATTGTATTTTCATTTCTCTTATGTAACTAAAATTTATTGATTAATTTTTTTTCTTCTCGATGTTGTGATATTTCTGGTGAAAAAAAAAAATAAACATAAACCTTAAGCTATCGTGTGGTCAAACCCCTGCCCTTATATGTTATCCATAGTTTGTTTACATATCTGTACGTATTACTGTCACAAAATTGTGTGTACGTGAGTGTGGTGTGACTCGTACTTGGTACAAGTGAGAAAGTGCGTCTACCTTAAATAGAGTCGTAAAAGATAGGCTGGATAGAGAGCAATTACTCCATCCAAGACCGTTCTTTCTCTTACACCATTTCTCCTCGTGAAACAGGAACTATCTCTTACACCTTCCTCTCACATAGCTATCACTCATTACCTCTGCTAGTACGGGACCATAAATAACTCAGTCCTATCTTCTCAAAAATTACGACACTATTTCATGCTGTTCACGAAATTATTTTTAAGCCAGCACTAGAGTTCTCAAAATGGGGTTGCGGAAAAAGTACATGTGATCCTGGGGCGAGACGCAAGCCAATGCTTGCTACTGGCGTAGTGACGCTTGTTTCTTGAAGGAAGTCGTTTATTGCACATGAACTTTAAAGTCTGACACTATCATCTTAGTAGATTTGCATTAGATCCTAGTTGTTAGAGGGGTGACATGAAAATAGGCTGCAGAAGTAATCATACGTAGCGTAGTAATATAAGGTGCAGGCCATAAGGTCTTTTATGTTTGGACTTACGCCCTAATGTAACCTACGGACCCTGAATCTAGGTTGCACGGGGCGCGCCTCTACAAAACGAGGCGACTTTTTATTATTTTTTTTAAAGTAATCATACGTGAGCATTCAGCGAAATGTTCACGCCTCAAACGCACATGCAGGACCGCCCCCTTGTTAAACAATCCGTTCTGTGAGTGGCAGTGAAAGAAAAAATCTATACAATATTGACGTAAGTGGTCCTTGGCTGTGAAGAATATGTATTACCAAGAAATGACTTTCTGGACATAAATAGTGAATGCTAAGATATAACACAAGCCTTGGATTTTTGAATCCCTCTTGCTCTGGCAACAAACCTGGCGACCTGTAACGCTGTCCCCATTACGTTTTTAGCGTTCAAAATGTCACCAAAAGCGTCCAGGCCGGAATGATCATAAAGAGATTTCATGGTGAGATTTCTACTGGGAAGTGACCGAAGCAGCTTCAGGCAGGACTCATCTTCTGGGTCAGCAATCGCTAGCATGGTCAAGGTACCGTCCAAACATCCAATCACAATACATGTACCCTGCTCATTTCCAACTATAGCCTTGACTTCTGCACTGGTCTTGTAGTTGGCTATCATCTTACCATCGGAGACCCGGAATAAGCGTACTGTTCGATGCCTGGAGTGGTAATAGACTACGTGTTTATTACTCTGTGTGAAGAAAGTTGTCACCTGAAACACACCCTCTGCGACCTTCGGGATGAGAACCTTCGTTGTCTTGCTGTTCCTTAAATTAATCAGCTCTAGCCCTCCTCTTGTGGGGGCATACATGCCGATCTTCCCGTCTTGCATTACATGACCGTTCCATCTTGGCACCGAGCGAACGAGGGCCTTCTTTTTCAAGTCCAAGATATTTCCCTTGTCCATGTCAATAAGTGCTATTAAGTTGGAATCATGGGGCATGGCTACGATATGGCTGTATTCAATATAATTGTGATACTTGAGCTGAATGTTGTACAGACGTGCACCAGTTTTTGCATGGTAAACTCCAATGATATCTCCACTTTTATCAGATGCTGGAACCGCTAGATATAAGCCTTCTTTTGTTATAACAGGGTGACGATACTTCTTGAACCCGTATTCAAACATGTACTCCACCTGTCCCCCGGGAACCGTCACGCACATGCACTGCGCTCTGTCGATAGCGAGTTTCGCAGTTACAATACATTTCGTTTCGTTTTCACACATCGTGATCTGCTGAATATCTCCTATTGAAACTTCAGCCAATGGTTTTTCCTTCGACATGAGCCAAATGAGAAGTTTGGGAGACTCGGCACTGATCACATATTCACCATCGGCTGTAATGACCGCGTTTGAAACTATAGCACTTCGGACACTGCCAACAAAAGTTTTTACGACTCTCCCAGTTTCCAAGTTCCAGATGGTTACAGTGTTTCTGGTCGTGGCTGCACACAGTGGAGAATCGGCAGCGAGGGCTATTGTCTGGATAGGACGTTCAAGTCTGTCGATGGTGTGAACATCTTCCAGAATTTTATCAAAGTTCCACACTTTAATCGTTTTGTCAAGAGAAGAAGAGATAACTGTATTTCTGCCGGCTGACACGGATATAAGAGCGCAGATTCTGCCGAAGTGGGCATCGAGAACTTTCACCAGGTTTCCTTGTTTAACATCCCAGGCATACAAGTTTCGTCTCACCCCAGCCACGACAAAGTGATTGTTTTTGGTAAAAACCACCAAGCTTGTGAGTTGATTTTTTGTTGGAATGTTTCTTGTGCCATGAGGAAGCACAAGTTCTCTTAGTTTGTCAGTCTGCAGATCGTACAACTTGTAACTTTGGGAAGCCGTGCCAATTAGGTAATTCTCATCGTCAGACTGGAAGAACGAGAAAATGATGTCCGTGTTCTCAGAAATTGTTTTGTCATACTTCCAAGTATTACCTTCGCGTTTGTATCGAACAACGGCATTATCGCTAATTTCAATGCACGTGTAGAGGATATTTCTTCTTTTATTGAGAGCGATTGCGCTGTGGAATTCAAATGCCTTGACAGACTTATCATAAGACTCTAAGGTCATTTCAGAATCCGCCTCGCATCCACTTTTCACGACCACAAAATGAACACCATTTATTTCACGGTCAAGCTCCACACTGAGAACAGGCATCTTCAGCTCAGACTGGTATTCACCAACGAACTTGCCATCCTGGGTAAACAACATCCACGATTTTTCTGTCCAGATAGAAATTTGCGAGTTAGATAAACTAGTGCCTTTGATTGTGACAGAATTTTGTGAGATTTTAGGTGTGATAATTTTGAAGTCTCCTGTACTGACTGAACAAACTACCAGCTGGTTATTGTTTGTGTAACTGACTGCGAACTTTCCATTTGGGGAAATGTTTAAATTCTGCATGATTCCATCGATGCCTGGGGAAATATTTCTGGAAATTTCTCCGGTTGACAAGTCCCACATGATGATTTTATTAGACACCGATATGAGATGTTTTCCATCACTTGGCGTGCCTATTCCGAAAGGTGCAAACTGATGACCCTCCAGTGAATACTGCAGAGGACCACTTGGTGTATGCAAACAGTGATACGCAGGCACAAGGGCGCAGTGGCATAAACCATCAGAGTCACATTGCTGGATAAGTTCTCTGATTTTGGGGTTCTGGTTGTAGTATGGCAGAAGGCGACCTGTAATCTGTGGACCTAGCATGTCTGGATAATGGCTGAGAATCGAGCTTGAAAGACGGATTGCATCAGCAATAACACGCACATCTTTGTCGTAGACGTGGTTCAACAAGTCTTCGAAATCTGCAATCACAGACTGAAGAGGCATCGACGATAATTTTGCGTGCAGCCATTCGTAATGAAATAATACCTTCTCGTAAAGGTCCTCGTACCGGCCCGACCTTACGAGGTGCCACGGCATTTCATTGAGTTTGCGTAAGTTGTAGCGGATGACCTTGCCTTGTGAGTCTGTGAACTCCAAAGGTTGCGGAGGTACTTTTCTATCAGCAGCACTTTTCTTGTCTTCCAGATGAAAACGTTGCCTCTGAAGCTCGGAGTACTCGAACGGTTTTGGTATTCCACCGCCGTAAGTTCCCAGGAAATATTCAGCCATGTTTGAGTGAAGTTCGCTGACAAAATTGAGATTTTTGAAATACCGTTCTTTTGCTGCATCAATAAATTGTCTATGATACCAGCCCACGACACTGACGCCATCTGCTTCCCGCTCGCTTAGATATCCAGGCAGATCGTTTTCTTATTCTTGTCCACAGCAGGGGCGGAATCCTGCGAGCAGGTGGAAGGTGATACTGGTAGATGTCATTAAGCACTAGGTCATCTAGAGATATCAGATCCTCCAGTTCAGGCTCAGAGACTCCGCTCTTGGACGAGGTGATATAGCTTAGAGCGTGACAAACAAGAGTTTTTCCATGCTGGAGTTCTATCCTCTCAAGCAGAAGCATAATACAGTCATTGATGGTGAAAGCCAAAGTTGTTAAGCTGGGCTTTGTGTACGACCTCCACCTGCAGATCTCATCAAAAGTCAGTTTTACAAATAGAGGTAGATTGCATTTGTTTATGGCTACGTTTACTTTAACCCACTGCTCCTGTGTAACTGATTTGTTTGCGTTTTTCAACCAAGCTTGAATAATTGTACTGCTGAGGTTTTCCCCGAGAGGTAAAACTTCGATAAAAGAGTCCTGATTCTCGATCATTGTTCTGAGGACATCGAGAAACCCATAATAATTTGGCAGCACGGATATAATGACCTTCACATTGGGAGGCAACTTAATTGGCATCCAAGTAAGATTATGGGCGCCGCCAGACCCAGACAGTTGGTCCAGCGAGTCAAAGAAAAGCACTAGTGGTCTTTCCTTGGTGGCCATGCAGATGAGTTTCTTAAAGTGTTGCTGTAAAGGAGCAAGTTCGTCTGGAATGTCTTCTATTGGTTGGTTATACATAACACTCAGCTGTTGGCAGTAGGAAGTGAGCAAAGGAATGATCGTTGAACTGCCTGGTGTTGTTCCAAGGAATCTCAGAACCATCACAACGGGTGTGGTATACCATGCCGAAACGACCTGAAAACATTTTTAAAAAGGCAAAGATTAACACAAGAAGACCTTTAAAATAAAAAAAAGGTCTCTCTTTAAAGTCAGCACAATATAAGAAATGATAACTTAAATGACAATCAAGAAGTTAGACTTTCATAAATGGGTGCTTGCGTAGAACAAAAGGATTCATTTAGAATGACAAGAAGACCAATACGGGACAAGACAAGCGCTAATGGAACAAGCTGTGAAAAGAAGACGCTGGCGCCGGATAGGGCAAATACGGAGGAAACCAGTTGATAGAATTACAAGGCAATCCTTAATCTGGAATCTGCAGGGTAAGCCAGGAGGAGGGGGATTGAAAAAACACAGGAAGAAGGAAGATAAAAGGGACAAAGACAACATGCGAATACCATAAACGGAAGGAACAGGACATGGAGGCTTGACATCAAATTATCAATGTCCTTTGCTCCTTAGGGAGTTAATGGGTAATGATAAGGATGAACTAAATCATTATTAATTTAAACATGAAAAACAAAAAATGTCTGCGACAAGTCATGTAATATTCATGCAGTATAGATTTGTTTCATCATATTGTTAACTCGTTGGGGCTTAAATTGTTTCCCTAATTAGAATGTTAACCATCATAAATGCTGCTGTTCTAAACATATTAACCCACTTCGTGCTAACCTTGTCGTTTGTCACAATTTCATGTCGCCTGAATAGGTGTTAAAATGGGGTCACAAAATCAGTTCGAAAAGCAAGATGTGCGTTCAACCATAGAGTCATCAACTTTAAAATGTTTCTAATTGTAATGAATGATGAAATAATCAGAAGGGGTATGTTTGTCCACTTTAATGATGCCACGATTTTTTGTTACCTTCAGTTTGTTTATTTTTTGCTGTAAACAGATTTCATCAATGCCATAAAAGGTGTATATCTCGTGTAAACCGCAGGAGTCTTTTAAAAGGCAAATAAAGAATACAGCTACTACACCCTCAAGCATGTCGTACAAGGCGATTAATATGAGGTTGTGCATGGGGCTGACAGCTTCAATATGTAAAACAAATTGTCACAGAAACCACTACCACAAGAGTATGTGAATGTTTGATACAGGCTTCCTGCAAGGGGAACAGCTTTAGTGGTGGCTTCATGCTCCGTAAGGAGCGCGAATGATGATGATGACAACAGTTGCATAGTTTATTTTTCTTTTTTTTTGACATAAGGTAGCCGCAACATCTCAACATCATCATCAGGTGCCACCGCCACAACGAAGGTCGGCTGCAGTGGATCTCCGACGTCTAATGTCTCTTGTCTTGATGGTGCACTCTGGTAGACTCTTTCCTGTCCATCTCTTGATGTTATCTTCCCAGTTATAGCGCTGCCTTCCCCTTGCATGTTTGTCTTCAACTCTTCCTTCTGTTATGGTCTTCTGCAAAGTGTTATGTCTTTTTATGTGGCCAACATATTTTAGCTATCTAATTGTGATCTCCTTCATTAATGATATTTTGAATCTTGTTTTCTAGGACCTCTTTATTTATTTTCTTCTCTTTCCATGAGATGTGGCCCAGTTTTCTTTATATCCACATCTCGACCTCATTTCTTTCTTTCAGTTTCTTCGTCATTGTCCGTGTTTCTACATTACATAGTAATAAGGAATAAATATACGAGTATATATATATATATATATATATATATATATATATATATATATATATATATATATATATATATATATATATATATATATATATATATATATATATATATATACTTGTATATATATAAAACACTTGATGATTCTCAGATTTAATATTTGAGTTAATTGTTTAGATGTTAGCGTTTGTCTCACGCTGATGAGAATGTAGCTTTACAGCAGCTAATACATTTCTCGAAAAACAGCCCCACTGCCAAGGGGTCAAGAGGCAAATAAGTAGAAGAAAATAATCATTAAGGATATCTACTTTACTCTGATTAGCATACCTGATTTGCCGCTTTGGCCATCAGTGAAGTTTTGCCACATCCACTTTCACCGAAAAGCACAAGTGGGAGTTGATTGTTGCCGACGATGTATTTATGTATTTGCTCAACAATTTCTTCACGTCCCTGTTGGTTGGTGAAATTATTTTAATAATTGAAACATTAGCTACCAGCTAGTTTCCTCGCTCACTCCTTCACTGACACACTTGCTCGCTCGCTCACTTACTCACTCGCTCTCTCGTCTGTCTATCCCTCCATCCAACCTGCCCACGCTATCCCGTTATGTATTTGTCTCTGTCTATTTCTTCTGTCTGCTTCTGTCTGTCCCACTAATCCATCCATGCATTAGTCTGCCTATTTTACTTCTATGTCAGTGTACCTGTCTGTCTATCATCTATGTGTCAAACATGAACTGCAGAATTCTTTATGAGAGACAGCCTACATAACCGTTTTTTAGGATAAGAACTAGAGTGCGGCAGGGATGCCTCTTGTCACTATTTCTTTTCTTACTGGGTATAGAATTGGTTGTGAAAACAACGATATCAGCCAACAGAAATGAGATCCAGTGGATCTGACTGAACTGCTTGACGATCTAGAATTTTCCGATGACCTTGCTCTTGCTCTTCTGTCCCATAATCGTAACCTGATGCAAGACAAAATGAAAATATCTATGAGAGGTCGCACCAGTGTTGTCTGAAAATGAACAGGGAAAAGACAAAGATTATAAGAATAAATGCAGGAAACTAAAACAAGATTGCACTTGAAACACCCCTCAGATTTGTAATCATATATATATATATATATATATATATATATATATATATATATATATATATATATATATATATATATATATATATATATATATATATATATATCTTTGCAATAATATCGATAAATGTTGATGGACGGACAGTGGTATCAAAATCAGAATACAAAAGGCAAGAACAACTTGTGAAATACATGAAAATCAAAATCAATCAAGGTCAATATAAAAATAAGAATTTTAGACTCAAATGCCACGTCAGTCCTATTTGATGACCTTGGAACTTGGAGAATAACTAAAACATCCAAAAAGTTAGACTCTCATAAATGGGTGCTTACGTGGATTAAAAGTGTTGAAATGGTATGACAAGGCCACCAATGTGGAACTGATGACAAGAACCAAACAAGTGCCTGTGGAACAAGAGATGAGAAGTAGTCACTGGCTATGGATAGGACACACATTGAGAAAACCTTATGATAACGTTACAAGGCAGTCCTTGTTCTGGAATCACCGGGGTAAGAGAGATAGAGAGAGAGAGATCAGAAAAGCTCACGGAGAAGAGAATTAGAGAAATAAATGATAAGGGTGAGAAGTGCACGGAAAGACCTTGAGCTGATGGCACGTGACAGGAGGACTTGGCGTGTGTTTGTTGAAGTTCTATTGTCTCTGAGGAGCTGAACTGTGATGCATGAATGAATAAATGAATGTGCAGCATTTCCACCTGAAAAGCCGTGCAGTAGCGTCTACACGCGTGCAGATGTTGTAGTGGCTCCAGATAGACAGGGTCGTTGGCCAACTTTTCATGTTTAGCCATGGCGGTGTCCACTAAGCGTATTACGTTCTCGTAAAAATGATCACAGAAATTTTGAAAGTATTCCTGGTAATGAAAAAACAATATATATATATATGAGCAGGCGTTAGACAGGTAATATAGCTTCTGTTAATGCAAGAATTGTGACTGCTTCCTGTTTCTACACTATTGATACTCTTGCTGAGTGATGTGCATTATCTTAGCCCCACTTAACTAAAGTATGCTACAATGTATAATCCTTATAAATATATATGATGTTGAGTTTTGGGGAGAATTGGCGATCATGACGACAATAAGTGAAGCTCTTAATTGTATGATGATGATGTAATCATGATATCGTGCTGAAAACCGGCATATTTTTTCAGATGGTGGCAAAGACTTTGTCACCGTGGGCTAATAAAAGCACGGGCACGTGATGGTGTCTGGTGTTCAAAAATAAAATGTTCCCAACCTTATGGGTCTCCTCGTCGATTCCTTCCCTGCCGCACCACTCTACAGTGAACCTAGCTGTGTTACTCTCTGGCATTTTTTTGGGAAGTTTTTCATCTCGCAGGATTCTCAGCAGCTTCTGAGCCTCTCCATCCACGCTAATGGAGTAGGAAATGTTTTAGATTGAGGCATGAGTGGGAATATATGTACGTAGGTAGGTATACATGTATGTGTAAAATGTCTATGTACATGTGTGAATGTAATAATAATATGCATGGCTGTGCGTACGCATGTATGTATGTGTATTTTTGTATATGTACTGTATAAACGTGTCTTTTCGGGATGAGATCTTGAACGATTAATTAATCGGTTAAATTATTTAAATCGATTAATTGATAAAAACAAATTGTAATCGATTATTCCATATTTAGCAGTCAGCTCAGCTAGCTAAGGCAGAAGGCAAGCGTGCTGCAAGAAAAGTCAGAATGCGCAGCAACACTACTATCGACTCTAACCATGTGTGCCCCGTATGTGGCATGGCCTATAGGGCCAAAATAGGACTAATTAGCCACATGAGATCACGGCACAGAGGTTTCACAATTCAAGTCTGAAGCTGTCGCCATCTTCGCTTGCGATGGGCAACTATTATTATTTAGCAATGTTGATATATTTTGCTTAAATGCGAGAGCTTTTGCTATGTTAAAGGTTTTTGATAATGAATTTGAATGGTTCAATAATAATAAATTGTTTGGTTATAACTTTTCAGCATTTTAATTCCATTTTCAGGACGATGTTGCCTTATAACAAGTAAAATAAATACAGTCCTGAGTGATTTTAAAAAAAAATGTTTTTTTGTGATTTTGTATATTTTATCAAATTGTTTTAAAGTGTGATCGATTAATCTTCAATTAAAGAAATTCGATTTATCGATTGAGATTTTTAAATCAATCCTAGCCCTAGTATCTTTGTATGGTTGTATATAGGCTCCCTAGGAAATCAATACCCTTTATCTCTCCTAGAAGCCTTGACCTTCAAGAAACTTATGCCACGTTCTTCTGTCACGTGACATGAATTCAAGGTCTTTCCATGTCATTTTCATTTCTGTCTCCAGTTCTTTTCTCCATGGGCATGTTTTTTTTTTTTTGGGGGGGGGGGGGGGGGCGGGGGCTAACTCTGCTTCTCTTATCGTGGGGGATGGAAGAACAAGGACTGCCCTGTAATGCTGTCAACATGTTTCTTCAATGTATATCTTATACCTCCAGCTTCTTCTCATTTCTTGTTCCACCGGCAATATCCTCGGCAGTAGCAATAATCTATTGCAAGCAAGCGTAATAAAATCAGATTTGACTATCATCTATCAACAGACCAAAGCAGAAGTATATCTTATTACACTAAAAAAGTGGGCAAAAAAACCTTTTCGTCAGTGTGTGGGTCTGTTTGCCAGGAAGAGAACTTACATACTTGTACATTGCTTACTTTCGAGCGGCAAAGTCCACAAACTTGCTGGCGACTCTCAAGAGGGTTGTGTTCATGTTATTGATCTCCCTAATGTAGGCCAGGCAGTGATCCTCAACATTGCTAGCTTTCAGAATCCCCCTCTCGACTTCACGCTCGGTTACTGAAGGGAAAAGGAAGATTATAATTGTGATAGCAATGATTATGATGAATCCCTAGTAATATTATGATTATAAGCCCCGTGTATTTGCCGGGAACTCCGCCAATGCCGGTCCCAAGCCCGGATGAAAAAGGAGGAGGGCGGCCTGCATGGAGGCCGTAAGGAGGCAGCCCCTCCACCATGCAAAGGCACAACAGGCCAATCACCTGTTTGCTTTAAATCACGATTACTAGCAACACAAGAGAGAAAACTTTACTGATTCTAAAGGCGACGAACTGGAACGGACTACGGACTACGACTTATGGAACTTGGAACACAAGAAGTATAAATGGGAAGGAAGAGGAGCTGGTGGAAGAGATGAGGAAAGCAAAACTAGAAATCCTGGCTATAACGGAAACAAAAAAAAAAGGACAAGGAGTCATGGATCTCGATGGCAACACGCTGCTCTACAGTGGTGTACCCATGTCTGAAAGAGCTAAAGGGGGCGTGGGTTGCATTGTGGCCCAAAATCAAAAAGATAGTATCAAGGGATGGAACTTTGTCTCGGAGCGCATTATGGTTGTTAAACTAAAAGAAGGAGAAACCATAGTCAACCTGGTCATAGTGTACGGGCCAAATGAGGATGAGAGAGCAGAGGTCAAGGAGGAATTCTTCGAGCTGCTTCAAAGGACAGTGGATGACTGCCTAGATGAAGTTATCATGCTCGGAGATTTTAATGCCAGAGTTGGAAATGACCATGCTAGATGGGGAGGAGTTATCGGAAGATATGGAGAAGATACTCTCAATGACAATGGAAAGCGACTCCTTAGATTCTGCAGTGAGCAGAATCTGATCATTACAAACACAAAGTTCCCCCATAAGCGCATTCATGTATACACTAGATGTGAACAACAAAGAATGAGAAGTCAGTGATCGACTATGCCATTGTTCAGAGAAGCTCATTCAAATATGTCCGAGATGCTAGAGTCTGGAGGGGGCCAGAGATTGGAAGTGATCATTACCTGCTAACAATCAAAAGAACAACTGAAAGAGTTGCTCAGCCTATGAACTGTCCAAAATCACGCAAGAAACCAAGTAAACGAGCAGGAGAAATGAGCATTAGGACCTACAAGCTGAGAGAGCCAGAAACTAAGACCAGATATCAGGGGCTTATTGCTGCAGCGGTGAGCAACACAGAAGAACGACCTGATGACTTGGAAACCCTCTGGATTAAATTCAAGGATATCATAAAGACAGCTGCTGCAGAAGCATGCGGTGAAGTCCGACTTGGGAACAAGAGAAAGAGGACACCTTGGTGGACAGAGGAAGTCAAAGAGAAAATAAGAGAGAAGAACATGGCATGGAAACAATACTTAGGAGCTAAAAACACAACAGTGTCGTGGTTGAGTTTGAGTGTAGAGTATTTGTCGAGTTGGACAACAGTAGTGAAATCGACAAGGGATAGTGGACTGACAGAGTTATAGATTACACACACAGAAAGGTGTAAATAGGAGATGGACTTGAGACAACCTGGAAGAAGATTTACTAAAGTGATCTCTCTCTCCAAGCCTCAACTCACTTTTCACTGTCTAAGCATCTCCTGCTCTCACTCTTTTCTCTTATCAAACATAGAGATTATAGTAAAGAGCTAAACCAAGTTAATTATGGATGAAAGGGTCGGGAACAGCGCATTACTAAATGTGTAAACTTTATTAAAGAAGAAAAGCATGGGATTAATGCATATCATCATACACAGCATAAATTACATCAATAATCAAATAATCATCAATAGTCATCAATAATGCAAATACACCAAGAATGCAAATACACACCCACAAACACACACACCACCAACACTCATAAAACCTGTAGAACACGGAGAAAATAACTAAGCTGTCCGACAGAGGGTCCGCTTTCGGGGACCAAAGGCGCTAGCTCCAGAGAGTGTCTTACCGATAAATATCCTTCATGATGACTGAAGTGAAATACCGAACTTTCCTTGTCGGGGCTAAACGTTGGTGACCCCTAATTGCGCGAGGGAACACTGGAAGACGTTGTTTATCTCCTGCTGACCAAATACGAACTGAGCGACAGCCTGTCTGTTGTTTTTCGTGGGACCAAATGTGCTAGCTCCAGAAAGTGCATTACTCGTAGATCCTTCGTGAGGGACTAGCCTATAAAACTTTCTTTGTTGGTGCTAAACGTTGGTGACCGCTACTCGCGAGAGGGGGGCTGGAACTCTGTCCATAGATGGCTGCTCATACGTGCGAGGTTTTAGTATCCAGAAAATACACCAGAAGAAGTCACTTGAGGACAAGAGTCCCAGGCGCGCTTATCCGGCGCTAGGCTCTTGCGTGCTGGGTAGTAAATCCTGTTTAAACTGGTTTGGCTGTGGTTTGCTGAGTGCCCCGTTTAGGCACACAAAGTCGGGTGATATGGAATTCTGCTATAGGCATGCTGAGCGGGTTTGATATTCTGGAAGCCGCAATGCTCTGGCTGGTAATCCAATAGGCGAGTAGAGAACTACTACTGCGTTTGGCGATTCCAGATTTAGCGTTGGCTCCGTTGTACTGCGTGAGCTTAACTTGGCGTTGACAAAAAAGGGGTTTTGATTCAGGAACGGGGTTGACGATTCGTTGCTAGATGTATTCAGAAACCCTCTAGATCGAAGAGTATATGACTTTCTTCGCCTGACTGAAGTCTGCTCTAGCGATTCGGTCTCCCTGAAACTGAGACCCAAAAAGAGACACCCTTTTACTTCAAGCAAATAATAAATCACACTAACTTTATACAGAAAGTTTCGCTCCACTATGGGATTAAATTTATTGTAGTTATTGCTATGATAGTTTAGGGCTGTCTTTAACCATGTCTCCTGTTCCTTAAAAATATCAATTATCAACACGCGCCCGCATAGGCTTAATATCTTTTGTACACCCATGTAACTGTCATTAAATGTTCTGACAGCAAAATCTCCTCCTCTTCTCCCAATCTCAACATACAGGAAACCTAACCTGTAGTTACAGTTAAAAGAATATGCTTATTCATCTTACAACATTAAATGAATTTACATAAACAGATTACAGCATTTGACATTACACAAATAAATCGTATGTCCCCTTTGAACATATATTAGCATTCCACAAAATGAGTACAAAGAAAATGCAATGTTCTTGCTATAATAATACAGTTGTGGCTAAATCATAAGATATAATTATATCTATGCCTGGTGACTGCTTTCGGTGAAAGTTATAGACTAGTGTCTAGCCACACAAGTAAGCATAAAATGATCCTCCCTTGCCACTAGAAATATCTATCAAAAAGGAATAAGTGACTATCTCCTATAATCCAGAGTTATTACCTGCATCTCACTATTCAGTTTTAAAGTGAACAATCCACACCTGACATTATCTTACAGAAATGACAGTTAATTTTGCTGACTCTTAACCCAATGGTAAGCATTCGTGGACTGATTCTACGCCTAATATCTGTTATTGTAAGTTTAACATTTAACCCATGATAAACCGTAACAGTTTAAGCACCACTTAATAGGCCGTAGACAGCGCTACCTTATCACTGAATAAATTACTAGGAGAAAGTACACAGAAATAGATTCACTTTCCTAACAGATATATAAAAAGCTAACATGAATCTAATATATTATAATTATAAGATATGTCAACTCACCCCGAAAATGACTAGAACATAGGCAAACACATTCTAGTACTGTGTTAAAGTTTGCCTTATCTCATGATGGTCATCTACGGGCCAGGAAAATTTACGAATGTCTTTGTCTATTAAAACCAGTCTACTCTTATAGATCACAAGGGACGCTCCCCCCGGACACCTGGCCTGCATATTTCTACAGAAGTTCGGCGAAAGACGTAATCTAGAGTAAGACAAAAGAAATCGTGCGAAAGTTCCCCAGGTAGAGAAATGCATAACATTATGCTCTATCTTGTCTAAGGGGCAAAAACCCAAAGACTGACCGCGGGTTTGTCTCCCCCTGTTTCCAGGATGCATAATATTATGATCCGAAGCAGCGTTCTGGAAGCCAAACACAGGGACCCTTTCGCTCGTGATCAAAGGCTTTAAACGTAAGAGATATTCCCCTGGTCAGACCAGGTGCGGCTTAGATAATATTATCGTTCGCTGACCGCTACAGGCCGGAACGTAACCAAACCTCGGGTGGGGTTTGAGAGGGTGAGAAAGTTTGGCCACGAAGGTAGAAAATGAAAGAAAAAGAAAATACAAAATGTCCAGGAAAAACAGAACATTTAAAGGAGTAATCAAATTATGGACAAGATGGTAAAATACATTATCGGTCACGTGACAAGTGCCCCCCCCCCCACTCCCCCCCCCTTTTAAAGTTCGAGGAATACGGACAAAAATGACAGTAATTTATCTTTTCCATCGATGTCCGTTACCTGTCATTGGAACATCCAATACTCATAAACCAAATACGTTTCCAATTTCTGTCAGTACTGTATGACTAGCTCCGAGTTCATTTCTTTTCTTCCCTCTGTCTAATAGACGTTCAGCGAATGGGATTTTGCGAGGCCAGTCGGCGCTGACGCCCTTCGTTTCCGTGTGAACCTGACCTTGCTTCCGCAATTCGCTGTGCCTGTTTATGGTCCGGAAAATTATCCGCACCTGTTGTGGTTTTCGGCCCCGCCTGAACTCACTGGCCACTGCGTAGATAATCCGCCTGTTATGCGCGGTGTAATCATTGTTGGGCTCAGGCTGCTTATGTATATCTTTACCTATCTCGGGCGTGGCCTCGAATAACCCTCTATAGCTGCAGTCTATCGGGATTTTTTCGCGCGCGTGTAACCCTAGTTGGTAAATAAAGCCGTTCGTTGGCCGAAGAAATGCTAGCATTTTTCTTCTGCCTCTCCACACCTACTTCCCTGTTTCGGTGGGAGCATTGATCAATCTTCAGACCTGTGCCGTCTAAAGGTGGATCTGGAGCTTTCCTTGCCTTGCCAGTCACAACTCTGGCTTGGTCAACGGAAATGATCAAGTTGCTCTGTAATGGCCTGGCGGAGGCGACTACTTTGCTGTCCATCAGTGGGGTTGAGACCACTGGAATAATGCGATTTGAATGAGAGAACTCAGCTGCCTGAAGCAGAGAGTAATCGATCGCATTCTGGGGTTCTACTAAATCATAACAGATCTCCGTAGCTTCTATCCGTGTAGAAAGATAGGTAATATCTGCGAGTTGCAGAGTTTGTTGAGTCGCTTCACCGGTACTAGCATGACGTGAGCCAAGGCTCTCAACAATGGCTCCTTGTACAGTAGTAAGGCAGCTTTTCTCACTGTCTTCTGCCCTGAGAAGTGTGAGAGACTCAAATGGAATACCAGGGATCCCTTCGCATGGAACCCTGTGTCCACCATAAACGTCAACTTTGCCCTCCCCTGAGGAAGTTACTGGCGTCAGTTGAACTTTGTCCTGCAATGCGAGATCCACTTCCTGGTTGACAGGCTCCGCAGTCTGCATGCAAAAGGACTGGACGGTTTGAGATCCCGTTAGATCGCGAAGTGCCCGAGAAAAAAAACTCTCGGTGTGTTTTTCCAAAGTTCCTTGGAACGGTTTGGAAAGTTTAACCCTTTTAGCAGGCGACTTATTCTTGCACCTTTTAAGCTCAGGGTGATAAGAGGAGCGGCGCGTCCTTTCTACGATCGTTGAGTTGGAGGGATGCGCCTCTGCATATGGTTTTTCGCTGTCCGGCCGGGAATCTTGCGAAATATAACGTGATAGGGTGTGGCTCCCTTTTCTCGACGTCACGTGTCGGTTAGGTGCTGCTCGGTCTGGAGCGTGAGAGGCTCGGGGTTCGCCGCTTGCCAGACGGGAACAATCCGTATTACAATGCTTGTTAGCACCTCTCTCACCTTTGTGCAGTTTCCATGCCTGGGAACGTTGCGTAATTTTTCCCGTGGCTTTAGGTCTGCTATCCCGACGTAAATTCTTTCCTTGTTTGGGCTTCGGATCCAAGTCCAAAGGAAAGTCAATTTTCTGGAGTTGGGGTTCGGTTTTAGCAGGCAAGTTTTCTTTCATGGGCGCAAGGTTTGCAGGGGCGTTGACCGTTAAGGGCACAGTAGAAGGGGAAGTAGAGTGACTACATTTAGTATCTGTTTCCACCCTCCGAATTTGGCTATCCAGTTCATTCATTCTGATTTGGTGTAGCCTGTCCCTTTCTTGTCGCTCTATTTCCAATTGCTTATCCCGTTCTTGTTGCTCCATTTCCAATTGCTTGTCCCGTTCTTGTCTTTGCTTTTCCCTTTGCTTCTCATCTTCTATCACTTCTTCTACATACTGTCGGGTGAATGCTTCACTCTCCCCAGTTTGTTTACAGGACCATGCCAAGATTAAACGGCTGTCAAACCAATTGTCTACCTCGTATTGATCCTGCAGGCTTACTGCAAATTCTAGAAAGGGCTGGATTTCGCTATCCTTGTACTCCATGTACTTAGCTACCTCGAGGGCAATCCTATGCACTTTATCTAGATCGGCCATTATATCAGGGTGAGCAAACACTATAGAAGAATAGAACCTAGAGATCTTAGTTACCTAGTCCACTAGGTGCTGATTAACTTAATAATCAATAAAATCTAGGCTAGCCTGGGAACTTTAAAAAACAAGAAAGTTTGTAGCTACTCTGATCGACAAGCACAAACCCCAAAAAACTCCAAAAAAATGTAAGTGATGTAAAACTTATTACTATCACTTCACCCCAGTTCTGTCAGTACTAAGCTATTGAGAGGATTGGTTACTATCATCCGAATGAACACCCTCCCTTGGTACAAATGCAAGCTAGTAACTGACTATCTGTAGCTTCTTATCTCAGATTAAAGAGCTACTCCTGAAAAAATATTAACCCTTAAAAAAAAATTTTCTGACTTTTACAACAATAGTCGTCAGATTTGTCAACCAAAAACTCAGCAGTGATACCATCAACCTTTACCAGCTGTCTCATGTGTAGCATGAACAATAAATGTAACTAAATATTTATGATTGCTGTGGAGAAAAAAATGCTGTTCCGACTTCCACCCAAAAGAAATAGTTCGATATGTCTAGGGGAAAGAAATTCCTATAATCTGCCGAACACTAAACTCTAAGAATCAAGATAGAATCTTGTGAGAGATTCATCCTCGGATCGAGCACCCATTTGTCGTACTAGATGGGTTCTAGTTTCGACGTGGCTCCCATTAATTGTCGTCGTTGAGTTAAAGTGGTAGAGTAATTGTCGAGTTGGACAATAGTAGTGAAATCGACAAGGGATAGTGGACTGACAGAGTTATAGATTACACACACAGAAAGGTGTAAATAGGAGATGGACTTGAGACAACCTGGAAGAAGATTTACCAAAATGATCTCTCTCTCCAAGCCTCAACTCACTTTTCACTGTCTAAGCATCTCCTGCTCTCACTCTTTTCTCTTATCAAACATAGAGATTATAGTAAAGAGCTAAACAAGTTAATTATGGATGAAAGGGTCGGGAACAGCGCATTAATAAATGTGTAAACTTTAGTAAAGAAGAAACCCAGCAATAGAAAAAAAGGTTATCATCATTTGCATATAAATTACATCAATAATCAAATATTTATCAATTTTTACTTCGTATTCTTTTTGAATTATGTGTTTATCTGTAATAGTGCTATGAACGTTATCACGATGTTCAAAGAGATCAGCATCAACATTTTAAAAACTTCAAACTTTAAACGTGTGATGTCCTGGGTCCACCGATCGTTAGGTGATATTTTCTACAATTTTAAAAGCTATAGCTTTCAAATTTTTTCACACTTATAGTCCCATGTTTTTTATTGGCATGGCCGAAAAAATCCACTTTTTTCTTGCGATGGTATTTACAGAGAATGTTCTATACATTTAAAAACGTTGCTAGTATTCTCTGTTGGTCTATTTTTCTGGGTCCAGGGTTGCTCAGACATCCATATCTACAAAGCATTTCATTTCGAATGATGTAATCATTTTGGTTCACTGTTTTAGGTAGGGATCCAAGTATCGCAGCATGTTGCTGCTGGTTTGGCTGATCAGTTGTAACTTTTTATGAGAGTGCTTGTGCCATTGCCATAGGGTTTTTCACTGTATTAGATGTGAAGCAATTGCAAGTCTTTTTTTTTCTACTGCACACTTCATGTTAATGAATTGATCCTATTTTCAATTCATAAACACTTTCCAAATTTATAAAGTTCAAATTTGGTTTGGTCATAACTTTGTCTGTTGTCAATATTGGTCTTCTTGGTGTTTAGGTATAGATTCTGGGCCTCGCTGTGTTTTTTGGTGGACAAAGTTCGTTGTTATTTTTTCTGGGTTGGTCGATAGGAGGACTGTGTCGTAACCCATTTTTGGCTGGGTCTGGTACCCCCGATTAAAAGAAGAAAAGCATGGTGATTAATGCATATTTCATCATGATATTCACAGCATAAATTAAACATCAAGGGGAATACAAATTGTATTCATCAATAGTCATAAATAATCATCAATAACCACCAATAATGCAAATATACACCCACAAACACACACACCACCAACACTCATAAAAAACCTGTAGAACGCGGAGAAAATAACTAAGCTGTCCGACAGAGGGTCCGCTTTCGGGGACCAAAGGCGCTAGCTCCAGGAAGTGTCTTACCGATAAATATCCTTCGTGATGACTGAAGTGAAATACCGAACTTTCCTTGTCGGGCTAAACGTTGGTGACCCCTAATTGCGCGAAGGAACACTGGAAGACGTTGTTTATCTCCTGCTGACCAAATACGAACTGAGCGACAGCCTGTCTGTTGTTTTTCGTGGGACCAAATGTGCTAGCTCCAGAAAGTGTATTACTTGTAGATCCTTCGTGAGGGACTAGCCTACAAAACTTTCTTTGTTGGTGCTAAACGTTGGTGACCGCTACTCGCGAGAGGGGGGCTGGAACTCTGTCCATAGATGGCTGCTCATACGTGCGAGGTTTTAAGTATCCAGAAAAATACACCAGAAGAAGTCACTTGAGGACAAAGAGTCCCAGGCGCGCTTATCCGGCGCTAGGCTCTTGCGTGCTGGGTAGTAAATCCTGTTTAAACTGGTTTGGCTGTGGTTTGCTGAGTGCCCCGTTTAGGCACACAAAGTCGGGTGATATGGAATTCTGCTATAGGCATGCTGAGCGGGTTTGATATTCTGGAAGCCGCAATGCTCTGGCTGGTAATCCAATAGGCGAGTAGAGAACTACTACTGCGTTTGGCGATTCCAGATTTTGCGTTGGCTCCGTTGCACTGCGTGAGCTTAACTTGGCGTTGACAAAAAAGGGGTTTTGATTCAGGAACGGGGTTGACGATTCGTTGCTAGATGTATACAGAAACCCTCTAGATCGAAGAGTATATGACTTTCTTCGCCTGACTGAAGTCTGCTCTAGCGATTCGGTCTCCCTGAAACTGAGACCCAAAAAGAGACACCCTTTTACTTCAAGCAAATAATAAATCACACTAACTTTATACAGAAAGTTTCGCTCCACTATGGGATTAAATTTATTGTAGTTATTGCTATGATAGTTTAGGGCTGTCTTTAACCATGTCTCCTGTTCCTTAAAAATATCAATTATCAACACGCGCCCGCATAGGCTTAATATCTTTTGTACACCCATGTAACTGTCATTAAATGTTCTGACAGCAAAATCTCCTCCTCTTCTCCCAATCTCAACATACAGGAAACCTAACCTGTAGTTACAGTTAAAAGAATATGCTTATTCATCTTACAACATTAAATGAATTTACATAAACAGATTACAGCATTTGACATTACACAAATAAATCGTATGTCCCCTTGGGGAAATATATTAGCATTCCACAAAATGAGTACATAGAAAATGCAATGTTCTTGCTATAATAATACAGTTGTGGCTAAATCATAAGATATAATTATATCTATGCCTGGTGACTGCTTTCTGTGAAAGTTATAGACTAGTGTCTAGCCACACAAGTAAGCATAAAATGATCCTCCCTTGCCACTAGAAATATCTATCAAAAAGGAATAAGTGACTATCTCCTATAATCCAGAGTTATTACCTGCATCTCACTATTCAGTTTTAAAGTGAACAATCCACACCTGACATTATCTTACAGAAATGACAGTTAATTTTGCTGACTCTTAACCCAATGGTAAGCATTCGTGGACTGATTCTACGCCTAATATCTGTTATTGTAAGTTTAACATTTAACCCATGATAAACCGTAACAGTTTAAGCACCACTTAATAGGCCGTAGACAGCGCTACCTTATCACTGAATAAATTACTAGGAGAAGTCCTCAGAAATAAATTCACTTTCCTAACAGATATATATAAAAGCTAACATGAATCTAATATATTATAATTATAAGATATGTCAACTCACCCCGAAAATGACTAGAACATAGGCAAACACATTCTAGTACTGTGTTAAAGTTTGCCTTATCTCATGATGGTCATCTACGGGCCAGGAAAATTTACGAATGTCTTTGTCTATTAAAACCAGTCTACTCTTATAGATCACAAGGGACGCTCCCCCCGGACACCTGGCCTGCATATTTCTACAGAAGTTCGGCGAAAGACGTAATCTAGAGTAAGACAAAAGAAATCGTGCGAAAGTTCCCCAGGTAGAGAAATGCATAACATTATGCTCTATCTTGTCTAAGGGCAAAAACCCAAAGACTGACCGCGGGTTTGTCTCCCCCTGTTTCCAGGATGCATAATATTATGATCCGAAGCAGCGTTCTGGAAGCCAAACACAGGGACCCTTTCGCTCGTGATCAAAGGCTTTAAACGTAAGAGATATTCCCCTGGTCAGACCAGGTGCGGCTTAGATAATATTATCGTTCGCTGACCGCTACAGGCCGGAACGTAACCAAACCTCGGGTGGGGTTTGAGAAGGTGAAAAAAAGTTTGGCCACGAAGGTAGAAAATGAAAGAAAAAGAAAATACAAAATGTCCAGGAAAAACAGAACATTTAAAGGAGTAATCAAATTATGGACAAGATGGTAAAATACATTATCGGTCACGTACCAATGATGGTGAAGATGAAATAAAGATGGAAGAACTGAAGGCAGCACTGGAGAAAATCAAGATGGGCAAAGCAGCAGGGCATGATGGTATAACACCAGAAATGGTTAAGTTCATGGGAGCATCAGGCGACCTATTACTCTTAAGGGTTTTACAGGCAGCGTGGTACAACAAGACCATACAAAAGGATTGGGAGATTGCCATCATAACGCCAATTTTCAAAAAGGGTGACAATCGATAGTGTGGAAACCATAGAGGCATATCCCTTCTCAGTGTCCCTGGTAAAATCTACTCTAGAATCCTAGAGCAGAGACTCCGACGCCTAGCTGAGCCACAATTGGATGAGGTCCAGTGCGGATTCCGAGCAAACCGAAGTACTCAAGACCTAATCTTCACACTCAGACAGCTGAGTGAAAAGGCCCTTGAGTACAAGAGTGAGATGCATCTTTGTTTCATAGATCTGGAAAAGGCGTTTGACAGGGTCCCCTGGAGCAAACGTTGGGACTGTTTGGCAAGAAAGAATATTCCAGCACCTCTGATTCATGCTATACAGAGCTTCTACAAGTCTTGCAGAAATTATGTGAGGACAGCAAACCATAAGTCGGAAGAGTTCAGGACCATTGTAGTGGTGTTGATGGTATTGTATGATGGTGATATTACTAAATGTAATTGTATGAGGCCAGCTGTGAAGGCTCCTGAGATAAAATGTAGTTGTGACTTGTCAGAAGGCCTTTCTTGCTACCACTACGACCTCACACTTAATTTTTTTTTAATGAATGTGGCTACGTAAAGTGTCTAGGGTTATGATATGTAGTGTGGTGTAATAGGTTATAGATATACCCACAGATATTTAACAAGACTAATAATATTTAACAATTATTACAACACACTGAACTAACTCAATAGTGTAAAATTTTTTGATAGAATTATATTACATTTATTTTGTTCTGGATCAATTTTTTAGGTTGACCAGAACTTAAAAGGATTTAGAGATTATGAAAGAAATGCATGGAATATTATATCATAAATGCAATAGTGTACATATATATGTACTATACTAGTTAGTTTTATTAAAATGTTCTAGTAGTCATCTACTTGGGAGGATAGTTAATGTTTGTGCTGTTGGGGTGGCCTCATCACACCTGTCTATATTGACTACACAGTGTCCAGAAAATGGTGGGAATTTTTATGGGGATATTAGTACTACAAAGCGTTGGTGAATGTCCAGCAGACCAGAGGCTCACTCATCTTGTAGTTGTAGCTCTGGTGCTGAAATCAGGTGGTCCCACCTCTCCGTGCTGGCGGGTAATAATGGTGGTCTCTGTCACAAGTACTGCACAGATACACTCGAGTAAAGTCACCAACTGAATAGACACTGCTTTGTTGACAACAGAAACTCACAGCTCTGCAATCAAAGTATGGGCCATGTGTCAAAATCTATTCTCTACCCACGTCTGGACACAACACTGACACAACAACCACATCATACAGACAGGTCAGATCTCTCTGACCAAACAGCACATTTACCATGGTGGTTTTACATCAGATAGATCCTCCCAGACTATAGATTCTGAAAAATATTTATTAGTTTTCTGCCCTAAAAGAGGATAGGTAATATGTTTCATTATTCTCAACACTTGATCTGTCTTGCCTAACCCTTGCTGGAGTTTATGTATATTGTTGGTCCCTAGACCCTGACTTGGGCGGGGGGGTCTAGAGCAAATCCCTACTTGTTTGTAAGGCTAGATTTCGATATGGCAGTATCAAATCACTCAACCATGAAACAATATTCAAAATATATAAAGAAATAATTTCAATCTTACCAGATTATGAATAAATAACACAGAATTGCTAGCAAAACTCAGCTGAGCTGCTGGCTATAGTATGGCGTCCCTAAACTTCTTTCACTTTCTTTCATATGGAAATCACCACACTTTAAAATCTGTGTCTATCACTGAACAACTATTGAGAAATGACCCCAAATCCGCGTCTAAGCGCCGACAATATGCTTGTCTGTGGCCAATCACTGCCTAGGTTTTTTTTAATTTCAAATTTCCTACACTAAAGTCATTTCAGTCATGCTTCAGTCAAGTATGGATGGTTATCTGTTAGTCTGTCCGTCTCTACTTGCGTTTCTACAAAAATGTACTTGATTTTTGAACCAACCTTTCTCTCCCCTCCAAATTTTTGTCGTTAAAAGTTATTTTTAGACACAGCCACCACAAATATCCCTTCTCTTCCATACTAAGTAGATTTGAACACCTGCGTCTCGAGGTCGTGTTTTTTTTGTGCAATTAGCGACACTTTTAGATTCAATACAGTCTGTCGATGATGTGAACAACACTGTCTTTTGTCATTATCTTCAATATTATCTATCCGTCTGTAAAATTAAGAACATATTAGTTCACTGCTCAGAATGGGCCATCCGGCCAGCTAATTTTTATATTCCTAACATTGATATTAAGAAAAAAGTACTTTTTAAATTTTGTAATATTCCAAACATCTGCGTTTTAGCCGCTGAATTCAAATCAAGGGCTTGGTATTGCAAAAGCGTCCAATAAATGACTGTGGCGTAACATATCTATGGCCCCTTCTGTCGAGTTGCTTACTTTTTATGTCAACTTGGGAAACGTGACTTTTCTCCGTTTCCCCCCCAATTGCGTCTCCTTAGCCTTTCTAGTCTCACGCAATCTTTCCAGTCATATTTTTTCCTTTTTATCCGCCGTTCCCCTCCTGTCTAGCGAGTCAATTTTTATGGAGGGTGATGACCCGCGGTCTAGGCGATCATGTACTATTCGCAGCCTACGCATTATGTTTTTATCCTTAAATGTTATCTTTGGAGGTATTTTACCGTTGTATCTCTGTCAATTTCACTACACATCTCCCCACTTGAAAACATGCCTATGGCAAGTTCCAAAACCAGCGATACACATAGGTAAAATTACTCCTCACGTCTGCCACTACTCTAATTTTGATCACAGGGGTGCCGACTGAGGAAATCTGCACCGACATTCAATTTGCCTGGGATATATTGGATACTGAACTGATAAGGTTGAAGCAATAAAGACCACCTCAGCAATCTTGCGTTTTCATGCTTAGCCTGAGATAAAAATACGAGAGGCTGATGGTCCGTCTCCACCACAAAAGTCCTACCATACAGATAGATTTGAAACTTCTTTATTGCCCAGATTAACGCTAAACATTCTTTTTCGCTTGTGGAGTATCCTTGTTCCGCCTTATTCAATTTACGGCTTGCATAAGCGACTGGTTTAAGTTCCCCATCAGGTGAAGATGATCCTTGCAACAAAGCCCCTCCGAGTCCTACATTACTTGCATCGGTTCTTAAGACAAAGTCCTGTGTCAAATCAGGCAGTTTGAGAATAGGCTTGCTAGTGAGTTTTTCTTTTAACTCTTGGAACGCTAGTTCACATTGTGCAGTCCAAATAATTTTATCTGGAAGTCCCTTGCGAGTCAGATCAGTCAGAGGAGCACAAATAGCGTTAAAATTCTTGATGTATTTCTGATAAAATCCGCATAACGACACAAATGATCGCACGTCCTTTTTTGTTTGCGGCCTAGGTGCTCTCTGCAGTTTTTCCAAATTCTTAGGATCAGGGGTCATATTACCCTGATATACAGTGTGTCCCAAGAATTCCAACTCTTTGCATCCAATACAACATTTTGTTGGCCTAGCAGTTAAGTTCGCCTCCCGAAGTCTATCAAACAACATCTCCAGAGCTTCAATGTGTTCTTCAAATGTCTCGGTGGCGACGAGAATATCATCCATGAAATTCGTGATACATGGGTTATTCAGGGGATCCAACAATTTGCGCATCATCCTTGAAAACACACTCGGAGCATTTTTCAGTCCGAATGGTAGCATATTGAATTCATAATGTCCATCCGAAGTGCTAAAAGCCAAATAAGGTCTCACTTCAGGCTTCACTGGGATCTGGTAATAGCCTTTACTAAGATCCACCTTTGAAAAGTATTTTGCCTTGTTCAGTCTGGCAAATAACTGTTTTGTGTCTGGTAATGGATCCACTTGTCCTTCTGTGACAGCATTCAGTTTCCTGTAATCTATGCACAGTCTGTGTTCCCCAGACGGTTTTTCTCAACAAAACGACACTAGAACTAAAAGATGATTCACTGTGCGAAATAATCCCCTCCTTCAACAAATACTCTATTTCTTCCTTCAATGCCTTCTCCTTCGCGAACGGAATAGAATAGGCTCTCATACAGATTGGGTTTGAGTCTACCAGTTTCATGTCATACTGTAGCAAATTTGTATGGCCTGGTTTATCTGTTAATACATCTGTATGTTCCTCCAGAACCTGTTGAACTCTCTCCCTCTGGTTTTTAGTCAGGTGCTTACTGACTTTTACCTGTGCTGCGGTTTCACAAGGATGTAATGGGTATTCATGTGAGGTGAGTGGTTCTTTTTGCATCTGGGTTGCAATAGCCAAGGTCAATAAGGGGGTGCTTTCCTGGAGTGGTCTGTCCAGATACTTCTTTAACAGGTTTACATGATAAACTTTTTCCTTCCCCTTTTTGTCAATTTTATAGTTTGTTCTAGACACCTTCTCTAGAACCGTATATGGACCTTGCCAACCAATTTGTAATTTATTCTGGCTTCCGGGTAGTAGAAGCAGCACCTTCTCTCCGACTGCCAGTTCCCTGTCCTTTGCCTTCCTATTAAAATATGCTGCATGTTTCTTCCTGGCTTGCTTCAAATTATCATTTGCCAGTTTCCATCCAGCTTTCAAACGAGTGGTCAGTTCGTTCACGTATTGATACGATGAGGTAACAGTCTCTTCCGCCTTCTCATCTGTCCAGGTCCTTAATAGGGCTTCTAATGGACCTTTTATTGGCCTCCCAAATAGCAGAGTTGCGGGAGCCATCCCGGTTGAACTATGTGGTACCTCCCGATACGCAAACAATGCGGCGGGCAGGAATTGATCCCACAGATCCGGTTTTTCGTGTGCCAGCTTTCTCAGGATAGAAATGAGAGTCCCGTTGAACCTCTCTACCTGGCCGTTCCCTTGTGGATGGTACGGACTACAATGAAAGTGTCTGGCTTGAAATAGTTTAAAAACTTCTTCCGTTAGTTTCCCCTTGAACTGAGAACCATTATCCGTCAAGATTTGATGCGGGAATCCTAATCGGGTAAATATTGTAAGTAGTGCCTCTGCTACATGTTTTGAATCAATTGATGGCAGGGCTACCGCCTCTCCCCACATAGAACAAGTGTCCACCAGAGTAAGGATGTAACTGTTCCTCCTCTTGGTCCGAGTGAGAGGTCCTACAATATCCACTGCAACCCTCTCAAAAGGTGTTCCCACTATGGGCATTTCCCCTAGAGTTGCAGGAGCAGTCCAGTGCTTTGGAGCTACCCTTTGACATTCTGGGCAGGATTTGACATATCTTTTTATATCCTCCGTTATCCCTGGCCAGAAGTAATGACAAGCTATACGCTGTCCTGTGGCGCTGATCCCCATTTGACCACTGAAGGGAATCGCATGCCCGAGTTCCATCACTTTATCTCTATATGAAGTGGGAAGAACCAGCTGGTTATGACCATTTGTTCCAGTTCCGGCCTTCCTGTATAAGAGTTTGTTCTTCATGAAATATTCCCCCTTGCTCGGAGGTGTGTGGCATTTGGGCAATTTTTTAAAACATGGCTTGAGTGTCCTATCCTCAGCCTGCGCCTTCCTCATCTCCTCTGGATGAGCATTTATAGGTTCACCTTCTTCCTCCTTCTTCTGTGACCTGGTCTGCACTGTCGCCATGATCACAGGTTTCTCGGGGTTCCCCAAGAAGACGTATCTACCCCCCAATATCAGAGGGTAGATTGGTTCATCTATCACTGCTGCTCTGATTTCTCCTTCCACATAGCGAGTTTTCACCGTTATCCTTGCGATGGGAAGTGTCATGAGTGGTATGTCCTTAGTCGCCCCTTGTATTTCCACTGTTTCTGTGGTATACTGACTTGGGTCCACTAGGCTAGACTTCACAACTGAATCATAATCCAAACCTGTATCATAAAGGCACCTTATGGTGACCCCATTACAAATAACATCCTCACAAACTGGGGGGTGATAAGGTTCCTGTTGTCCCTTAGGATTAACCTTTAATCTTTGCGTCCCCGACTTCATTGCAGCAATGTTTGAAGGTTTCCTTCTACAAAATTCGGTGTTATGGTTATCCTTCTTGCACCATTTACACCATCTTTTTCCTTGGTTCAACGGTTTTCTTTCATTGAACTTTTGGTCATTGAACTGTGAGTTTCTGTCGCGATAGTCATTTCTTGGCCGCTCAAAGTTTGTCCTACCTTTATTTCCCTGCTCTCTATTATCAAATTTATTAAATTGCTGTGGAGCTTTAAAATTGTCTATGTGCTTCTTTTTAGCACCACTTACCTCTGCCTGGGCTGCCTGATACCTCTCAGCAACATTTAAAATTTCCCCCAACTTCTCTGCACCTTGTTCCATGAGAAATTTTCTCATGTCTGGAGCCATGGACTCTCTCAATTGCTCAATCATGATCATTTCTTTAAGATCTTGGGTCTTCCCCAGAGCCGTCCATTTCTCCAAATAGGTTTCTAGTCTAGCAGAGAATTGGTGGTATGTCTCCCCAGACAACAGTTTGGCATTTCTAAATTTCTTACGATAAAATTCACCATTCTTCTCGTACCTTAATAACAAAGCCTGCTTTAACATGTCATAATTGTCTTGGTCTTCCCTGTTCATTTTGGCAAATACTTCATAAGAAGTACCTCTCAATCCTTGTGATAGCTTTAAGCTCCACCTCTCTCTCTCTCTAACCCATATGTAGTAGCTAATAACTCAAAACGTCCTAGGTACCCCTCTATGTCATCGTCTTTTTCAACAAAATGGTCTAAATGAAACCCCATAGCTGAGTTTGAGGCTCCCAGACTGGGCGTAGCATCTGAGGCAAAAGGGCTGGCACCATTTTCAGGGGCCTGGCCTTGTAATTCCAGCTCCCTTAGTCGTAATTCGTGCTCCCTTTGCAACCTTCTATCTTCTGCCTCCCTTTGCTGTCGTTTTTCTTCTGCCTCAATTTGCAGCCTCTTAGTCTCAGCCTCTAACTTCTTCTCTTCAACCAACCTGTCAGACTCCAATTTTCTTTCAGCCTCTTTTTCTAATCTCCTTTCTTCCCGTTCAATATATTTATCACATTCAGCCGTTACGTATTGAATTAAAATTTGATCATCCATTCCCATCTCCTTCGCGGTGAGCACAGCAGCTGATCTAAATTTTGCCAGCTCCGCCATACTTTTTAGACAATATAATAATATACAAGATAAATCTCTAACCAGTAAATACACTAAGTACTTCTTATGACTATAGTCTAACCAATTCTAACTAACCAGTTAACTAATTAATTATTACTGGCTGTGAAGATTCACCAACTTTTATCTGCAGGGACACTTTTAATTTTAAAGGGAATTTTACAATTTATTTCCCTACTTTTATTTCTCCCACCAGGAGATCCTAATATTACTGTTGGGCTAATTATCCCTGGACAAGACCCCAATTTATGTAGTGGTGTTGATGGTATTGTATGATGGTGATATTACTAAATGTAATTGTATGAGGCCAGCTGTGAAGGCTCCTGAGATAAAATGTAGTTGAGAATTGTCAGAAGGCCTTTCTTGCTACCACTACGACCTCACACTTAATTTTTTTTTAATGAATGTGGCTACGTAAAGTGTCTAGGGTTATGATATGTAGTGTGGTGTAATAGGTTATAGATATACCCACATATATTTAACAAGACTAATAATATTTAACAAATATTACAACACACTGAACTAACTCAATAGTGTAAAATTTTTTGATAGAATTATATTACATTTATTTTGTTCTGGATCAATTTTTTAGGTTGACCAGAACTTAAAAGGATTTAGAGATTATGAAAGAAATGCATGGAATATTATATCATAAATGCAATAGTGTACATATATATGTACTATACTAGTTAGTTTTATTAAAATGTTCTAGTAGTCATCTACTTGGGAGGATAGTTAATGTTTGTGCTGTTGGGGTGGCCTCATCACACCTGTCTATATTGACTACACAGTGTCCAGAAAATGGTGGGAATTTTTATGGGGATATTAGTAACTACAAAGCGTTGGTGAATGTCCAGCAGACCAGAGGCTCACTCATCTTGTAGTTGTAGCTCTGGTGCTGAAATCAGGTGGTCCCACCTCTCCGTGCTGGCGGGCAATAATGGTGGTCTCTGTCACAAGTACTGCACAGATACACTCGAGTAAAGTCACCAACTGAATAGACACTGCTTTGTTGACAACAGAAACTCACAGCTCTGCAATCAAAGTATGGGCCATGTGTCAAAATCTATTCTCTACCCACGTCTGGACACAACACTGACACAACAACCACATCATACAGACAGGTCAGATCTCTCTGACCAAACAGCACATTTACCATGGTGGTTTTACATCAGATAGATCCTCCCAGACTATAGATTCTGAAAAATATTTATTAGTTTTCTGCCCTAAAAGAGGATAGGTAATATGTTTCATTATTCTCAACACTTGATCTGTCTTGCCTAACCCTTGCTGGAGTTTATGTATATTGTTGGTCCCTAGACCCTGACTTGGGCGGGGGGTCTAGAGCAAATCCCTACTTGTTTGTAAGGCTAGATTTCGATATGGCAGTATCAAATCACTCAACCATGAAACAATATTCAAAATATATAAAGAAATAATTTCAATCTTACCAGATTATGAATAAATAACACAGAATTGCTAGCAAAACTCAGCTGAGCTGCTGGCTATAGTATGGCGTCCCTAAACTTCTTTCACTTTCTTTCATATGGAAATCACCACACTTTAAAATCTGTGTCTATCACTGAACAACTATTGAGAAATGACCCCAAATCCGCGTCTAAGCGCCGACAATATGCTTGTCTGTGGCCAATCACTGCCTAGGTTTTTTTTAATTTCAAATTTCCTACACTAAAGTCATTTCAGTCATGCTTCAGTCAAGTATGGATGGTTATCTGTTAGTCTGTCCGTCTCTACTTGCGTTTCTACAAAAAATGTACTTGATTTTTGAACCAACCTTTCTCTCCCCTCCAAATTTTTGTCGTTAAAAGTTATTTTTAGACACAGCCACCACAAATATCCCTTCTCTTCCATACTAAGTAGATTTGAACACCTGCGTCTCGAGGTCGTGTTTTTTTTTGTGCAATTAGCGACACTTTTAGATTCAATACAGTCTGTCGATGATGTGAACAACACTGTCTTTTGTCATTATCTTCAATATTATCTATCCGTCTGTAAAATTAAGAACATATTAGTTCACTGCTCAGAATGGGCCATCCGGCCAGCTAATTTTTATATTCCTAACATTAATATTAAGAAAAAAAGTACTTTTTAAATTTTGTAATATTCCAAACATCTGCGTTTTAGCCGCTGAATTCAAATCAAGGGCTTGGTATTGCAAAAGCGTCCAATAAATGACTGTGGCGTAACATATCTATGGCCCCTTCTGTCGAGTTGCTTACTTTTTATGTCAACTTGGGAAACGTGACTTTTCTCCGTTTCCCCCCCAATTGCGTCTCCTTAGCCTTTCTAGTCTCACGCAATCTTTCCAGTCATATTTTTTCCTTTTTATCCGCCGTTCCCCTCCTGTCTAGCGAGTCAATTTTTATGGAGGGTGATGACCCGCGGTCTAGGCGATCATGTACTATTCGCAGCCTACGCATTATGTTTTTATCCTTAAATGTTATCTTTGGAGGTATTTTACCGTTGTATCTCTGTCAATTTCACTACAACCACCACTGGTGTAAGACAAGGTGATATCCTATCACCTTACCTCTTCATACTCCTTATGGACGATGTCATCAAGGCATGTAAGGAGAGAACAAGAAAGTATTCAGTGGGGTACTGGAAGATGAGACAGGTCTATATTTCGGAGCTGGCATTTGCTGATGATGTTGCCCTGATTGCTAAATCAGAGGCACATCTCCAATCCAACCTGCAAGTCTGGAAGGAAGAGCTGGAGAAGAGAGGGATGGTCATAAGCAGCTCTAAAACAAAATCCATGGTGATATCACGAGAAGAAAGAAAACATCAGATTAAGCTGGGAGAACAGGTCCTGGAGCAGGTCGACCACTTTAAATACCTCGGAGCTATTATAGACCGAAAGGGAGGCATCAAAGAAGAGTTGGCCACTCGAAAAGCAGCGGCTGGGAGACTTTTTCAGGCCATAAATCGAGGATTCCTCAGCAAGAGAGAGGTTGGTAAGAAAATGAAGATGGCTGTATACCGCTCCACCTATGTCCCAGTCTTGACATACGGATGCGAGTCATGGGCAATGACTACAACCCATAAAAGCCAGATCCAAACCTCAGAAATGAGGTATCTGAGGAAGGTGGTTGAAGTAACAAGAAGAGACATGGTACGCAACCAGACGATACGTCAAGGCCTTAAATCCTACCCCCTGCAGACCCAAGTAGAACAGTCCCAATTAAGGTGGTTTGGCCATGTCTGCAGAATGGGAGAAGATCGGATACCACGACAAGCATGGGAAACAAAGAGCCAAGGATCCAGACCCCGAGGACGACCAGAGTCTGCTGGGAGGACAACATTAGACAATCTTTGAAGGATCGAGGACTAGAATGGAACCAGGCCAGGAGGAAGACAGCCGATAGGATAGTCTGGCGCTCTCTCTTCCAAACCTCTACACCTCACGGTAGAAAAGGAACGACTAAGTAAGTAAGTATTTGCCGGGGGGGGGGGGGGGAATCTTGGGGGAGATTTAATAGGACTACTACATCCTCAGGCTTGTTGTAAGAAGCCACTAATATCTCAGGTTGTGCATGAGGCTGTCAACCTCATCATGTCAAACAAATAGCTACATAAACCAATGCTACAAAAGCGCATGGGCCTTGAAACAGGTTTCCTGCAAAGGGACCAGCTGTAGTTGTGACTCCATGCTCTATAAGGAGCAAAAAGGAAATGAATAAAAAATTGTTACACAGGTTTTCCCGATTCGTCAGTAATGTGATGGTTACAGGGGTTTTCCCTGATACCTGCGGAAGTGTAGAACCTAATGATTGTAATTTATTCCTTTAAAATTCTCCACCTGTTTAAAAAAAATAGAAAAGAGAAAAGTGACAGAGATTTAAGAAAATTCTTGTGACACGCGATCATGAAATAAGTAGACAAACGTGTCACGTGTACCTTCTATGCTGGATACGGTAAAGCTGTACAACACAAGCCACGTGTGGTTCCCGGGGGTCTCTGAAGAGACTTAAGAAAGACTAGGAGACTTGTACCCTCAGGCATGTTGTACCAGGTGACTAATATGAGGTTGTGTATGGGACAGGCAACCTCTTAATGTAAAACTAATTGCCCAAGAAGTCACCACTTCAAGGTCATGTGACTGCTTGGTGAAGGCTTCCTGCAAGGGGACCAGCTGCAGTGGTAGTTCCATGCTCCGTAAGGAGTGCGGAAGAAAATGATGATGGTAGTACAACAAAAGATAAGTGAGTAAAACGTGTAAGAAGTGGTTTAGTTACAACACAAGCTATGTCACCTGACATGAAGAAATTGTGCATCTGTTCTCTGTTGATTTTCTTGGTAATTAGCAAAATCTGGGCCGCTTTCCGGATAATTTTGGTCAGCCTGGCCAAGGTCTCCCACCATGCTGCTTGATCGTGCTCCATGAGCCGTTGGTGGCGCTGTTGTGATGGACAATTATTTTTAAAATAAATATTAGCAGAAATTATTTGGTCTTGAAACATCTTGATAGCACATGGTTTCACTCTGCATTTCTCGTTCGCCGTTGCTATTTGTGCTGAATGTGTGATGACGTAGACTACGACGTGACTTGAGACAGTGTCTAGCGCAATTTACCAGCACTGAAATTTGAAATCCCCGCCCCCAATACTCCCCGAGTAAATTCAACAGAAGAAGAAGATCCTGAGCCTCTTGAGAAGGTCAATAGTCTAGGATGTTTAGTGATCAGAATACTTCTACGAATACCTGGACACAACATTCCGAGACAGGACAGTGGAGAACTATAGAACACTGAAAGTGTTCTTTGTGTGACTACGACAGCTGTGAGGTGGGGCACGTGTGTTAATTCAGTAAAATCTTGGTCATGAGATAATTGTTGCAGGACATAACACGTATACAACATTAAGCTTTAACATCAGTATAAACTATACCATTTTCACAAGTGCGAACCACAAACTCTGCTCACAACACCAGGACGGACTTGACCCATAACATGCTCCATAAACTCTATTCATAACACTACCCACAAACTCCTCAACCTACAACATTAGCACAAACTAGATCAAAACAGCAGGACAGATTCCACCCTTAAAGCTAACATAAACTCCACCCAAACACCTGACTGAACTCCATTCCCCGCGCTAGCACAAGCATCACTAACAGCACTAGAACAAACTTCTAATGCTATTAAGAATGCTATGATCATCATCAACACAAACTCCACTAATAACACTAGCGGAGATTCTCCCCATAAAACGTGTGTAAACTCCATTCATAACACTAGCTCATTATCAACCCAAATACCATCACAAACTTTAACCAGAACATTACTACAACCTTCACCCACAGTACTAGCACAAATCCAACCGAAACACACACACACACAAAAAAAACAATCACAAATTCTACTCATAACACTAGCACAAACTCCATCATGCCCCAGCACACACTCCACTGACAGCGCAAACACAAATCCAACCAACTAAACAAACAAAAACTCCACTCATTCTTCTTCTTCTTCTTCTTTGATCCTTAGCCGCCGACCGTCAAAGCAGTCAGTGGCCATCACGCCTAGTGGCGTCTTGTAGGGCAACAACAAATTGATTCCACTTTGCTCGGTCGGTGGCCATCCTTCGTACAGTGCCCCAACTCTGGTTCATTCTTTGCATCTCAGCCCCCACAGTCCTCCGCCAGGTTGTTTTTGGTCGGCCTCTCTTTCGTTTTCCTTCAGGGGTCCAAAGCATAGCTGTTCTTGTGATGGCATCGGGGTCTCTTCTGAGGACATGACCAACCCAGTTCCAGCGTCTGCCAGCTATGATGGTGTGCATGTCCTCTTGCTTGCTACGAGTAAGCAGATCTTGGTTAGTGATGGTATTCGGCCAAAAGATTCGGTGAATTTTTCTTAGGCATGTTGTGTGAAAAGAGGACAATTTCGACATTTCCTTCTCTGTAACTCTCCAGCATTCCGCACCATAGAGAAGCACAGAATTCATTTATTATTGTTTCCGTAACTTCATTGTTTTTTTTTACACAGACAGGGGTGTCAGCCCTATGCTAAAACCCCCAACCTGGAGGACTGTCGTAGATTTATGATAGGAGAATTAAGACTAGGGTTGGTCCCTTCTGAATAGGTTGGAATGAGTGATAGATACCGTGAGAGCTGGTGAAAAAAACACAATAGAATTTCCCCACGTGAGATGATAGGATGTGATATAGAGGCTGTCTTTGAGAATCGAGATAATCTTCTCTCTCTCACCTATCTTCTACGACCGCTTTTAAAGGCGTCAGACAGTCTAAACCCAGATATATATATATGAATATATCTCTATCTACTCACGGGCACGCACATACACGTGACGACAGGTAAACACACAGACGTGGGAAAACTATAACAATGCTTATACAGATAAATGGGATCGAGCTGACCAACGCACTGATTTTTTTTGTTTGTTCAAGAGAGATATTTTAATTATCATATCAAAATTTCTCACAACATCAAAAATTACATCAAGGAAAAACATATACAAATAGTCATAAAATTTAAGAAAATGCTACAAGGATGATAGCCCGTTAAAATCTTACTCTAGGTTTAGCCCACAGCCCCGTTAAGAGAACAGATGATGGCCCAAAGAGTTATAGATACGTAGGGTTGAGGCTAAGAGGTTTTCTTCTTTTCTCGTAAATGTATGCACAGAGTTGAATAATCTGATTTAGCCTAAGAAGTAAAGAAACTCTAGCAAATAGTAACAAATTCTGCAGGTTAAACAAAAAGAATTAAGACAGTAAATGGGTGACAATCTATAACTGTAAAATAACACTCTGATCTGCGTACACTCATTCATTCAGCCATGGCCATGGGTACACAGTTATACTCACAACTTTGCTCGCTGCCTCTGGGAACATAATAAATTCTAGGACCTTCACACAGACCCGAAAATGCAGTCCTTGACCAAGAAATCCCCAGTTCCAAAAGACGTACTAAACTCTCAGGGAACGATTCCTTGGGTGTTTTTAATTTTTCGAATGTCTGATTAAGTCACATAAAATATTGTCCAGGCACGAAAGTTAGCAGAGCACAATGTCATTAGCTTTGGTTTCTAGCATTTAAGGAATGTCAGATCGGTGTCTACTTTCAGGAAGTTACTATATTTGGTCACCACAGTACTAGTCAAAACTCTGTCGGAATGTTTCTGATCTTTGCTTGCCACAACGGGCTGAATTGTACTGAAGAGTTATTCTGGAAGAATTAATTCTGGCGCGAAGGCCTCTTACTTCATTTAACTGTTACAGTTCAGGTAATGAAAGTGATTTGTTTCTTCCCAAATAATGTTCACGTACTAGAACGCTGGTAAAGTTGGGTACCACCGTTTTCACTATATAAAAGAAAGAACACATATCAAATAATTTTACAATATGTACCCACTATAACTTACATTATTAAACCGCAAGTGTACTGCATGACTTATCATTTAAATTTTCCGGTGAAATAAGTTATAAAATCAATCATCATGAATTCAGGAATATCTGCGTATTCCGTCACTATTCACTGATGTCGCATCTAGCATTTATAAGTTTGATATAAAATATTCTCGACTGAGTATTACCAGCCGTTAAATTAAATTCCTTATAGCTACTAGTTTTAGTAAGCTAAAGATATAATTTATTATGTATTCCACTGAAACGCGTCACTAGAAAATAATACAGACTATATAGACTAAGCACTCTGTTCAAAAGAACTAGTTTAAAATGAAATCGGCGATTTAACACTTAATCACTTTCCAAAATACTAGATATCTATTTTATTAATCTCACCACAGCACTACGGTAACGCCACGACTAGGATAATTCACTAGATAGGTATTTAGAAGCTCGTCACAAATCTGACGAGAACTATGAAATTTGCTATACAAGCTTCATTCGCTAAGCACGTGTGTTCCGTCTACTGGAGATGTTGGAGACTCAAATGAAATCAGATTTCAGCTCCTGGGTGGATATTTGAAAACAGGGGCAAACAATCCCACATTTTCTCAAACTCCGAAATCATCTCCCCTTTCCCATGTAAAACACCTTACGTTTAACATTACCATTACTAGACGTCTTACATAACTGACACTTCTGCATTTCCGCACCTCGCGCTGACCCGGCCAACAGTGAGCCGTGTCAGCTGGGATTTCCAGACGACAGATGTCTGAAACTGCGACTATAAGGTTGTCGTGAAATATTCTAATCCACATATATAAATTAAAAAGTAAATGTAAAGCCTAACAAATAAATTCTATAAAAGGAAGAAGAATGGTAAAGAACAGTGCTGTCACAATGACAGTACTCGAAATCCCCTTTGTTTTATGCCTCGTCTGCAAATTGTAACGTTTCCACGTTAAATATAAGCCACTGCATAATACAAGCGTTTCCACAACACATTAAAACGGGTATTGCATTTCTAAGAAAAAACATTGAGAGGCACACTGCGTATGACCTAAATTAATTACACTACGAATGGACAGATGGATGTAGGATGGAAAGAAGGGAGGGCTGAAAATCAGCAACGCAAGCAACACTAAACACGCGTCTCGCTATATTAATGCCACCCCTAACACGCGTGTAAGGCCACATGCACTAACTTTATTTCAGACGGACAGTGATAAAAACACTACCCTTCCCAGAGTTAGGTTTTAAAAAACCTGAAAAACGCTTATTAGGAAAGATGACATTAGATGGATTTACGTTTGAAAACATGACAGTACCCAGACACCACATGGGGATTGAAGTGAACAGGAGGTGGTAGAAAATGCACATTTTGAACGCAGCCACCTAGCTCCCTTAGATTGGGATATTTGGATTCCTTAGGGCTTGCTGACACAGAATATGTTAAGTGTTACGCAAATAGTCCAGGAATTAATAAATTATAGGCAAAAGAAAATAATGAGGGTGTCAGACAGCCCCAAAACATCGGAGTCGCTCAGTGGCAGAATTTTAAACCACCATTGTACGGAAATAGGCCACAAGTTACATTTGAATTGATTGGATGGAATGATATGTAAGGCTAAACACGATTAGTCGGACTATAAATGCTATCTTTTGTTGTCAGGGGAGACGGAAGTAAGAGTACTTTTTTTCAAACGATGGGGTAGAAATGGCCTGATTGGTTAGGTCTGTTAATATAGTTAATTGATAGCGTTAGTTCGAGACCACTAGTTCAAATAAGCTTGATAAAGCAACAGTGCGTTGAAGCCAGCTCATATTTT
Source organism: Oreohelix idahoensis (assembly GCA_024509875.1). Lineage (NCBI taxonomy): Eukaryota > Metazoa > Mollusca > Gastropoda > Stylommatophora > Oreohelicidae > Oreohelix > Oreohelix idahoensis. Next base: position 60,340 of record JAMPIV010008625.1, on the reverse strand, counting down.
TGCTAAATAAAAGCCTGGAACATAAGCAGATGGGAATTTGTGCCAGTATTTGTGCCAGAATTCATTGCTAGTCAACGTATCTGTGTTTATTTCCATCAATTGTGGTAGGCTGAAATATTTGATCTCTTTTTAATGAAAATTGAATGTACATTGATAATTTATGTCTGTATATATGTGCAGTTCAGTAGCGAACAAGAGGCAAGGCCTATAATATATATAGTGCTCCAACCTGAACAGAAGGTGTCGGAGAAAAGTAACACTACATGGAATTACCAGATAGTACACTGACACCTACCTTATGATATGGAAGGACTTATAGCTGAAAGTGCAGAGGCGTAGTAACCATTAGGGAGGTTAATACTGGAGTAAACTGCTTCAGAATAAGATAGCAGTTAAACTAAAGCTCTGAACTCTGTGTTTGTGATGTATTGTGCTCAGTCTAGCCAGATAGTATAAATTAGTTCTGAAGTAGGAGGTACATCCTTCTTGTTTCAGGGACTGTGGTCCTAGTCATTGAAGCCGCACCTGGTCTGAGCATTTGCTGAATCCAGAGGCTACAACATACTCTTTGGTCCCTGTAGTAACCAGTGAGGTGTCTTCAGAACCAGTGAAGAAGTCTAGCAGAGGAGTCTTTGCCTGCCGCCATCACGAAAGTTAAGCCCTTCGTGGCCAACAGAGCTCAACAATTTGTACCCCTCCTTTAAAAATGAATTGTATTAATTAAAGAGGGGCAATTAATTGTTTTAATGTTCGGAACTGAGACCATCTCCAATACTAGTTCCAACATACACAAACACATGTAGTCATGATGTCTAATAAGAACCTATCTTGAAGAACAAAACCAGTATTACCTCATATTACCACATCACAACTCACACACATAGATTACTAATATTGTATGTCAATGCAAAGCCCACATTTATCACTGTGTACATAATATGTGTAATTACATGTTATTATATTGCCTGGTTCACTGTGTAGTTGAATCAGGATCACTATTGTAGAAAAAATCAATACATCTGTATATATCTGAAATTTATCATTGAATCTTTTTAAGATAGTCTTCTAGAGTGTTGACTGTTTGTGAGTGTCACAGTATTGTCAAGTGTGGTGGAATAATTAAATTGTTTATCTGTTGTTGTTGTGGTGACTTACACTTCATCATTTGCATAACCCTAGACATATAACGTTGCCAACACAATATTCCAGAATAATTCTGACTGAGATATAAATATGTGGCAGTAAGTAAGGTTATCTGTAAAACACTACACATATTAGATACAGATACCTTCACAGCTGATCTCAGTCAGTACACTAAGTCCCTATAAATATTTATATCATCCCACTTTACCACAAAGGTGTAAATATTCGCTCCTGCTTAAGCGTTCGGCCGATGCAACTACTTGTTGGCCGTTGAAAATGCAGACGGATGTCGGCTCTCTCCTAGCATTCTCACGCGTTTACGTCGAGAATCTAACTCAGGAGTGTCGTGTCATCTGAAGGTGCAGATCCAAGTCGGCTCGATGTCTGAGATGGACTGCAACTAAATCGCACTTCACGTCTGACTGACATCTATGTAATAAATTTACTAGTCAGTATGAGAAAGAAAAACGATGATGGGAAAGAAATATATTTTTCGCAACGAGTGATGCGAAAAAATACAGGAAAAACAAGTACGGAAAGATAATAAAATAAAAGGATGCGGGTGAGAGAATAGGAAGAAGATGTAGGCAATTTAATGATCAAAACCCACGTGACAGGACGTCCCCCCTTAAGATATGGAAGCACTCCATGTCTACGTTATGGAATTAAATTTCCTATAACCGTAGCTTCGGGGTGTCTGTCTTCTTCCTTCTCATCTTCCCCCTCCATCTCTCCAATTCCTACTCAAGTCTACTCCCCAAAGTTTCCTTCCTCTGGAATGTCTCCCATGCGCGCTTGAAAGAGCGTCGCCGCTTCTGACATTTTTCAAAGATTTCGTGTGTGCGCAGTGGAATTTCCCTGCCACTATCGTCATCTTCGTCAGTTTTGGCGATCGTCAGGAGATGGTCGGAGGTCGGCACAGGTCTTTCCAAGTATCTCTTTAAGAGATTTAAATGGAAAACCTTCTCCTTTCCTTGAATAAAGATCTGGTAGTTAGCCTTAGAAATCTTTTTCAGGACTGTAAACGGCCCTTGCCATCCGATCTTCAGTTGGTTGTTCTCGGTAGGGAGTAACACCAAAACTTTCTCTCCTGCTTCCAGTTCTCTCTCTTTCGCGACTTTCCTGTATCGGTTAGCGTGCTTTGTGCGTGCTCGCTTAAAGTTAGTCGTTGCTAGGTCCCACCCTAGTTTCAACCTTTCCTTTAAAACCGACACATATTTACTGGCTGAGACAACTGTCTCATCAGCCTTCTCGTCTGTCAAAGACTGAAGTAAGGCTTCAAGCGGGCCCTTAATGGGTCTGCCGAATAAGAGCGTAGCTGGCGGAAATCCTGTGGAAGTATGAGGAGATTCTCTGTAGCCAAATAATGCTGCAGGAATACAAAGATCCCAATCTTCAGGTTTCACTTGTGCCAGTTTACTTAGCATCATGTTGAGGTTTCCATTAGCACGTTCCACGAGCCCATTTCCGGCCGGAGTATATGGCTTAGTGTGGATGTGCTGGGTCCTCAAGATCTTCACGATCTCATCCATCAACAGGTTTCGGTATGGGGATCCGTTATCCGTCAACACTTGTTGAGGGAATCCCAACCGAGTGAAAATCTGCACGAGGGCTTCTGCGACATGCTTGGCATCTGCGCATGTTAGCGGGATAGCTTCTGCCCATAAAGTGCATGTATCGACTAAGGTCAGGATAAACCTGTTCCTTCTTTTAGTCCTGTCGAAAGGCCCTAAAATGTCGATCACAACCCGTTCGAATGGTGTACCCACTATTGGCATTTCACCCATGTGGACTGGGGGTGTCCGTTGCTTGGGTGGTACACGTTGGCACTGGGCACAGGATTTGACATATCTGAAAATATCAGTATTTACTCCTGGCCACCAATAATGAGTGGTTATACGTTGGTTTGTGGCGTTCTGTCCCATATGTCCGCTGAAGGGAAGAGAGTGCCCCATTTCTAGGATTTGGCTTCTGTACTGTTTCGGTACTAGGAGTTGGTTGTAACCTTGGTCAGGCTTGCCCGTTCTCCGATAAAGTACGCCATCCTCAGAAAAAATGTCCCCGTGCTGTTTGGGTTCCTTAGCCATGGGCAGTTTCCTAAAGCAGGTTGCCAAAGTAGGGTCCTTGTATTGCGCTTCTTTAAGTTCCATGGGTAACAAATTAGGCGCAGGCTCCCGTTCCTTCTTGGTTTGCCCTCTTGTAGTTACTGCTGCCACAATCGGCTCTTCCGGTTTCCCAATACACACGTATCTCCCGCCAAGTATGACTGGGTAGATGGGATCATCCATAACAGCCGCTTTGATCACACCTCTGACAAAGTCAGAGTGTATCTCCACCAATGCGATGGGAAGCGCTGTAGGTGCATCACTCTTCCGAACTCCACAAAGTTTGACGGTCTCTCCTGTCTCTTGACCGGGTTTAACCAGGTTTCTGGCAACAATGCAATCATAAGAAAGCCCCGTCTCAAATAAACAAGAAGTTTGAGAACCGTTCAAAATAACAGTACCTCGCGTTGAGGGTCCATCCCCAACAGGTTGGGAATCACTGTCAATAATTCCACCTTGCGAGACTGTTAATAAGCATCCGATGCGTTTCGGCTCGGTATGCTCACTCTGATCATTAGTCCCGTGCTCAGGGGTTCTGCCTTTGCCAACTTGACCTTTCTGGCCACGCTGCCATGTAGGGCGGTCGGGTTGATCAGACTGTTTGGGGTGGTTGGGGTACTTGTTCTTGTAGAACTTGTATTTTTCAGGAGGGGGGTTTTGAGGTCCAGTTTCTCTGTGGTTATTTTGGTTAGAAGCCTGAGAAGATTGCTCTAGGTTATGTTTTCGAAAATGCTCCTCTGTCGGTTTCCGCTTTGTGGCCGGTAGTTCAGCCAGCGCATTGTGGTAACGCTCAGACTTCTGTAAGATGTCGTCAAGCTTTTCTGCCCCCTGCTCAGCTAAAAATCTCCGGGTGTCCGCAGACAAAGTGTTCTTTATTTGTTCTGTTAGAACAAATTCATCAAGACCTTCATAGGTAGAGGGGAGCTGTGAAAGCTCAAGGCACTTTGTTAGATATCCCTTTAGACGAGATGAGAACTGGTGAAAAGTTTCAGAATTCTCTTTCCGGCTGTTGCGAAACAGTTGCAAAAACTTGCGAGCGTTCATTTCAAAGCGCTCCAGTAACGCTTTCTTCAACAGATCATAGTTGTCTTGTTGGCTGCTTTCCAGTTTGGCGTAAACATCATACGCAGAACTTTTCAAAGCCTGGGAAAGCTTCATGTTCCAACGCGACCTCTCTAAACCGTACAGAGTTGCAATTTTCTCAAATTTTTCTAGCCAAGTGTCAATCTTCTCATTTGGACAAGGGAAGGATTCTAGCGGAAAAGACATAGCAGTGAGGTGAAGAGATTGACTGTTAGAAGGATCAGTTAAGGAAGAATGAGGAGAAGACTCTCCATTGCTGGAGGTAGAGGCAGCACCACGACTTTGGAATTCAAGAGTTTTAAGAGCCAACTCATGCTGTCTCTCCTTCTCTCTTTCCTCATGCTGCATCCTGCGAATTTCCATTTCTTCATCCATCTTTTTCTGCTGTAGTAGCCGGTCTTCCGCTTCTTTCCTCTCCACTGCTTCTTCTTTCCTCCTTAGTTCTTCTTCTTTCCTCTCCGCTGCTTTTTCCTTCTGCTCCGCATCGTATCTCTCAAGTTCATCCCTGACGAAAGCTTTCGCTTCGTCGCCGTCCAGTCCCTCTTCCACTGCTTCCTGTCTGAGCATTTGTCTCAGTTTCGCCCTTTCTGCCATAATAAGTCAGTGGCTGAGACTTAGACGAGAAAAAGATAAGGATAAGGAATACACTGGTTCCTACCACTTGCGAGAAAAAAAAATACCAAATATCAAAAGATGATATATTTAACCCTGGGATACCTCCTCGAAAAATAAAAATCTAACTATCGCTGCTATTAATCGGCAATAAAGCACCTAATGCAAAACACGACTACGCTAACTAAATGGTAGTTAAGATTACTTCTGAAAAATAAGTTGCTACCGTGGAAAACAAAATTAATATTGCAAAATTTATTTTAAGGAAAAAAAATCCCTTAATTTTAATCCACTATAAGTTTCACCCCTGAAGACAGTTAGGGTAAGGGAGGCAATTAATCTGGACAAAAGTCCGAAACGCACTCCTTAGCTTTTGCTCAAACACCTACTTCTTCAAAACCCAGTGAATGTTATACACTCACCACTTTACCAGCGTTTAGTATTACAAAATCAGTAATTAACATGTATTCCGACAAAATCAACCTGTAAACCAAATGTATAATGTTCAAATGCTGTGGAAAAAAAAACTTATCAGGTTGTGTGGTCAGCACGCTCGTAAACAGATCGTTAGTCTAGGGGATAAATTATTTTTAAAAAGATACACAACTCACAAAACAATCACACTCTTACTCTATATCAGAATAAAGAATCTTACAGACGAGCTGATATTTGTCGTCTCGTCTTCCTATTCTAAGTTCAAAAATCCGTCTTGCGAGACCACATTTGTCGTATCGCCTTAGGATTTTGGGTTCAATTCCCGGTAACGAGCGACCATTTGTCGTAGATTTATGATAGGAGAATTAAGACTAGGGTTGGTCCCTTCTGAATAGGTTGGAATGAGTGATAGATACCGTGAGAGCTGGTGAAAAAAAAACACAATAGAATTTCCCCACGTGAGATGATAGGATGTGATATAGAGGCTGTCTTTGAGAATCGAGATAATCTTCTCTCTCTCTCACCTATCTTCTACGACCGCTTTTAAAGGCGTCAGACAGTCTAAACCCAGATATATATATATGAATATATCTCTATCTACTCACGGGCACGCACATACACGTGACGACAGGTAAACACACAGACGTGGGAAAACTATAACAATGCTTATACAGATAAATGGGATCGAGCTGACCAACGCACTGATTTTTTTGTTTGTTCAAGAGAGATATTTTAATTATCATATCAAAATTTCTCACAACATCAAAAATTACATCAAGGAAAAACATATACAAATAGTCATAAAATTTAAGAAAATGCTACAAGGATGATAGCCCGTTAAAATCTTACTCTAGGTTTAGCCCACAGCCCCGTTAAGAGAACAGATGATGGCCCAAAGAGTTATAGATACGTAGGGTTGAGGCTAAGAGGTTTTCTTCTTTTCTCGTAAATGTATGCACAGAGTTGAATAATCTGATTTAGCCTAAGAAGTAAAGAAACTCTAGCAAATAGTAACAAATTCTGCAGGTTAAACAAAAAGAATTAAGACAGTAAATGGGTGACAATCTATAACTGTAAAATAACACTCTGATCTGCGTACACTCATTCATTCAGCCATGGCCATGGGTACACAGTTATACTCACAACTTTGCTCGCTGCCTCTGGGAACATAATAAATTCTAGGACCTTCACACAGACCCGAAAATGCAGTCCTTGACCAAGAAATCCCCAGTTCCAAAAGACGTACTAAACTCTCAGGGAACGATTCCTTGGGTGTTCTTCTAATTTTTCGAATGTCTGATTAAGTCACATAAAATATTGTCCAGGCACGAAAGTTAGCAGAGCACAATGTCATTAGCTTTGGTTTCTAGCATTTAAGGAATGTCAGATCGGTGTCTACTTTCAGGAAGTTACTATATTTGGTCACCACAGTACTAGTCAAAACTCTGTCGGAATGTTTCTGATCTTTGCTTGCCACAACGGGCTGAATTGTACTGAAGAGTTATTCTGGAAGAATTAATTCTGGCGCGAAGGCCTCTTACTTCATTTAACTGTTACAGTTCAGGTAATGAAAGTGATTTGTTTCTTCCCAAATAATGTTCACGTACTAGAACGCTGGTAAAGTTGGGTACCACCGTTTCACTATATAAAAGAAAGAACACATATCAAATAATTTTACAATATGTACCCACTATAACTTACATTATTAAACCGCAAGTGTACTGCATGACTTATCATTTAAATTTTCCGGTGAAATAAGTTATAAAATCAATCATCATGAATTCAGGAATATCTGCGTATTCCGTCACTATTCACTGATGTCGCATCTAGCATTTATAAGTTTGATATAAAATATTCTCGACTGAGTATTAGCCGTTAAATTAAATTCCTTATAGCTACTAGTTTTAGTAAGCTAAAGATATAATTTATTATGTATTCCACTGAAACGCGTCACTAGAAAATAATACAGACTATATAGACTAAGCACTCTGTTCAAAAGAACTAGTTTAAAATGAAATCGGCGATTTAACACTTAATCACTTTCCAAAATACTAGATATCTATTTTATTAATCTCACCACAGCACTACGGTAACGCCACGACTAGGATAATTCACTAGATAGGTATTTAGAAGCTCGTCACAAATCTGACGAGAACTATGAAATTTGCTATACAAGCTTCATTCGCTAAGCACGTGTGTTCCGTCTACTGGAGATGTTGGAGACTCAAATGAAATCAGATTTCAGCTCCTGGGTGGATATTTGAAAACAGGGGCAAACAATCCCACATTTTCTCAAACTCCGAAATCATCTCCCCTTTCTCGTGTAAAACACCTTACGTTTAACATTACCATTACTAGACGTCTTACATAACTGACACTTCTGCATTTCCGCACCTCGCGCTGACCCGGCCAACAGTGAGCCGTGTCAGCTGGGATTTCCAGACGACAGATGTCTGAAACTGCGACTATAAGGTGTAAATATTCGCTCCTGCCTAAGCGTTCGGCCGATGCAACTACTTGTTGGCCGTTGAAAATGCAGACGGATGTTGGCTCTCTCCTAGCATTCTCACGCGTTTACGTCGAGAATCTAACTCAGAAGTGTCGTGTCATCTGAAGGTGCAGACCCAAGTCGGCTCGATGTCTGAGATGGACTGCAACTAAATCGCACTTCACGTCTGACTGACATCTATGTAATAAATTTACTAGTCAGTATGAGAAAGAAAAACGATGATGGGAAAGAAATATATTTTTCGCAACGAGTGATGCGAAAAAATACAGGAAAAACAAGTACGGAAAGATAATAAAATAAAAGGATGCGGGTGAGAGAATAGGAAGAAGATGTAGGCAATTTAATGATCAAAACCCACGTGACAAGGACCAGGGTACCAGCAACAAAAACTCCACCCATAAACAGCAACGAAAACTCCACCCATAAACAGCAACGACAACTCCACCCATAAACACCATCACAAACCGCTCAGGCTCTCCATATCTTCCTCATCCTCTTCACTTCTGTCTTCAGTTCTCTTCTCCGTGTCTTCTTCACTCTCCCTCTATATCTCTTACCATAGGGGTTCCAGAAGCAGGACTGCATTGTAACGCTATCATCAGGTTTCCTCAATGCGTGACCTTTGACTTACTTAAATTTTGTTGCACAAAGACAGACCATATGAATGGTGACAGCGAACAGTGAAACACCATATAAATAACTTTAAGTTCACCGCACTAAGTTGTTCACGTGAATTACCTTGTTGTTGAAATTTAAATAGATAGAGCTAATAGGTTGGAGGACGTAAACAGCTGGGACGAAGTTGTCATCTCTCTTGTTACCAAATTCGTGTTCTAATCAGTTTGAGCTCTTCGGGATTTTGCTTTGTACAATCTCTGAGAAGTTCAAATTCTGAAGCCAAGATCTCCGCAGGAATCGGACGGTATCCGTACTTCTGACCGAGGAATACCTTCGCAGAGAAAGCCATGACACAATTTATTCGTTAGAATGGATAGAGAGAGAGAGAGAGAGAGAGAGAGAGAGAGAGAGAGAGAGAGAGAGAGAGAGAGAGAGAGAGAGAGAGAGAGAGAGAGAGAGAGAGAGAGAGAGAGAGAGAGAGAGATAGAGAGAGAGAGAGAGAGAGAGAGAGAGAGAGAGAGAGAGAGTAAGGAATAAAGAGGATATCTGAATACAGTGTTATATGATCATTGGAGAAAATAACAGAAAAACGTTAAAACCAGTTTTACATACAGACAACAACAACAAAAATAACTGCTGACTTTTTTAGTACGCAAGCTTTCAGGAGGACAAACGAAGCACAAGAAGTATCTTTACGGTTTGTCAACTTTTTTTTCTTTTCCAGGGACGCTAGTGCGTGTTGTGTGTGTGTGTGTGTGTTTTTTTTTTTTTGCTTTTCTTTTTAAGTTAACTAATGAGAAACCAAAACAAGAGAAGAAAAAGAAAATAAATAGTTCAAACACACAAATCAATACAGCGCACAACGAATAAAACCAAATCTAAAAATAGAACACATTCAAACATATGTGTACATAACAATAATACTGATTATAACAATAGCCCCATCAATCATAACTGTCTGTGGGAATGGTCCCCTGAGGTGACAGTCCTCAGTTGCTGGTTTTCCTAGTGTTTCTTTCGACGTTTTCTTCTCTCTTCTGCGTGCAGTGAGAGCTTCCTTTCGCCCAATCTGAGGTGGCGCCGTAGACAGCATCACCACTTGGTGCGATCGGCAGCTTCATCCTCCCAGGTAGCTGGATTTATATCCAGTGCCCTCATGTCTCTCTTGCACATATCTTTGAATCTCAGCTGCGTTCGCCCAACTTTTCTTTTGCCAGCTGTCCGTAAACGATATCTTTCGGGATGCGACCATCTTCCATGCGGCGTACATGGTCAAGCCAGCGTAGTCTGCGCTGTCTAAGCAGTGTATACATGCTTTTAAGGTTAGCACGTGACAACACTTCGACATTTGTCACTTTGTTCTTCCATGAAATACCGAGGATGCAACGTAGACACCGTAGATGGTAGGTATTAAGCTTTCCTCCTTGCTTAGCATAGGCTGTCCATGTCTCGCTGCCATATAGAAGTGTACTGATGACGCAGGTGTTATATATCGCAGCTATGATCTTCGTTGCGAGTTTGGAGTTTCCCTAAACACGCGTTGTGAGGCGGGCAAAGGTGGCTGCAGCTTTGCTATTGCGGCTGTCAATGTCTGTGTCCAGTGGGAGTTTGTCGTTGATGATAGACCCCAGGTATGTGAAGTGGTGCACCACTGCCAATTCATAGTTATCGATAGTGATAACTGGTGCAACATCCACATCCTGACCCAGCACATTTGTTTTCTTCAGACTTCTTGTTAGGCCAAAGTCCTTGTATGCTTTGGGTGAAGCAATTCATTAAGCTCTGAAGCTCATGTTGACTTTAAGTGGTGATATATATATATATATGTAAAATCCTTCATTTAGAGGAGGTTGGGGGCTCTTCTTTATCGAGATCTGAAGGCAGAAGCTAAGGTCGTAGGAAAATATAAAACTTTCCATGATTTATTACAAAATACTTTCTAGTGGAGCATCGCCTTCTCTTCTTCTGGTCCTTATTTCAAACCGGTCTCTTTCTTTCTCCAAGAGTCAGTTTCTGCAGACCTTCTTGACAACATTCCATAGGCCATCCCCATTGACAACTACTGTTGCAATTGCACACAATACGAAATGATAAGACAAATTGCTAAAATAAACAACTTCTGATTGGAGTTTTTTTTCAACGAAACCATTTTGGTGTGAGGGTGAAAATGTCGCTTATAATCTGCAACATTTTGAGACTACTTCACTGAATTTCCATTTCGTCAAGAAGACATTTCAGACAGCCAGGCTAACGAATAGAAACAGAATTCCAACATAAGGACAGGACCAATTATTAGGTCATCTTCAGATATTAGAAAGAAAACTCGACTATAATACTGGAAACCACGAGTCCTAGGAACTTACATACATAATAACATTGGGATCATATTTAAAGTGATACCCGACCCAGGACCGGTACCAGACTATTTTGCGCCCTAGGCAAGGCTAAGTAATTATTCTGGTTTCTCACACTTCTCACTCTTTTAACACACTGACACTCTACACTCTGCGCCCATGTCAGGTCTGCGCCCATGTCAAGTCTGCGCCCTAGGCGGCCGCCTAGTTGACCTAATGGCAGCACCGGGTCTCGATCACCTGTAAGAAGGCCTCTTAAATTTAGTGGCCCAACACTATTCGGAAGTTTTTACTGTGCAAGTAATTTGTAAATTCACAATCGATAATCTGGGTAAATTGTAATATGTACATTTTATCATTTTATATTTTTGCATTTAACATGTATAAATTACGTGTGGATGAACATGTTCATACGAGGCTGGCAACCTCAGCACATACAAAAGATTGGATTCAGGAACCGCCACTGCAAGAGCTGGTGACTGCTTCGTGCGGGTTTCCTCACAAGGAACCCAAAAGCAGATGTAGCCCTAGGCTCCATGTGGAGTAGAGAGTGGATGATGATAACATCACGGTGTACATATTTAGTATGAAGTAGTCGCTGGTGATGGATTGGACACACATTAGAGACAATTTTATGATAACGTTACAAGGCATTCATTGTTCTGGAATCCCCAGGGTAAGAGAGGTGGGGGGAACAGAAAAATTCTTTGAGAAGAAAACTGGAGAAAGAAATGAAAAGCATAAAGAAGACATGGAAAGATCTTGAGCGGATGGTACAGGACAAGAGGTCAAGAGGACAAGAGGACAACAGGACAACAGGACAAGAGGACAACAGGACAACATGACAAGAGGACATGAGGACAAGAGGACAACAGGACAAGAGGACAACATGACAAGAGGACAACAGGACAAGAGGACAAGCGGACAACAGGACAAGAGGACAACATGACAAGAGGACAACATGACAAGAGGACATGAGGACAAGAGGACAACAGGATAAGAGGACAACATGACAAGAGGACAACAGGACAAGAGGACAAGCGGACAACAGGACAAGAGGACAACATGACAAGAGGACAACATGACAAGAGGACATGAGGACAAGAGGACAACAGGACAAGAGGACATGAGGACAAGAGGACAACAGGACAACATGACAAGAGAACATGAGGACAAGAGGACAACAGGACAAGAGGACAACATGACAAGAGGACAACAGGACAAGAGGACAAGCGGACAACAGGACAAGAGGACAACATGACAAGAGGACAACAGGACAACATGACAAGAGGACAACATGACAAGAGGACATGAGGACAACAGGACAACATGACAAGAGGACATGAGGACAAGAGGACAACAGGACAAGAGGACAACATGATAAGAGGACAACAGGACAAGAGGACAAGCGGACAACAGGACAAGAGGACTTGAGAGAGAGGATGGTACATGACAAGAGGACTTAGTGTTATTTTGTTGACGGCCTATCCTCTTTGGGAGTTGAGGAAGAAGGTAATGATTGTATTACTTCTATTTGCCGTAACCCTGTTTTCGCTGAGTTCTGTACTGTACTATATCTCATCTGTATTTCTTGTCTGTGACTAGGACGGACGACGGACAATCTCATAACTTTTCTAGTGTATTTTTCAGTTGTATAAATTGATTCATATACCACTTTTAATTTTTTTGTCTTATTTTGTTGGGTGTTAACTTTCTATTATCAGTTTTACAACAGCTCTCTTCATAATTCACATAATAACAAAAAAAAAAAAAAAACAAACAAAAAAAACAAAGGTTAAGCTAGCAGAAGATTTCACTTACGATAAAATTTGGACCCATGGACACCCTCTGGCAGTTGTCAATCTCCTGCATACACAGCTGAGTGGTCATGTGATCATCCGTGGCTTCGTCTCTGACGCCCCATCTCATATCCACGACCTGAGTCAAAACAAACAGCATCAATTTGTGTTACATGATTGCTATCGTCGCCTTGGCCATCAGCTTCGCTGATGCCTCTGTTGACATCTAAGAAGTTACATTAAAAAATATATGGTACAGTGTAGACAACCGGTGTTCTTCTAATCAAGAAAATCATTGTCACTATTATATTTTTTGCGCATAATTTTGTAATAATATTTTTGTTTCGTTCTTTTTACTTACAAAACACTATAAATGCACACTATGTTTTTAAATTTTAAAAAATTCCACCTATTTACAGTGTTGTGTAGCTAGAATATTTGAAATTAACAAAACAAAACATATAAATAAAACCGGCAGTAAAAACATTATTCATGTTTTGATTGTGTTTTATAATACAGTTCCTTGCTGCGTATGGAGCACAAGCCATCAAAACATTTAAGCCAGGTCTTCATGTCCTATGCCATCCATTCCACATCTTTGTATTCTGATGTACTCATTCAATATTGTTCCAAGACCCCTTATCGTTTAGGCCATTCGGTCTAACTTGCCCAAGAAAATGTTTGAACAGACGGTTCATGTTTTCACGTTCTTGTTTAGCTGGTGATGCATAAACCACCGGCGTTATGTAATATTCTTCATTTCTTTCGTGTCAGCTTCTCAAAGGATTCAGAGGTGGCGACTTTAGCCAGGGCCGGCCTCAGCCTTTGTAGGCCTTATTTGGACCATTTTGGTGGCGCCACTGGACTTTTTATTATAATCAGATAAAGTATCATGAACATATGCTATTACATTGAATTAACAAATAAAACACTTAAATATATACCTATATTTATTTGCTATATTTTGACAAAAAACGTACTTAACTAAAGCTATACTTATAAAGAAATGCGTCTTGCAAATTCTTTCAAAATGTTGTTGGCTAAGTTTTTTTTCACTAATCTCATTTGCCACTTTTTTAATACATATTTGCAATCAACAAACACTACAGCGTGTTTCACTTTATTTACATATCAATGAAGTGGATATTTTAAAAAAAAATAGTTATCCGTTATGCATTGTCAAATTATCTGAAATTATCCAGATTCGTCGTAAACTCATTTAAAAACGAAACGACTTAATGGAAACGTTTCCATTTACAGTGTAGTTTTATTCTCTATGATGTTCTGAAGTGGAGAAGTTCCAGGTTCGATTCTGGGTGGAGCCTCTTTTTTTTCTTACTTTAGTTTTTAAAGAGCTTTTAAAAATGTTTTTAGTGCCTATGCAGAAATACCCGAATCGTATCCTCATTCAACAATTCACTGTTTGTTGATCCGGGAAAACAAACACCGAATAAATTGTCATTGATTCCACGCTTTGTTTCATTGCACATTGTTTAAACGGTTAAACGCCATTTAAAAAATTTAAATAAAGAAGTAATAAAAACTTTGTGCCACAGTTCTGTGTTCAACCTCAATACAATATTAGGCGCAATAATCTTGACGTCACGTCGCTTGACATTGCTGGAATGACTATAGACTGTCCATTGACAAATTCTCTAAAGAACTTTATGAAATGTTGGAAGGGAAGTAATCAGGAAGTTACGGGCTGCATTCAGGAAGGAAAGCAAGTAGTCGGAATGATTTTTTATGCATTTCGCTTTTTGTTGGTTTTTATATTTGCTTTGTTTTTTTCACTGTTTTTCCTGACATAATTTGTTAAGTTACTCCTCCAACTCTCAAACGAATTCGATAAAATATGTTCCAGAGCTATTAAACGAGAAAGAATTTTTTTTTTTAATCGTTATCACTAAATGTCTATTTCGAATGTCTGGAGGAAATGGTTCTTGAATGAACTTTCGTATTATCTTCCGACATTCTCCTACAATAATTAAACATTTTAATATTAACAAATTTGACGACTTCATTATTTCGTTCAACTTAATAGACTTCCACGAACCCGGTTACTGAGTCGCGAGAGGAAAACTCTCTAACCACTTAGCAAATCGGACGCTGCAGAATTAGGTATCGGTGTGTGTGTGGGTGTGTGTGTGTGTGTGTGTGCGTGTGTGTGTGTGTGTATGTGTGTGTCCGTTTTTATAAAACATTTGAGTAAACTAGTGTGTGGCGTGACCTGGTCTCGCAAATGACATTTCAAACAAACCAAATATATATATATATATATATATATATATATATATATATATATATATATATATATATATATATATATAATATATATATATATATATATATATATATATATATATATATATATATATATGATAGAAATAGCAAACTGAACCAAACATCAACTTGATACAATTAATATACTTTATCAAACATTTAGAGGTCATACAGCAAATCTACTTATAAACAGAAAACCACGAAATACATCGACCTGATATAAACACGAGCATAGAGACTATAACCTTGTACTGTAAGTATAAGAAAAAAGAGACTGTTTCATAAAGTCCGGCTTTAAAAATGTAAATTACACTTAAGATATGGAAATAGGGCGTACATTTCAATTTACCTACAAAATACAATAATTGTCACTGCGTTTTTTTTTTTTTTTTTTTTTTTTTTTTTTGTGTGTGCCTAAAAATTATTGGCTGCCCCGTGTTGTTCCCGGGGGTCTCTGATGAGATAAAGAAAAAAAAAGGAATACTATTCCTTCAGCCAATGATATGAGGTGAGTAGTATGAGGTTGTGAATGAGGCTGGTAACCTCATTATGTCAAGTAAATTGCTACAGAAGCACCAGCTGCTAGAACATATATATGTATATATATATTGCTTAAATCAAAATGTCATTTATCTTTCAATTCATCGTTAACTGTTTTATATTCTGTTTTTCCCACTTTTCTGCCTTAGTTCATCTGCCGCGGCTAATTATTTTATTTTGCCTTAATACATTTTAACGTAGCTAAACTATTTATAAGATCGTAGATTGACAAAGTGGTTAAAGCTCTTGCTTCTCGAGGCAAAGTTATCGGGGTTAAAACCAGGTAACGCCACGCTCCGGTCTACCCAGCCGTAAATGGGTACCTGACTCTGCTCTTGAATTAAGAAAGTCAATGGCAATGAGAACTCCGCCTAGGCCGGTCCCAGGCCCGGCTGAAAAAGGAGGAGGGCGGCCTGCATGGAGGCCGTAAGGAGGCAGCCCCTCCACCATGCAAAGACACAACTGGCCAATCACCTGTTTGTCTTAAAAACCTGATAACGCGAAACAAAAGAGAGACAACCGGACTGATTCTAAAGGCGACGAACTGGAACGGACTACGGACTACGACTTACGGAACTTGGAACACAAGAAGTATAAATGGGAAGGAAGAGGAGCTGGTGGAAGAGATGAGGAAAGCCAAATTAGACATCCTGGCTTTAACAGAAACAAAGAGAAAAGGACAAGGAGTTATGGATTTCGATGGCGACACGCTGCTCTACAGTGCTGTCCTCACATTTCAAAGAGCTAAAAGGGGCGTGGGTTGTATTGTGGCCAAAAACCAAAGTGATAATATCAAGGGATGGAACTTTGTCTCAGAACGCATTATGGTCCTAAAATTAAAAGAAGGAGAAAACATAGTTAACCTTGTTTTTATGTATGGGCCAAATGAAGATGAGCGAGCAGAGGTCAAGGAGGAATTCTTCGAGCTGCTTCAAAGGACAGTGGGCGACTGCCTAGATAAAATTATCATGCTCGGAGATTTCAATGCCAGAGTTGGAAAGGACCATGCTAGATGGGGTGGAGTTATCGGAAGATATGGAGAAGACACTCTTAATGACAATGGAAAGTGACTCCTTAGATTCTGCACAGAGCAGAATCTGATCATTACAAACACAAAGTTCCCCCATAAGCGCATACATGTATATACTAGATGTGAACCAACAAAGAATGAGAAGTCAGTGATCGACTACGCCATAGTTAGGAAGAGCTCATTCAAGTATGTCCGCGATGCTAGAGTGTGAAGGGGGCCAGAGATTGGAAGTGACCACTACTTGTTAATAATTAAAAGAACAACTGAAAGAGTTACTCGGCCTAGGAACTGCCTAACATCACACAAGAAGCTAAGTAAACGAACAGGAGAAACGAGCATTAAGACCTACGAGCTGAGAGAGCCAGAAGTGAAGACCAGATATCAGGGGCTTATTACTACAGCAGTGAGAAACACGGAACAACAGCCTGAGGACCTGGAAACACTGGCTGAAATTCAAGGACATCATAAAGACAGCTGCAGCAGAAGCATGTGTTGAAGTTCGACGTGGGAACAAGAGAAAGAGGACACCTTGGTTAAACAGAAAATAAGAGAGAAGAAAAAGGCATGGAAACAATACTTCAGAGCTAAAAACACAGCAGGAAAAACAGAGAAATAGAGAATATGTGATACTCAGAACAGTAGCAAAAAAAAAGGTGCTAGCAGCAAAACAAGTCCTGGGAAGAATTTGGAGAAAAGCTAGAAAAAGATGCGCAAGAAAACCAGAAATTGTTCTATAAGACTCTAAAGAATATGAGGAAGGAAAAAACAGTGTCCTCTTAAATTTATAAAGGACAAGCAAGGCAAATTACTTACTGCCCCAAAAGAAGTAATGGAAAGATGGAAAGAATATTTTTCAGAACTCCTGGATGGTGAGCAAGGTCAAACATCAGAAATGATAATCACTGGCACAGAAGAGGAAACCAATGGTGATGAAGATGGCATAAAGATGGAAGAATTGAAGGCAGCACTGGAGAAAATCAAGATAGGCAAAGCAACAGGACATGATGGCATAACACCAGAAATGGATAAGTACATGGGAGCAGGAGGCGACCTATTACTCCTAAGGGCCCTACAGGCAGCGTGGTGCAACAAGACCATACCAAAGGATTGGGAGATTGCCATAATAACATCGATTTTTTCAAAAAGGGTGACAACCGACAATGTGGAAACCATAGAGGCATATCCCTTCTCAGTGTCCCTGGTAAAATCTACTCTAGAATCATGGAGCAGAGACTCATACGCCTATCTGAGCCACAAATGGACGAGGTCCAGTGCGGCTTCCGAGCAAATCAAAGTACTCAAGACCTAATCTTCACACTCAGACAGTTGAGTGAAAAGGCTCTTGACTATAAGAGTGAGATCCATCTTTGCTTCTTAGATCTGGAAAAGGCATTTGACAAGGTCCCCTGGAACAAAACTCTGGGATTGTTTGGCAAGGAAGAACATTCCATCACCCCTGATTCATGCTATACAGAGCTTCTACAAGTCTTGCAGAAATTATGTGAGGACGGCAAACCACAAGTCAGAAGAATTCAGGACCACCACTGGTGTAAGAGAAGGTGATATCCAGTCACCTTATCTTGTCATACTCCTCATGGACGATGTCATCAAGGCATGTAAGGAGAGGACAGGAAAGTTATTCAGTGGGGTGCTGGAAGATGAGACAGGTCTGTTTCAGAGCTGGCATTTGCTGATGATGTTGCTCTGATTGCTAAATTATAGGCACATCTTCAATCCAACCTGCAAGTCTGGAAGGAAGAGCTGGAGAAGAGAGGGATGATCATAAGCAGCTCGAAAACAAAAACCATGGTGATATCACGAGAGGAAAAAAAGACATCAGATTAAGCTGGGAGAACAGGTCCTGGAGCAGGTCGACCACTTTAAATACCTTGGAGCTGTCATAGACCGGAAGGGAGGCATCAAAGAAGAGTTGGCTACCTGAAGAGCAGCAACTGGGAGACTTTTTCAAGCCATAAATCGAGGATTCCTCAGCAAAAGAGAAGTTGGTAAGAAGACGAAGGTGGCTGTATACCGCTCCACCTATGTCCCAGTATTGACGTAGCGAGTCATGGGCAATGACTACAACCCACAAAAGCCAGATCCAAACCCTAGAAATGAGGTATCTGAGGAAGGTGGTTGAAGTAACAAGAAGAGACATGGTACGCAACCAAACGATACGTCAAGGCCTAAAAACCCAACCCCTGCAGACCCAAGTAGAACAGTCCCAACTGAGAGGGTTTGGCCATGTCTGCAGAAGGGGAGAAGATCGGCTACCACGACAAGCATTGGATACTAAGAACCAGGGATCCAGACCTGCAGGACGACCCAAAGTCCGCTGGGAGGACAACATTAGACAATCTTTGAAGGACCGAGGACTAGAATAGAACCAAGCCAGGAGGAAGACAGTCGATAAAATAGTATGGCGCTCTCTCTCTCTTACAAACCTCTACACCTCACAGTAGAAGAGGAACGAATAAGTAAGTAAATGGCAATGAGGAAGGGAACTGTTCATACCTCATAAAGCTGAGAGAGCTAATATAGTGAAGTCTCTAACACTTTACTCCCCAACGACAATATCTGCGATAGGACTACCATTAACTTTACCTTTGACTTATGAACCCCCACCATGTAAAACAAATTACTACCGGAACCAACACTGCAAGAGTTCATTATGTTTTTGTGTAGGCTTGCTACATAGAGGCTACTGCAGTGATAGTCTCTTGCTCCATAAGGAGCGACAAAATGAAAGATAGGAAGGAAATACTCATGCTTGTTTCCTCCTGTGAACTATGAAACCTAGAGTAAACACTCCTTATCATTTCTTGAAACTGCTGTGTAATCTTCAACGCTTTAAATGTTGTTCCTGTTGATCTATCTATCTATCTATCTATCTATCTATCTGTCTGTCTGTCTGTCTGTCTATCTATCTGTCTGTCTGTCTGTCTGTCTGTCTGTCTGTCTGTCTGTCTGTCTGCCTGCCTGCCTGCCTGCCTGCCTGCCTGCCTGCCTGCCTATCTATCTATCTATCTATCTATCTATCTATCTATCTATCTATCTATCTATCTATCTATCTATCTATCTATCTATCTATCTATCTATCTATCTATCTATCTATCTATCTATCTATCTATCTCGTTTGTATCCAGGTTACCTGAAACTCCAGCCCATGTCGCTCACGGCAGTAATCTTTCAGTCTCGGGTAGACTTTCTCCATTAGGTTATTCCTCTCCAGTGTTGTGTCTGTGACATGCAGAATACATGTTTATATAATGATACAAATATATAGTTTACACATATAGTAAATGATATCTAAACAAAGCAAACACCTATATAATGCGATACACATTACACATTTTCATTAACTCAGTGAGCTTAAACATTACGTACATTGATACTCAGCGATTGGTAAATATATTATGCGATCACCGATTAAAACACTTGATACTTAAAACACTATAAACATATATCATTATTATTTCTCAGCAGTTCCATGTAAAGCGTGTGACTATAACAAATGAATTCTTAAGTTCTGCCCATGAGATCTCCATTGTCACGGTTTTCTCTTCCACCGTACCTTTCCTATGTATGTTTTCTTTGGTCTCCGTGCTGTTTCTTGCCTTTTCAGTTTCAAATGATCCTTCTATATCCTAATTTTCTAAGTGAAACGGCACGAAACGAACAATGACAATGTCCCGCCAGCTGAGGGGGGAGGGGGGAGGGGAATACGGAAAAGGCACTCATTATGGGACGTATTATTTTTAATTTTAGTGAACTTTGTTTGCTTGTATTTTTTGCTTCCACCCTCATCTTTCCCCCCACCAACATGATGGAACTGGATTTCTGAAGAGACAAAGAAGAAACATGCAAACTAATTTGCATACCTATTGAACGAACACAACAGCTTTGTGGGAAAATTTCTGGATTTTTTCTGTTGCAGTGATTCTATTTAGGTCTCATATAATTACAACACATCATACTTCTTTCCTCGTAAAACCATCGCTGGTACCCGTGAACATGTATTTCTATTTTTACAGGCTTTTCTTTAACTTTCAACGTATGTCATCATCAAATCTTGCAATCGATTTTTCGATCACTTCCAAATGAGTAATAGCTCTGAAACTTGGCATAGTTGTGTATTCCCGATGACAATACAATAATCAGTCGTAAAAATAATACAAACAAACAAAAATTAATATTAATTTTTGTTTGTTTGTATTGTTTCATCAGTGAAATAGGTGATAACTGCAAATAATCTAGGTGTATTCTTTCCAACAAGATTGTCTTTCTTGAGAGAAATATTGAAACTTCTCCTCCCTCCCCTCCACACACACACACACTATCGCACGCGCGTGCGCAGACATACACACAACCGACAACTACATTTAAAAAAATATAATTTACAACTCTTATCAAAATTTAAATAAAAATAAAACAACAACAAAATATTAACTTTCCGTGTAATATACTGAATAATGAAATCCGCTGCTGTGCTCTGGACTCGTTTATCGCGAACTGATAATGTCAATAGCGGATTGATTACATTTGACTTAAATGTACAAACAACAAAAAAATAACACCAAAAAGAAGAAAATAAAAAAATATTTAAAAAAATATTTTAAACACAGGCTTTTAATGCACTAAACAGAAACAAATAATTTTTCACGGAGTTTATAGCTTGCAGTAAAATAATGTAACATCAAATTGACAAAAAGCGTGGGGCGCTGATTCTACATGAAGTTAACTTCTGCTGTATACTTCATTAGACACTTATGGATAAAATATATATGATACGCGCTTAAGCGCTCCACACTTTTTGTCAATTTGATGTTACATTTTTTGACTGCAAGCTATAAACTCCGTGAAAAATTATTTGTTTCTGTTTAGTGCATTAAAAGCCTGTGTTTAAAATATTTTTAAAATTTTTTTTAAAAATAGATTTACACATAACGAAGAAGAGTGAATAGGGTTCATAACAATGTGTGGTTAAACGGATCTGTACAATACAATAAACATTACTGTGGATAATTAATAATCAAAACAGACAGTCTAGAAAGTTGAAAGGAATCGGAGGTGGGCATTTCTCATTTCGTCCAAATAATTATTGATACGTCGGTCTATTTGGTCGTCCAAATAATTATTTTTACGTCGGTCTATTTGGTCGTCCAAAGATGAACATTCCGAGGCAGAGTAATATCAGATGTATTTGAAATTTTGTACGTCTCTGTCTTAGTTTGGCTGCAAAGATCCAGTGACAGAGAAATTGTGTACGTCTCTGTCTTAGTTTGGCTGCAAAGATCCAGTGACAGAGAAATTGAATGAAAAGGAATGAAATGAACTCAGGAAAGTGCCTTCCTCAAGATATATTTCAGAAAGAGCTCAAGATAATCATCATCATGTTTTACAGCCATGTTTTGACGGGTTACTTACTCGTCGTGCATATAATTCTTATGTAATATAATATGTTTCTCAAACTTTTACGGGTCACCGCCACCTTGACTCTCTCAGAACATCCCCAGCGCTCCCTCCATTTCCCATCTTTGATACCTCGTCCACGCCTCTTTGATGCTGTCTCTCAAATCCACAACATTTTTTTCCCTTACACTACTACTACGCAATATTTGAATATGATAGTGCAGTTAATGACCAGATATTACCAGTTCCCTCTTGACAAGCTTCTCGAACTCTCTGTACCAGTGGGTGTACACCCCAGTTTGGGAACCTCTGCTTTAGGGTGTATAAGAAACTGGGACGAGCAACGTTAGGGAGTAGCTGTGGGTTAGGGTTTGTTCAGGCTATGTTCTTCTCTTACGCGCTCACGTCAGGACCCTGTATAATCAAACCGCTTTTATATGTAATCGTTATATTAAATAATATTGTTGAACTTAACCTGACAAGTCCTCAACCACTTCCTTAATACTGAATGCTCCCTTGTCGCCCCCTTTTCCCTTATGGCCCATTAGATCTTCCAAACGCCCACCCCCTCCCCCCAGGAGATGGCACCGCCCACATTGGGAATGTCTGATATAAAATAAATTCTAACAGAAGCCACCACTATAAGAGCACATGAATACAGAAGCCACCACTATAAGAGCACATGAATACAGAAGCCACCACTATAAGAGCACATGAATACAGAAGCCACCACTATAAGAGCACATTAATACAGAAGCCACCACTATAAGAGCACATGAATACAAAAGCCACCACTATAAGAGCACATTAATACAGAAGCCACCACTATAAGAGCACATTAATACAGAAGCCACCACTATAAGAGCACATTAATACAAAAGCCACCACTATAAGAGCACATTAATACAGAAGCCACCACTATAAGAGCACATTAATACAAAAGCCACCACTATAAGAGCACATTAATACAGAAGCCACCACTATAAGAGCACATTAATACAGAAGCCACCACTATAAGAGCACATGAATACAAAAGCCACCACTATAAGAGCACATTAATACAGAAGCCACCACTATAAGAGCACATGAATACAAAAGCCACCACTATAAGAGCACATTAATACAGAAGCCACCACTATAAGAGCACATTAATACAAAAGCCACCACTATAAGAGCACATTAATACAGAAGCCACCACTATAAGAGCACATTAATACAGAAGCCACCACTATAAGAGCACATGAATGTTTTCAGGCAGCTTCCTACAAGGGAACCAGCTGCCATGGTGGCTCAATGCTCTGTAAGGGTTAGTTATCGCACTGTGAGTTTCAGTAATGCGTCAAGCCCACAACATTTAAATTACATGAAGTGCGCAACATTTAAATTACTTGAAGCCCGCAACATTTAAATTACATGATTCCGAAACAGTTGTTGTTAAATTATTTCAGCACAGTCAATATAATTTTCCTATTCATATACTGGGACAGAGACAGAAAATACGAACCCGAAAAGGGAGGGGGAGAGGAGACCGAGTGATAATGCTTGTACTGTTCGCGATTAATGTTCGTGTCAACTCCTTTCTTAATTATTTGCTTGAAGATGTCTGATATCCACAAATAGCTGCTTGTTCGACTCAAATGCAATTATCTGGTCGAACAATCGATTTAAACTATTGGTTAATGGCGATCTGCCGTTGCTCCAGATCCAACCTTCCATTTCAGGACTGGGTATCCACGTCCAAAACACAGCTGCCGCAGAAGTTCTTGGCAACGTTATAACAGAAGACGCGAACTTTGAGTTGTTAGGAGTGTGAGTAAGCGGGTACTGGAATAAAAGGAAATGCGTTGTTGATGAAATGCTCTTTGAAGTCATGGAAAAAATATGTGAAGAATTGTGAGACCTTCAAAGCACTGTATATTGCTGCGGAAAAATGGGAGTAGACTATGTATTGATTTGACCATTAACACATACTATTAATGTCTGTAAGTGTAACATCTTGTTCAGGGGCGTTGCATAGAGAGGTCTGGTCTCAGGGAAGGTTCACCATCCCCGTGATTAAAAAAAAAGAAATGAATAAATAAATAAAACAACGTATAATGTACTGAGAGAAGGCTCGGTGAAACCGATAAAAAATAATAAAAACTGTGGGAAATTAGGTAGGAAAGAGATTAAAACTAGATCTAAAGATCCAATTAGGATAGACCCTGGTGTCAACTTTTATAGATAAATCAATGATAGCAAAATACATAGACAACATCGTCACCGGGGGAAAATTATATGTTTTTATTTTGTCAAGCGTACAAGAGGAAGACAACGTTATAAGTAGAAAGATAACATCAAGAGATGATCAGAAAGGAGTCTATTAGAGCCCACTAACAAGACAACGTTATAAGTAGAAAGATAACATCAAGAGATGATTAGGAAGGAGTCTATCAGAGCCCACCAACAAGACAACGTTATAAGTAGAAAGATAACATCAAGAGATGATTAGGAAGGAGTCTATCAGAGCCCACCAACAAGACAACGTTATAAGTAGAAAGATAACATCAAGAGATGATTAGGAAGGAGTCTATCAGAGCTCACTAACAAGACAACGTTATAAGTAGAAAGATAGCATCAAGAGATGATTAGGAAGGAGTCTATCAGAGCCCACCAACAAGACAACGTTATAAGTAGAAAGATAACATCAAGAGATGATTAGGAAGTAGTCTATCAGAGCCAACCAACAAGGCAACGTTATAAGTAGAAAGATAACACCAAGAGATGATTAGGAAGGAGTCTATCAGAGCCCACCAACAAGAGAAGAGACAGAAGACGTTGGAGATCCATTGCTTCCATGTGGACATGGCAGCTGATGATTATGATTTATTTCTTAATTTAGGATTTTCACGTCCCATTGGTGAATCGTGTCATGTTCAACACATACATAAAGTCCGTCTGTTATATTAGGGCTATCACAAGGTGCTCTTGCCTCCTCCTGTCTCCCTTCTTCATAGATCACATCATTATTAAGCATTCTTATGTTCTCCAGAATTTTCTTCCTTTTTGTTGAAATTTTGATTCGTCCTCTATTTCGTCATTACGCGTAGAGAAAACTTGAGTGTTTTTCTGGGGAAGTGTCTTCTTCCTCAACCTACCCCCATCCCGTTTTTTCCTCTTTCCTTTCTTCGTGGGCCTGGCTTCAAAAGAATGATTTCGTCGAATATGCCCGTTGTTGATCCAGGCTCGATTACGAAATGATGCGTAAGGAAATCGGAACTAGCAAGGAAAGCTAGACATGACGTCATCATTTCTGCCAACATGCTGTTTTAAGTAAGCAAAACCCCTGCACCTGCGTGGAATATATATATATATATATATATATATATATATATATATATATATATATATATATATATATATATATATATATATATATATATATATATATATATATATATATATATATATATACAGTCATTTTAGGGGGCATTTACACTAAACAGTTAAAGAACCACTACGCTATATCTAGACGACGTTTAACCATTAGCAACCCAGTTGACGTCGTTATGAGAACATACTCCTTCCTCATGTTGAACACGACGCACTAACGAATCTTTAAATGAATCCCAGGTCATGGGGTAAATATTAAACATCGATTTACGTTATATTTCAGATCTGGTTTCAGGGTATGCATTGATCTAAGAGCATCGACAGTTGCCAAACATACTGAAAGCTGTCAGAGATATTATAATACTTCTAGTATTACTTGTCTTCTCCGTGAGCGAAGCATCGCGTGAATCATGAAAGTGCTGAGGGCTAAACATAAACATTCAATTTGTAAAATTCGATTCCATGCCACACATAAATCGCTAACCCGGGCGTCTGTTTCTGACGTCACAATAAACGACATTTGTACAGTCTGCCCTCACAATACATTCCCCGCAACAAATATTGATATTTAAAAAGAACTGATAAACATAAATACTTGTTATATAGATGAAAAGTTTCAGGATTTCGTTTATGGATGTTTGCATAGAATCTTCTTCTTCTTCCGTCCTTAGCCAACGACCGGCAAAGCAGTCAGTGGCCATTACGCCTAGTGACGTCTTAAGGGCAACAGCGAATAGATTTTCTCTGCCGTTGTTCCCATCACGCCTAATGGCGTCTTTAGGGCAACGACAAATCAATCCGTTCGCTGTTGTTTCCGTAATCAAAGTGACTGGCAAACGGGTGATCAGCCCGTTGGGTTGCATAGAATAGAAGGATTTAAAATGGATCAATAATGTGGTATCGATGGAAAGATCGATAATTATCACTGAAATAAGAAATGAAAAAAAAAACATGTTGACGCTGAACAGGTCATATGTGAGGAAACCAGGTGATAACATTACAAGGCAATCCTTGCTGTGGAATCCTCAGAGTGAAGAAATAATAGCGAGTCACTCGCGGAGAAGATAATTGTAAAAAAAAAAAGGTAGTCCCATAGAATATACTACCGTAGTGGAATAAAGTGTTAGAGACATCACCATACTAGGTCCAGCATCGATGGCGATCACGACTCTCCGCTTTGACATGGTGTCAAGTTGGCCTTGCTTTTGTCATCATTGTCTTCCACCGCTTTCTCCTACCTTATAATTTGTTAAAGGCGCTTTTATTCATATGAATTATGGTTTGAAGGTTGGCTGTCTTTTTTTTATCTGTGTTATCGTCAGCTCTTCTCAGACATTCTTCATTTGTTCATGTGGCCATCAATGGAATTATCAAAACTAAGAAAACGATAATAAATAAGAGGAAAGTAGACGCCATAAAGATAAATAAACATGCGATTGAAGAAGTACTCAGCTTGACCTACTTTTGAAGTAACATAATCAAAGCAAGAAGAGCAAAAAAGGCTGCAATGCTCGAAGAAAAAAAAGGCAGATTTCATTTAGTGTATCTGGTGACAATAATAAAAGTGGATTCATAAAACTTGTTTTTATTTTCCGTTATTTATTTCATTATCTCATCAGAGACTCCCAGGAATAACACGGGTTGGAAACATTGCTAGTCGAGCTGTCATTACTGAATATTAGTTTACCAGAACAGTTGTCGCAGTATATACAATCAAATTCATTTTTTAATAGAATAAACTTTGATACGTTAGTCATCTAATGTAAGCTCATAAGAAAGTTAGTCATTACTAGAACTGTGTTTAAAATAAAAGAATCGCTAACCTGGTTGTTTGAAGAAACACACTGATTTAATCTGCACATCACCATTCACCACCCGACACGTGCCCCTTCAAATACGAAACAAAGCCTACATTTGCAGTAAATTATTTATCTTACTTTCTTAAATACAATTTTGCCTCGTTTTAGCGAGGAGCGTCCCGTTCAACCTAGTCGGTTATATTAGGGCGCATGTCCAAATATGAAAGACCTTTAGGTCTGATACTTTTAAACTTATATCGTACTTTAAAATCGTTATTTTAAAAAAGTTATTTCTACCTTGTTTTACATTGTTTTTATTATTATATAAAATCGACTTGCTCAATGTCGGTCACAACTTAAAAGGTTAAAACGTACCAAGAAGTGGAGATACACGAACAGTTTCAGACCTCTAGGATGAGTGGAGTGTGGTAAAGTGGGATGATATTAATATTTATAGGGGACTTAGTGTACTGACTGAGATCAGCTGTGAAGGTATCTGTATCTAATAAGTGTGGTGTATTACAGATGACCTTACTTGCTACCACATTTATACCTCAGTCAGAATTATTCTGGAATATTGTGATGACTACGTTGAATGTCTAGGGTTATGAAAATGATGAAGTGTAAGTCACAACAACAACAGACAGATAAACAATTTAATTTATTCCACAACAATTTACAACACTATGACACTCACACACATATAACACTCTATAAGACTATCTTAAATGAGTCAAGTGTTTAAGTTTAAAAATATATGTATTAATTCCTTTCAATAATAGATATCCTGATTCAACTACACAGTGAACCAGGAATCACAATCAAATGTAATTACAAGTAGTATATACACAGTTTATAAATATGATCTTTGTATTGACATATTTTATTAGTATTATCCTATGTGTGTAAGTTGTGAAGTAGTACTATGAGGTAATACTGGTTTTGGTTTTTCAAGCTAGATTGTTGTTTGTCATCATGACTTCAAGTGTTTGATTATCGTGGAAATAGTATTGGGAAAAGTTCACAGTTCCTGTCATTTGAAACAATTTATTGTCCCTCTGTGTTTAATATAATGTCAATTTTAGAGGGGGCACATAATGTTGAGCTGCTCTGGCCACAGAAGCTTATCTTTCGTGATAGCGGCAGGAAAAGACTCCTCTGCTCGATTGCTTCACTGTGTTCTGGAGACACCTCACTGGTCGCTACCTGGACCAAGGAGTATGCTGTCAGCCTCTGGATTCAGCAAAACTCAGACCAGGTGCTGCTTCAATAACTTAGGACCACGGTCCCTGAAACAAGAAGGTTGTACCTCCTACTTCAGAACTAATTTATAATCTATTTCCACACTGAACACAATACATAACAAACACTGAGTTCAGAGCGGTAGGCCAACTGCTAGCTTCATCTGAAACAATTTACACCAGTATACTCCCCTCCTAATGGTTACTACGCCTCTGCAATTCCAGCATTAGTTCTTTCTAGTCAATAAGATAGGTGTCAGTGTACTGTTTGGCAATTCCATGCAGTTTTCTTTTCTCCGACACGTTCTGTTCAGGTTGGAGCAGTATCTAGGCTTTGCCTCATGTTTGCTACTGAACCACACACATATACCGACATAAATTATCAATTTACATTCAATTTTCATTAAAAAGATATCAAATATGTCAAGCTTACCACAATTCATGGAAATAATACACAAATACGTTGACTGGCGATGAATATGGCACAAATTCCGATCTGCCTCTGTCCCAGGCTTTTATTTAGAAAAATATGCACTGGAACTCAACGCACTGTTTCTTAGTAAGTTTATTTTAAAATGTGGCACTGAACAGACGCTCCTAATTGACTATATCAGCGGGTCTAACCAATCGGGCCATGTTTACACAGCTTTTAAAAAAAAATTACCCTTCTCACGTTTCCCCTAACAACCAAAATTAGTATTTGTAGTCCGACTAATCGTGTTTAGCCTTACATATCATTCCCGCCAATCAAATAGGATTTAACATGGTGACCTATTTCCCTTAAAATGGTGGTTTCAAAACATGCCACTGTGCGATTATTATTTGGTGTTGTCTGACACCCTCACTATTTTCTTTTGGCTATAATTTGTTAATTCCTAGACTATTTGCGTAACACTTAACATATTCTTTGTCAGCAAGTCCTAAGGAACCCAAATATATAAGTTTTAAGGGAGCTAAGTGGCGGCGTTCAAAATATGTATTTTCTTCTAGGATAGTCGTGCTGTTACCACCTCCTCACTTCCAAACTTTAGGGTGTCTGCTGTACTGTCAGGCTTTCAAACGTAAACCAGTATAATGTCATGTTTCCTAATAAGAATTTTACAGGTCTTTAAACCTAACTCTCGTATGGGTAGTGTTTTTTATCAGTCTATTTGAAAAAAAAGCTAGTGCTTCATGCCTTTCGGGTGGGGGTTGCATTAATTGTATATCGCGAGACGCGTGTTAGTGTTGCCGGCGTTCCTGCGTTCAGCCCTCTCTCTTTCTATCCTAAGTCCATCTGTCTTTTCATTACGCAGTGTATAAAATGAAATTAATGCTAGTATTAATTTAGGTCATTAAGCAGCTTGCGTATCTCAAGGTTTTCTTAGAAATGCAGTACACGTTTTATTGTTTTGTTGAAACGCGTGTATGCTGCTATAGGCTTTACTATCAACGTGGAAACGTTACAATTTGCAGACGAAGTAGAAAAAAGGAGGATTTTTGTACGCCATTGTGACAGCACTTTGCTTTTACCATTTCTCTTTCCTTTTATCGAATTTATGTGTTAGGCTTTACATTTGCCTTTTAATTTATATATGTGTATTTATAATGTTTCACGACAAATTCTCCCCTCTTAAAACAGACGTTATATGTCAGTCTATACTTCTATAAACACATAGAGAAATTTATTATTATTTCTGGGGCTTACGGTGATTCTCATCACACGGATGGCGGCTTAAAAAATCCGCTCCCAGATTTGTCTTACCAGATATATACTCTATGCTAAACTCAAATGGCTGCATCAGTAATGAACATCTGAGTAACCTAGAATTTTCATGCCTAGCCTGCGCTAGAAATGACAAGGGTTTGTGATCCGTCTGCAACTTAAATGCCTTCCCATACAGATAAATATTGAATTTCTTTATCGCCCATATTACTGCAAGACATTCTTTTTCGCTAGTTGAGTAATTGGTTTCAGCTTTATTCAACTTTCTGCTAGCATATGCCACTGGGCTTAATTCCCCATCCAATGCATCTGATTTCTGTAACAGGGTCGCGCCCAGCCCTATATTACTGGCATCCGTTCTGACAATGAATTCTTGACTTAAGTCAGGTAATTTCAAAATAGGTTTGCTTGTGAGCTTTTCCTTCAATTCCTGGTAAGCCAATTCACATTGTGGTGTCCATGTAATTCGATCTGGATTTCCTTTACGTGTCAAATCAGTTAACGGTGCACATATGGAATTAAAGTTTTTGATATACTTTTGGTAGAAACCACATAATGAGACAAAGGATCTCACGTCTTTTTTGGTTTGTGGTCTCGGGGCTTTCTTTAGTTTCTCTAAATTCTTGGGGTCAGGGGTCATGTTTCCCTGATGAACTGTGTGTCCCAGGAATTCTAATTCTTTACATCCAACGCAACATTTGGTTGGTCGGTGTAACTGTACTTTTTCTCTTGTTGAGGTGATCACTGGCCCAAGACAGTATACATGTTGTTAGCTGTGTAGTGCGAGCGGATGATGAACTGAGTGTGGGTGCGAATGAAGGCGCGAATGTGTTTAGGCTCGTATATATGTAGACCCTGCAACCCATACACTCACATGCAGTAGTCAAGGATGCTTGGACACTGCAGGCACGTTTCAAAACATTTATTGACGAGAACACACATGGTATCAACAGGAACAGTCAGTGTAAACAAGGTCATGCTGACCGGAAATCGATAGGTATACATTAGGCATTCAGCAAGCTGGTAAACATTTGAATATTCGTGCATGGTCAATACAATGTTCTTCAATAAGGACAGTTCGTGGCGTCGCCCTGGGATTACTGACTAAACGCGTCAGATACTGTAGTGAAATTGACAGAGATACAACGGTTCACCTCCAAGATAAAC
Organism: Oreohelix idahoensis; assembly: GCA_024509875.1. Taxonomy (NCBI): domain Eukaryota; kingdom Metazoa; phylum Mollusca; class Gastropoda; order Stylommatophora; family Oreohelicidae; genus Oreohelix; species Oreohelix idahoensis. The sequence goes on along the minus strand of JAMPIV010008625.1, from coordinate 29,133 downwards.
ATAAGGATAAAAACAGTGCCGTCTGTGATAGTACGTCGCCCAAATGCGGGTCATCACGCGGTGGAAGAAAGTAAAAATTCACGTCCCCAAATTGACACGAGGTACGGAAATGGACGCTTTTGCGATACCAAGCCCTTGATTTGAATTCAGCGGCTAAACGCAGATGTTGAAATATTACAAAATTTAAAAAGTAACTTTTTCATAATATTAATGTTAGGAATATAAAAATTAGCTGGCCGGATGGCCCATTCTGAGCAGTGAACTAATATGTTCTTAATTTTACAGACGGATAGATAATATTGAAGATAATGACAAAAGACAGTGTTGTTCACATCAACGACAGACTGTATGGAATAAAAAGTGTCGCTATTTGCACAAAAAAAACACGACCTTGAGAAGCAGGTGTTCAAATCAACTTAGTAGGGAAGCGAAGGGACATTGGTGGGAGCTGTGTCTAAATATAACTTTTAACGACAAAATTTTGGAGGGGAGAGAAAGGTTGGTTCAAAAATCAAGTACATTTTTGGTAAAAACGCAAGTAGAGACGGACAGACTAACAGATAAACATCCATACTTGACTGAAGCATGACTGAAATGACTTTAGTGTAGGAAATTTGAAATTCAAAAAAACCTAGGCAGTGATTGGCCACAGACAAGCATATTGTCGGCGCTTAGACGCGGATTTGGGGTCATTTCTCAATAGTTGTTCAGTGATAGACACAGAAAACGCAAGTGTGGTGATTTCCAAATGAAATAAAGTGAAATAAGTTCAGGGACGCCATACTATAGCCAGCAGCTCAGCTGAGTTTTGCTAGCATTTCTGTGTTCTTTATTCATAATCTGGTAAGATTGAAATTATTTCTTTGTATATTTTGAATATTGTTTAATGTTCGAGTGATTTGATACTGCCATATCGAAATCTAGCCTTACAAACAAGTAGGGATTTGCTCTAGACCCCCCGCCCCAGTTCAGGGTCTAGGGACCAACAATATACATAAACTCCAACAAGGGTTAGGAAAGACAGATCAAGTGTTGAGAATAATGAAACATATTACCTATCCACTTTTAGGGAAGGAAACTAATAAATATTTTTCAGAATCTATAGTCTGGGAGGACCTATCTGATGTAAAACCACCATGGTAAATGTGCTGTTTGGTCAGAGAGATCTGACCTGTCTGTATGATGTGGTTGTTGTGTCAGTGTTGTGTCCAGACGTGGGTAGAGAATAGAATTTTGACACATAGCCAATACTTTGATTGCAGAGCTGTGAGTTTCAGCTGTCAACAAGGCGGTGTCTATCCAGTTGGTGATTTTACTCGAGTGTATCTGTGCAGTACGTTGTGACAGAGACCACTATTATTGCCCGCCAGCACGGAGAGGTGGGACCACCAGATTTCAGCACCAGAGCTACTTCTTCAAGATGAGTGAGCCTCTGGTCTGCTGGAAGTTCACCAACGCCTTTTAGTTGCTAATACCCCATAAAATTCCTGCAATTTACTGGACACTGTGTAGTCAATATAGACAGGTGTGATGAGGCCACCCCAACAGCACAAGCATTAACTATCCTCCCAAGTAGATGACTACTAGAACATTTTAATAAAACTAACTAGTCTAGTACTTATATATGTACACTCTTTCATATATTATGTAACATTCCATGCATTTTTTTTCATTAATTTTAAATCCTTTTCCTAAAAAAAGTTCTGGTCAACATAAAACTTGATCCAGAACAAATAAATGTAATATAATTCTATCAAAAATTTTACACACGTGAGTTAGTTCAGTGTATTTTAACATTTGTTAATATTATTAGTCTGCTTAAATATCTGTGGGTGTATCTATAATTATCTCACCACATTACATATCATTACCCTAGACATTTTACCTAGATACATTCATTAAGAAAAAAATTAAGTGTGAGGTCGTAGTGGTAGCAAGAAAGGCCTTCTGACAATTCACAACTACATTTTATCTCAGGAGCCTTCACAGCTGGCCTCATACATTACATTTAGTAACATCACCATCATACAATACCATCAAACCCACTACATACATTGGGGTCTTGTCCAGGGATAATTAGCCCAACAGTAATATTAGGATCTCCTGGTTGGAGAAATAAAATTAGGGAAAAAAAATTGTGAAATTCCCTTTAAAATTAAAAGTGTCCCTGCAGATAAAAGTTGGTGAATCTTCACAGCCAGTGATAACTAATTAGTTAACTGGTTAGTTAGAATTAGTTAGACTATAGTCATAAGAAGTACTTAGTGTATTTACTGGTTAGAGATTTAGCTTGTATATTATTATATTGTCTAAAAAGTATGGCGGAGCTAGCAAAATTCCGATCAGCTGCTGTGCTGACCGCAAAGGAGATGGGAATGGATGGTCAAATTTTAATTCAATATGTAACGGCTGAATGTGATAAATATATTGAAAGGGAAGATAGAAAGTTAGCTGAAGAAAAGAGGTTACAAATTGAGGCTGAAATTAAGAGGCTGCAGATTGAGGCAGAAGAAAAACGACAGCAAAGGGAGGCAGAAGAAAAACGACAGCAAAGGGAGGCAGAAGAAAAAAGGTTGACTGCCGAAAGGGAGGCAGAAGATAGAAGGTTGCAGAGGGAGCACGAATTACGACTAAGGGAGCTGGAATTACAAGGCCCGGCTCCTGAAAATGGTGCCAGCCCTTTTGCCTCAGATGCTACGCCCAGTCTGGGAGCCTCAAACTCAGCTATGGGGTTTCATTTAGACCATTTTGTTGAAAAAGACGATGACATAGAGGGGTACCTAGGACGTTTTGAGTTATTAGCTACTACATATGGGTTAGAGAGAGAGAGGTGGAGTTTAAAGCTATCACAGGGATTGAGAGGTACTTCTTATGAAGTATTTGCCAAAATGAACAGGGAAGACCAAGACAATTATGACATGTTAAAGCAGGCTTTGTTATTAAGGTACGAGAAGAATGGTGAATTTTATCGTAAGAAATTTAGAAATGCCAAACTGTTGTCTGGGGAGACATACCACCAATTCTCTGCTAGACTAGAAACCTATTTGGAGAAATGGACGGCTCTGGGGAAGACCCAAGATCTTAAAGAAATGATCATGATTGAGCAATTGAGAGAGTCCATGGCTCCAGACATGAGAAAATTTCTCATGGAACAAGGTGCAGAGAAGTTGGGGGAAATTTTAAATGTTGCTGAGAGGTATCAGGCAGCTCAGGCAGAGGTAAGTGGTGCTAAAAAGAAGCACATAGACAATTTTAAAGCTCCACAGCAATTTAATAAATTTGATAATAGAGAGCAGGGAAATAAAGGTAGGACAAACTTTGAGCGGCCAAGAAATGACTATCGCGACAGAAACTCACAGTTCAATGACCAAAAGTTCAATGAAAGAAAACCGTTGAACCAAGGAAAAAGATGGTGTAAATGGTGCAAGAAGGATAACCATAACACCGAATTTTGTAGAAGGAAACCTTCAAACATTGCTGCAATGAAGTCGGGGACGCGAAGATTAAAGGTTAATCCTAATGGACAACAGGAACCTTATCACCCCCCAGTTTGTGAGGATGTTATTTGTAATGGGGTCACCATAAGGTGCCTTTATGATACAGGTTTGGATTATGATTCAGTTGTGAAGTCTAGCCTAGTGGACCCAAATCAGTATACCACAGAAACAGTGGAAATACAAGGGGCGACTAAGGACATACCACTCATGACACTTCCCATCGCAAGGATAACGGTGAAAACTCGCTATGTGGAGGGAGAAATCAGAGCAGCAGTGATAGATGAACCAATCTACCCTCTGATATTGGGGTGTAGATACGTCTTCTTGGGGAATCCCGAGAAACCTGTGATCATGGCGACAGTGCAGACCAGGTCACAGAAGAAGGAGGAAGAAGGTGAACCTATAAATGCTCATCCAGAGGAGATGAGGAAGGCGCAGGCTGAGGATAGGACACTCAAGCCCTGTTTTAAAAAATTGCCCAAATGTCACACACCTCCGAGCAAGGGGGAATATTTCATGAAGAACAAACTCTTATACAGGAAGGCCGGAACTGGAACAAATGGTCACAACCAGCTGGTTCTTCCCACTTCATATAGAGATAAAGTGATGGAACTCGGGCATGCGATTCCCTTCAGTGGTCACATGGGGATCAGCGCCACAGGACAGCGTATAGCTTGTCATTACTTCTGGCCAGGGATAACGGAGGATATAAAAAGATATGTCAAATCCTGCCCAGAATGTCAAAGGGTAGCTCCAAAGCACTGGACTGCTCCTGCAACTCTAGGGGAAATGCCCATAGTGGGAACACCTTTTGAGAGGGTTGCAGTGGATATTGTAGGACCTCTCACTCGGACCAAGAGGAGGAACAGTTACATCCTTACTCTGGTGGACACTTGTTCTATGTGGGGAGAGGCGGTAGCCCTGCCATCAATTGATTCAAAACATGTAGCAGAGGCACTACTTACAATATTTACCCGATTAGGATTCCCGCATCAAATCTTGACGGATAATGGTTCTCAGTTCAAGGGGAAACTAACGGAAGAAGTTTTTAAGCTATTTCAAGCCAGACACTTTCATTGTAGTCCGTACCATCCACAAGGGAACGGCCAGGTAGAGAGGTTCAACGGGACTCTCATTTCTATCCTGAGAAAGCTGGCACACGAAAAACCGGATCTGTGGGATCAATTCCTGCCCGCCGCATTGTTTGCGTACCGGGAGGTACCACATAGTTCAACCGGGATGGCTCCCGCAACTCTGCTATTTGGGAGGCCAATAAAAGGTCCATTAGAAGCTCTATTAAGGACCTGGACAGATGAGAAGGCGGAAGAGACTGTTACCTCATCGTATCAATACGTGAACGAACTGACCACTCGTTTGAAAGCTGGATGGAAACTGGCAAATGATAATTTGAAGCAAGCCAGGAAGAAACATGCAGCATATTTTAATAGGAAGGCAAAGGACAGGGAACTGGCAGTCGGAGAGAAGGTGCTGCTTCTACTACCCGGAAGCCAGAATAAATTACAAATTGGTTGGCAAGGTCCATATACGGTTCTAGAGAAGGTGTCTAGAACAAACTATAAAATTGACAAAAAGGGGAAGGAGAAAGTTTATCATGTAAACCTGTTAAAGAAGTATCTGGACAGACCACTCCAGGAAAGCACCCCCTTATTGACCTTGGCTATTGCAACCCAGATGCAAAAGGAACCACTCACCTCACATGAATACCCATTACATCCTTGTGAAACCGCAGCACAGGTAAAAGTCAGTAAGCACCTGACTAAAAACCAGAGGGAGAGAGTTCAACAGGTTCTGGAGGAACATACAGATGTATTAACAGATAAACCAGGCCATACAAATTTGCTACAGTATGACATGAAACTGGTAGACTCAAACCCAATCTGTATGAGAGCCTATTCTATTCCGTTCGCGAAGGAGAAGGCATTGAAGGAAGAAATAGAGTATTTGTTGAAGGAGGGGATTATTTCGCACAGTGAATCATCTTTTAGTTCTAGTGTCGTTTTGTTGAGAAAACCGTCTGGGGAACACAGACTGTGCATAGATTACAGGAAACTGAATGCTGTCACAGAAGGACAAGTGGATCCATTACCAGACACAAAACAGTTATTTGCCAGACTGAACAAGGCAAAATACTTTTCAAAGGTGGATCTTAGTAAAGGCTATTACCAGATCCCAGTGAAGCCTGAAGTGAGACCTTATTTGGCTTTTAGCACTTCGGATGGACATTATGAATTCAATATGCTACCATTCGGACTGAAAAATGCTCCGAGTGTGTTTTCAAGGATGATGCGCAAATTGTTGGATCCCCTGAATAACCCATGTATCACGAATTTCATGGATGATATTCTCGTCGCCACAGAGACATTTGAAGAACACATTGAAGCTCTGGAGATGTTGTTTGATAGACTTCGGGAGGCGAACTTAACTGCTAGGCCAACAAAATGTTGTATTGGATGCAAAGAGTTGGAATTCTTGGGACACACTGTATATCAGGGTAATATGACCCCTGATCCTAAGAACTTGGAAAAACTGCAGAGAGCACCTAGGCCGCAAACAAAAAAGGACGTGCGATCATTTGTGTCGTTATGCGGATTTTATCAGAAATACATCAAGAATTTTAACGCTATTTGTGCTCCTCTGACTGATCTGACTCGCAAGGGACTTCCAGATAAAATTATTTGGACTGCACAATGTGAACTAGCGTTCCAAGAGTTAAAGGAAAAAACTCACTAGCAAGCCTATTCTCAAACTGCCTGATTTGACACAGGACTTTGTCTTAAGAACCGATGCAAGTAATGTAGGACTAGGAGGGGCTTTGTTGCAAAGATCATCTTCACCTGATGGGGAACTGAAACCAGTCGCTTATGCAAGCCGTAAATTGAATAAGGCGGAACAAGGATACTCCACAAGCGAAAAAGAATGTTTAGCGTTAATCTGGGCAATAAAGAAGTTTCAAATCTATCTGTATGGTAGGACATTTGTGGTGGAGACGGACCATCAGCCTCTCGTATTCTTATCTCAGGCTAAGCATGAAAACGCAAGATTGCTGAGGTGGTCTTTATTGCTTCAACCTTATCAGTTCAGTATCCAATATATCCCAGGCAAATTGAATGTCGGTGCAGATTTCCTCAGTCGGCACCCCTGTGATCAAAATTAGAGTAGTGGCAGACGTGAGGAGTAATTTTACCTATGTGTATCGCTGGTTTTGGAACTTGCCATAGGCATGTTTTCAAGTGGGGAGATGTGTAGTGAAATTGACAGAGATACAACGGTAAAATACCTCCAAAGATAACATGTAAGGATAAAAACATAATGCGTAGGCTGCTGATAGTACATGATCGCCCAGACCGCGGGTCATCACCCTCCATAAAAATTGACTTGCTAGACAGGAGGGGAACGGCGGATAAAAAGGAAAAAATATGACTGGAAAGATTGCGTGAGACTAGAAAGGCTAAGGAGACGCAATTGGGGGGGGGGGGGGGGGGGGGGGGCGGGGGGGGGGGGTGGGAGGGATGGAGGAAAGTAAAAATTCACGTCCCCAAATTGACACGAGGTACGGAAATGGACGCTTTTGCGATACCAAGCCCTTGATTTGAATTCAGCGGCTAAACGCAGATGTTGAAATATTACAAAATTTAAAAAGTAACTTTTTCATAATATTAATGTTAGGAATATAAAAATTAGCTGGCCGGATGGCCCATTCTGAGCAGTGAACTAATATGTTCTTAATTTTACAGACGGATAGATAATATTGAAGATAATGACAAAAGACAGTGTTGTTCACATCAACGACAGACTGTATGGAATAAAAAGTGTCGCTATTTGCACAAAAAAACACGACCTTGAGAAGCAGGTGTTCAAATCAACTTAGTAGGGAAGCGAAGGGACATTGGTGGGAGCTGTGTCTAAATATAACTTTTAACGACAAAATTTTGGAGGGGAGAGAAAGGTTGGTTCAAAAATCAAGTACATTTTTGTAAAAACGCAAGTAGAGACGGACAGACTAACAGATAAAAATCCATACTTGACTGAAGCATGACTGAAATGACTTTAGTGTAGGAAATTTGAAATTCAAAAAAAACCTAGGCAGTGATTGGCCACAGACAAGCATATTGTCGGCGCTTAGACGCGGATTTGGGGTCATTTCTCAATAGTTGTTCAGTGATAGACACAGAAAACGCAAGTGTGGTGATTTCCAAATGAAATAAAGTGAAATAAGTTCAGGGACGCCATACTATAGCCAGCAGCTCAGCTGAGTTTTGCTAGCATTTCTGTGTTCTTTATTCATAATCTGGTAAGATTGAAATTATTCTTTGTATATTTTGAATATTGTTTAATGTTCGAGTGATTTGATACTGCCATATCGAAATCTAGCCTTACAAACAAGTAGGGATTTGCTCTAGACCCCCCGCCCCAGTTCAGGGTCTAGGGACCAACAATATACATAAACTCCAACAAGGGTTAGGAAAGACAGATCAAGTGTTGAGAATAATGAAACATATTACCTATCCACTTTTAGGGAAGGAAACTAATAAATATTTTTTCAGAATCTATAGTCTGGGAGGACCTATCTGATGTAAAACCACCATGGTAAATGTGCTGTTTGGTCAGAGAGATCTGACCTGTCTGTATGATGTGGTTGTTGTGTCAGTGTTGTGTCCAGACGTGGGTAGAGAATAGAATTTTTACACATAGCCAATACTTTGATTGCAGAGCTGTGAGTTTCAGCTGTCAACAAGGCGGTGTCTATCCAGTTGGTGATTTTACTCGAGTGTATCTGTGCAGTACGTTGTGACAGAGACCACTATTATTGCCCGCCAGCACGGAGAGGTGGGACCACCAGATTTCAGCACCAGAGCTACTTCTTCAAGATGAGTGAGCCTCTGGTCTGCTGGAAGTTCACCAACGCCTTTTAGTTGCTAATACCCCATAAAATTCCTGCAATTTACTGGACACTGTGTAGTCAATATAGACAGGTGTGATGAGGCCACCCCAACAGCACAAGCATTAACTATCCTCCCAAGTAGATGACTACTAGAACATTTTAATAAAAACTAACTAGTCTAGTACTTATATATGTACACTCTTGCATTTATTATGTAACATTCCATGCATTTTTTTCATTAATTTTAAATCCTTTTCCTAAAAAAAGTTCTGGTCAACATAAAACTTGATCCAGAACAAATAAATGTAATATAATTCTATCAAAAATTTTACACACGTGAGTTAGTTCAGTGTATTTTAACATTTGTTAATATTATTAGTCTGCTTAAATATCTGTGGGTGTATCTATAATTATCTCACCACATTACATATCATTACCCTAGACATTTTACCTAGATACATTCATTAAGAAAAAAATTAAGTGTGAGGTCGTAGTGGTAGCAAGAAAGGCCTTCTGACAATTCACAACTACATTTTATCTCAGGAGCCTTCACAGCTGGCCTCATACATTACATTTAGTAACATCACCATCATACAATACCATCAAACCCACTACAGATACCTTAATCACTTTGACACATAGGTGCAACTTGGCATTCCCCGCAAATTGCACATTATCAGGCTGTAGTATAATAGCCGAAAAACACAGGCCTCGTTCTGACGTCGGCTGTGTACTTCTGATAAGCAGGTTACCATCAACCCTGCAGTAATGCTTATTGTAGACATAAATATGCCGCCAATCTGCGGCTCCCACAATATATCTTCGTCACTGGATTTCTGGATGGTATGAAGACTATTAGTCTTGGATGGCTACCTTGAGCACAACATATAAGTTCTGAAATGGAGGACCGGTGAGCTGCAGTTCACAGACTAGGCAATCTTCTAACATGTTCTGCTACCGAAAGCATAGTAATGGAAAAAGTCGGTATTACCTGTAACCGAATCCACAGAACTTAACAAGGAACTCTGCTGTCATTCCAACGCACAGAGATTCACTGGGGAAAACTGCCAGTGCAGTCACTTCGAAGATTCTCCCCGAAAAACACAATGGACTCTCGTCCCTACAGAAACCAGGACACTTCCCGGCTTGCCGGAAGTCTAACCAGTGGCGGATCTACTATGAAACTAATGAAGCTTAAGCTTCAGGGCCCCTAATCCTGGAGGGGCCCCAAAAGCGACTTTAGTCCACATTGCTTAAAAATGTTGGGTCTACTGTATGAGAAGGGGTTTTAAAAAAATAATAATATAGTGTAATTCAGGAGCCACGGTAGCGCAGTGTTAGTGCACTGGCTTCCTACCTCGGTGGTCCATGGTTCGATCCCCAGTTGAGGTGGGATTTTTTTAGACCGCAAACGGCTCCGGGGACGACCCAGTCTCATGAATTGGGTACCAGAGCAACTATGGGAAGGTTAAGGCGGCCGGCGTGATGCTGACCACATCACCCCTAGTGTGCCGATGGTCAAGAAAATATGGGCCTAACACCATATTCCCAATATGCCACAATGGGCGTGTAACGGGATCCATTTATAGTGTAATTCAATACAAAATAATAGTTAAAATTAAAAGGTTATTAAAGTATCATGTAGGCTAGCCGTAAACGAAAAAACGCTTTTTCAGAAAGTAGACCTAAAATTGTTTCCTTTCAAAGCATGCGACAATAGACTCAAATTGATTAATTTTTTTTTATTATATATTTCAACAATCCCAAAGAACTATTTGGCAATGTCAAGTTTGTCAACACCTACAGTTGAAACAAGCCAAGCAAATACCATTGAAGCCACTGATAGTGCACAAACTGTGGGAGCCCTTTCTAGCAACCTACTGTTGACGCTTTTGATACAGATGACGATCACAGTGGTCAACATGAAAGTACCGCGGAGCAAGCAGAGACTGGGCAGAAACATGAAACAGGAAGCAAATTCAGTGACTTCAAAGAATACAGTGACCTCGAAAACTGGCTCATAACAGTTGATAATGATTTCATACAGAATTGTTTGCTGCAAGACATAGGTTTTTTTCAAAATAAAAAACCAGATGATGTTTATACCGAATCAAGCAGAGTTTACAGGAGCAAAACAGAAGTTTCTCGAACAAATATTTTGAAAAATATATTGAAAAATGGCCAGACTGTGATGAGATCCTGGTTAGCTTACTCAAAGAGCAAAGGCTGTATATACTGTTTTGTTTGCAAACTCTTTTCTAAATGCCAAACATCACTTACAACAGGTGGGTTTTCTGACTAATACCCCCCCCCCCTAATATAATATTTATAAAAAATTAAAATTAATAAAAAAAAAAAAAAATAATACAAAACCCCACCACAACGGATTAAAGTACCGGTACTCAGAACTCTGGAGAATCATGAAGACAGCATGGAACATAAGAGGGCGATGTTGTGTTGGATAACAAGAAAGTCAAATAAAAATACTGGGGATCAGCAACTTGAAGAATAGATGACAAAAACCATACAATACTATTTTGAAGTACTGAAAAGAGTTGTAGCTGCTATAAAGTTTTTAAGTGAAAGAGGTTTGGCATTTAGAGGTCATGAGGAGAAGTGGGGCTCACCAAATAATGGAAACTTCATGGGGACCATTGAACTTATTGCAGAATTCGACCCATTTTTACATGAACATCTCGAGAAATGAAAAAGTAAATGCTACTTACCTATCCAAAACCGTGTATGAAGAATTGATAGAAATTATAGGACAACATGTGTGTGGTGATTTACATTGATACACCGATAAAATTTGTAGTATTTATAAAGTCAAAATAATGTAGAAATAAAAATAGTGGAGTTGTGACGCTTCTTCTTCGCCCACGCCACCATCGTGTTGATTTGAGCAGACAGTATTGTAGAGTAAATAATACTATCGTTTCTAATGTCCTTGAAAAACTATTTATAACATTTTGAGACGAAAGGCTTATTCGTCTAGAAGGAGTGAGAGAGGAGCGACAGAAAAATGATACACTGTCACTTGTTGGTTTGAAACACAAATTGGCAGCGAACGCGTCGGGTAGTGATAACGTAGGGTAAAATTAAATAGAACATGTTTGAAACACATCAAGACGTAACCCTTTTCCGCATAACATGTTTGAAGCAAAAATCTATGTAAGGCCAATATTTGTTCGTTCTATAGTCACACGGTGGAAATGTATACACACAGACAGCGCATTGCCTGCCAAGTAGTACATTTTATGACGTAACGGACTAGTGGTTTCAGTTTGAACAACGAGCGAGAGCGGAAAAGATGGAGTATTTATAGAAAAGTAGAAATTGACAACTAATATGGAAAATATATGGAAATCATAATTACAGGGACCACGGCCATAAAATTTAGTTATTTTAATAGGATATCTTCTCCTGAGCAATAATATGTTTTAATATACAAAATCCTCCAGATAATAATCAAGATATTGACATAATACTAGATGTTCACGAACGGACTGACGAACAGACCCTCATGTTTGCATTCACTATTCATAACATTTTGGGAACGCGGTTTTGAAAAAGAGGCATGGGAGGGGAAAGTGAAATTTGATTGGTTAGAAATAGGAGGATAGGAGAGATATTATTGGGTAGTCCAAATCTAAGTATATTTGTAGAGTGATATCCAAGACAGAATTACTAACAGACTGTGAAACACGCAGTTTGTTTGGAGTTTGGTTTTTTTTAAATTTCAATTCGAAACGGGAGGTCGCTGGATTTCATTGGCCAGCCTCTTTTATAATATCCCAAGCTTCCAAGGCTTGTCGCCATTTGTATAGAATCATTTCCAGACTCAGGACGTTGAGAATAGAAGTGTAACTTTGTTGTTAAAACTAAAACTAATAAAATAAAAAATAGTCACAGCCTAGCCAGCGGCAGAACTGAATGTGTGCCAGTCATCGTACCTGTGGTTTTATTTCATTGAATTGTGGGTTTTATTTCCTATTACCAGCCGGTGACAGGAAACCTGAAGTACTATAGAAGACAGTAACGTCTCCAGTACAGCGTATTCTGAATATTATTATCAAGTGAATCTCTGAGAGCAGCAGTTCTTTGCAGAGACATATCATCGAGTTGAATCTTCACGTGGGAAATTAAAGGTGATGTGCCACAGTCTGGGCACTCTGACAATTTATCGGGAGTAAAATTGCTTCCCTACAAATAAACTATAACTCTCAGGGGAATGATGACAACCACAGCTCCTCCAATAACTGACTCACATCAATACTTAGTAAATAATAGTCTGTGAAAACACCCGAAGGAACATTTTAAGATTAATATTATTATTGTTGGACCCAGAGTCCTTGTTTTTAGTTCACTATTAGTGTAACATATATTTTCTTCAGTTTTAAAGACCTCATCCAAAGAACGAGAAGGACAGGCACAATAAAATTGTACAAAAAATATCCTAAATTCAAACTTAAACCACAGACTTATTAAGTTCCTTATAGTGAGTTATATTGTGTTGTTTTGATGTACCATCATTTCATTGCATACCCTAGACACTAGCCACATCAAACACCACACATTAGAAATAACATACGAGGGACATTCAGAAAGTAATGCACCACATTGTCATGAATTATTCTAATCCCCATATATAAATTAAAACGTAAATATAAAGCCTAACAAATAAATTCTAATAAAGAAAAGAGCAATGGTAAAATAACAGTGCTGTCACAAAGACTGTACTCGAAATCCCCCTTGTTTTATGCTTCGTCTGCAAATTGTAACGCTTTCACGTTGATAGTAAAAGCCTACTGTATTATTACCCGCTTTCTTCAATGAAACGTGTGCTGTATTTCTTGGAAAAACAGTGAGATACGCAAGCTGAACAATGACCTAAATTTAATATTTCATTCATTCCATTTTATACACGGCGTAACTAAAGACAGATGGACTAAAGGATAGAGAGAAGGGAGGGCTGAAAATCAGGAACGCATGCAAAATTGAACACGCGTCTCGCTATTAATGCCACCCCAACAAGCGTAACGCGATACACACTTACTACTATCACGCGTGTAAGGCCACATACACTAACTTTTTCGGACGGACAGTGATAAAAACACTACCCTTCCCAGAGTTAGGTTTTTAAATCCTGAAAAACTCTTATTAGAAAAGATAACATTAGATGGGTTTACGGTTGAAAACATTACAGTACCCAGACAGCACATCTTCGAAACAGGAGGTAGAAGGAATTGCATATTTTGAACGCAGCATATTAGCTCTATTAAATTTGTATATTTGGGTTCCTTAGGGCTTGCTGACAAAGAATATGTAAAACGTTACGCAAATAGTCTAGGAATTAACAAGTTATAACCAAAATAAAATAGTGGGGATGCCTGACAGCATGAAATCATTTCTGCTCATAAAATTTTTTTATAACGTGTTTGAAAAAAACCTTGCGTACGGAAATAGCCTACCATGTAAACTCCAAATTGATTGGAGCGCAACAAATATAAGACTAAACACGATTGGTCGGACTATAAATACTATCTTTGGTTGTTAGGGGAGACGTAGGAAGGTAAAATTTTTTCAAACACTTGTCGAAACGTGGCTCCATTGGCCAGACTCGCTGATATACTCACTTAGGAGCGTTAGTTCGAGACCACTAGTTCAAATAAGCTTGATAAAGCAACAGTGCGTTGAAGCCAGCTCATATTTTTGCTAAATAAAAGCCTGGAACATAAGCAATGGGAATTTGTGCCAGTATTTGTGCCAGAATTCATTGCTAATCAACGTATCTGTGTTTATTTCCATGAATTGTGGTAAGCTTGAAACATTCAGTATCTTTTAATGAAAATTGAATGTGAATTGTTAATTTATGCCTGTATATATGTGTAGTTTCAGTAGCAAACATGATGTAAAGCCTATAATGCTCCAGCCTGAACAGAAGGTGTCGGAGGAAAGTAAAACTGCATGGAATGGCCAAACAGTACACTGACACCTAGATTATTGATTAGACAGAAATAATGCTGGAAGTGCAGAGGCGTAGTAACCATTAAGGAGGTTAATACTGGTATAAAGTATTTCAGATGAAGCTGACAGTTGGCCTAACGCTCTGAACTCAATGTTTGTGATGTATTGTGCTCAGTGTAAAAAGAGAGTATAAATTAGTTATGAAGTAGAAGGTACATCCTTCTTGTTTTCAGGGACCGTGGTCTTGATGGTATTGAGCAGCACCTGGTCAGAGCTTTGCTGAATCCAGAGTCGGACAGCATACTCCTTGGTCCATTTAGCTATCAGTGAGGTGTCTCCAGAGCACAGGGGAGAAATCGAGCAGAGGAGTCTTTTCCAGCCGCCATCACGCAAGATAAGCTGATGTGGCCAGCTGAGCTCAAAATTATGTACCCCCATCTTAAAATAACATTGTAACATAAACTTAAGAGGGGAAGTAAATTGTTTTAATATCAGGAACTGAGAACATCTCCAATACTAGTTCCAATAAAGACAAACTATTGAAGTCATGATGACAAATACCAACAGAGCTTGAACAAAACAAAACCAGTATTACCTCATATTACTACTACACAACTGACACACATAGGATACTGTTAATAATATATGTCACTACAATATTCATATTGATAAATTCTGTACATATAACTTGTAATTAAAATTGATTGTGACTCCTGGTTCCTTTGTATTTGAATCAGGACACATATACATTCATGACAGCAATGAATACATATTGTTATTTGAAAAGTTATCAGTGACTCCTTTAAGATATCCTCTTAGAGTGTTATATGTATGTGAGTGTCACAGTGTTGTCACGTGTAGTGGAATAAATTAAATTGTTTATCTGTCTGTTGTTGTTTTGACTTACACTTCATCACACACATACCCTAGACATATAACGTAGTCATCACACTATTCCAGAATAATTCTGACTGAGATATTTATCTAGAACATATTATGCAGGAGGCTCTCTACGATTATAAATCAACCATATCGATTGGAGGCCGACCTCTGTGCAACCTACGTTTTGCTGATGATATTGATCTGATAGCTGGATCAGAATCAGAACTTCAAGACCTTACCTCTAGACTGGAGAAAGTAACAAGAACGTATGGATGGAAATTAATATAGAAAAAAGCAAGATATTGGTGAATAGCCATAAGAAACATGTTCCGACCAACATTACGTTAAATGGGCAAACGTTAGAAGAAGTTAACACCTTTAAATATCTCGGGTCCACTATATGCAGTGATGGAAGATCAATTAAAGAAATCAAGACAAGACTTGAGATGGCCTCAGCTGCCATGACAAGGTTGAATGTGATCTGGAAAAGTAACATCAGTTTTCCTGTGAAGATCAAATTATACAAATCACTTGTATTATCTATTCTCTTGTATGGGTGTGAGAGCTGGACACTCACTGCAGATACGGAGCGAAGGATTCAGGCTTTCGAGCATAAATGTTATAGAAGAATTTTGCGCATTTGCTATAAAGAGCACAAAACAAATGTCTATGTTAGAGAGAAGATAAACACCTATGCAGGCCACAAAGAACCACTTTTGTCAACAGAGAAACGTCGAAAGCTTGCCTGGTTTGGGCATGTAACTCGTCATGACTCCCTTTCGAAAACGATCCTTCAGGGAACAGTCGAAGGTAAACGGAGAAGAGGAAGGCAGAGAAAATCCTGGGCTGATAACATCAAAGAATGGGCAGGACACGGTTTTTCCACACTTGTACGCATTGCTGAGGATAGAGAGCAGTGGAGGACCCTGTCTGCTGATGCTTCCACCATGGCACCCCTACGACCCATGACCGGTTACGGGCTGAGATGATGATAAATATATGTGGCAGCAAGTAAGGTTATCTATAATACACTACTCTTATTAGATATAGATACCTTCACAGCTGATCTCAGTCAGTACACTAAGTCCCCTAGAAATATTTATAACATCCCACTTCACCACATATATTGGGGTCTCGCTCTTGGGATTTTGAATCTTTCCCTATTAAAAATATTGGGGGTAATTCACTTCAGGGAATATAAGAATTAAAAGGTATCCTTGGGTGGAATTAAATAAGGTTGAGCTCACGGTGCCTGTGTTGTCCATTAGATATATATGTAGAGATTGAATTGTTGGTTAGACATTGTATAAATTTACCTGATAGACAATGGCGGACCTGGCCAAGTTTCGATCTGCTGCTGTTCAGACTGCAAAAGAGTTAGGATTAGATGGGCAAGTTATGGTTGCCTATGTCACTAGGGAATGTGACAAATTTATTGAACGCGAAGAAAGAAGGTTTGAAGCCGAAAGAAAGTTAGAGGCTGAAAGGGAAATTAAGAAGTTACAATTTGAGGCTGAGGCTGAGACTAAGAGGTTGCAGGCTGAGGCTGAGACTAAGAGGTTGCAGATTGAGGCTGAGGCTAAGAAATTGGAAGCAGAAAGAGAAGACAAAAGATTGGCTGCAGAAAGGGAAGAGAAGAAATTAGCTGCAGAAAGGGAAGCAGAAGAAAGAAGATTGACTGCAGAAAGGGAAGAGAAGAAATTAGCTGCAGAAAGGGAAGCAGAAGATAAAAGATTACAAAGGGAACATGAGTTACGACTAAGGGAGTTTGAGTTTCAAGGCCATGCTCCTGAAAATGGAGCCAGTCCCTTTGCCTCTGATGCCACTGCTAGCCAAGGAGCCTCAACCTCAGCTATGAATTTTCATTTAGATCATTTTGTTGAGAAAGACGATGATATAGAGAGCTACCTAAATAGGTATGAACTATTAGCTACCACGTATGGGTTAGAGAGAGAAAGGTGGAGCTTAAAGTTATCTCAAGGACTTCGTGGGGCAGCTTATGAAGTTTTTGCAAAAATGAGCAGAGGTGATCAGGAAAATTATGACATGCTAAAGCAGGCTCTTTTGTTAAGGTATGAAAAGAATGCAGAATTTTACAGGAAAAAATTTAGGAATGCTAAACTACTGTCAGGTGAAACCTATCACCAGTTCTCTGCACGAATAGAGACATACTTGGAGAAATGGACTTCTCTGGGGAAAACCCAAGATCTTAAGGAAATGGTCCTTATAGAGCAGCTAAGAGAGTCCATGGCTCCAGACCTGAGAAAGTTTCTCATGGAACAAGGTGCAGAGAGGCTGGGTGATTTGCTAAATGTTGCTGAAAGGTATCAAGCAGCTCAAGCAGAGGTAACAGGTAATAAAAAGAAACAAGTGGATAACTTTAGGGCACCACAGAACTTTAATCAATTTGATCCTAGGGATCAAAACAAAGGTAAGCACCAGTTTGATAGGCCACGGTATGAAAATAAAAATAAATTCCCACAAATCGATGAAAGGAAATATGATGAAAGAAAATCTTTCAACCAAGGAAAAAGGTGGTGTAAAAATTGTCAGATGGACAATCATGACACTGACCGTTGCAGAAGGAAACCTGTGTATATGGCAACCCTTCAGGTCAGGTCGACCTCAAGACAGGAGGAGGATATTATGTTAGATACCACTCCAGAAGAGATGAGGAAGGCACAGGCTGAGGACAAAACACTCAAGCCTTGTTTCAGAAAATTGTCAACTTATCATACAACTCCAGGCAAGGGAGATTTTTACATGAAAAACAAGTTGATGTATAGGAAGACTGGAGCTAGATCCAAAGGTCAGGGACAACTGGTACTTCCTAAAAGATACAGGACAGAATTAATAAGGAGCCTACATGTGAAACCAGATGGGGACCATGAGAAAATAGGTACCATCATTCAAAAGGTGGCTCACAATTATTATTGGCCCAAAGCAAGATGGGACATTGAGAATTTTGTAGAAAGGTGTAGCATAGCACATGAGGGAACACCCACAAGTGGGAACATTGATCAGGACCTGGACACGCCACGGGGCAAAATTAGGCCTGATAATAAAAAGAAAAATAGATTTGATAAAGTGGACCAAATGGAATGGGAAGCCCCTTTTCACGGACAAGCTTCACTTAACTGTTTTACAATGGCCACTATGTGGAGAGTGCAAAAAGATGTCTTACCCCAGGATAAGCCGAAAATCCCTCAATCGGACTTAAACAAACTGGAGGAAGAGGATGTAGAGAGGAAATCTCTCATCAAGAATTTTAAGTGGGGAGAAAGCCCCAGGAAAAAAATTGGTAGCGGTCGTTTTGTGAATGATAATTCTGGGAGGAAAAATCATCACTATAAAGCTTCGAGTGGAAGAGACCATACCGGTGCATGGACAAATAGGTCCACACAATTAAAGGTCCATATGTAGCGTTGTTAAGAACGTGGACTGATGAAAAGGCAGAGGAAAACATTACATCTTCATACCAATATGTGAATGAGCTGACCACTCGTTTAAAAACTGGCTGGAAACTTGCCAATGAAAATTTGAAACCAGCCAGGAAGAAACATGCTGCCTATTATAACAGGAAGGCGAAAGACAGAAATTTGGCTGTGGGAGAGAAAGTACTGCTTCTTTTGCCCGGGAGTCAGAATAAGTTACAAATTGGATGGCAGGGTCCATATACAGTTTTAGAGAAGGTATCTAGAACAAATTATAAGATAGATAAGAAGGGGAAAGAAAAAATCTATCATGTGAATCTCCTGAAGAAATATTTGGAAAGAGAACATCAGGAAGAGACACACTTGTTGACCTTGTCCATCGCCATGTAGATGAAAAAGGAACCACTTTCATCATTTGAATATCCATTACACCCCTGTGAGACAGCAGCACAGGTGAAAATCAGTACACATTTAACGAAAACTCAGAAAGAGAGAGTGCAACAGGTTCTAAATAATCATGCAGAGGTGTTAACAGACCGACCAGGGCATACAAACCTATTGGAATATGATATGAAACTGATAGACCCCACACCTGTCTGTATGAAACCATATTCGATTCCGTTTGCTAAGGAGAAAGCTTTGAAGGAAGAGATAGACTATCTATTGAAGGAGGGAATTATTTCACACAGTGAATCCTCATATAGTTCCGGTGTTGTACTCTTAAGGAAGCCCTCTGGAGAACATAGACTCTGTATAGATTACAGGAGACTGAATGCTATTACAGAAGGACAGGTGGATCCATTGCCGGATACAAATCAGCTGTTTGCCAGTTAAATAAGGCTAAATATTTCTCAAGGGTGGATCTGAGTAAAGGATAATATCAGATTCCAGTAAAACCTGAGATCAGACAAAATTGTTGGATGTAAACATTTCGGAGGAACGTAATGAATCCCTGAGTTGCCTCTTTGATTGAGGATATTCCGAATGTTTCATACAGGATAATAAGAAGATTATGGGATCCACTACGAAAACTCTGCTATCACCAGGTATATGTTATCTCCTCATAACGTACATTTTGAGGGAAATATAATGTTCTCTGGACATGTCATTGCGCGGACTCAGAGAAGAGAAATGGTGAATACGGGTTGCGAAGCAGCATTAAGACAAGCACTCACACTTGCGGCTGTTCAGTAACATAACCGAAATATATTATTGGTTGTAGAAGTCTGAGGCAGATTTCATGAGTAGTGCCTACTCTGAATGGACCCAACTACATAAAACCATGATAGCACCACAGCAGAGTAAAGTCAAGTTGACTTACATTTATCTATGTGTATATAGAATAAAGGACTGACATATAATGTCTGTTTTAAGAGGGGAGGTGTCGTGAAATATTCTAATCCACATATATAAATTAAAAAGTAAATATAAAGCCTAACAAATAAATTCTAATAAAGAAAAGAGCAATGGTAAAATAACAGTGCTGTCACAATGACTGTACTCGAAATCCCCCTTGTTTTATGCTTCGTCTGCAAATTGTAACGCTTTCACGTTGATAGTAAAAGCCTACTGTATTATTACCCGCTTTCTTCAATGAAACGTGTGCTGTATTTCTTGGAAAAACATTGAGATACGCAAGCTGAACAATGACCTAATTTTAATATTTCATTCATTCCATTTTATACACGGCGTAACTAAAGACAGATGGACTAAAGGATAGAGAGAGGGGAGGGCTGAAAATCAGGAACGCATGCAAAATTGAACACGCGTCTCGCTATTAATGCCACCCCAACAAGCGTAACGCGATACACACTTACTACTATCACGCGTGTAAGGCCACATGCACTAACTTTTTCGGACGGACAGTGATAAAAACACTACCCTTCCCAGAGTT
The DNA here is from genome assembly GCA_024509875.1 of Oreohelix idahoensis. Lineage (NCBI taxonomy): Eukaryota > Metazoa > Mollusca > Gastropoda > Stylommatophora > Oreohelicidae > Oreohelix > Oreohelix idahoensis. Next base: position 8,556 of record JAMPIV010008625.1, on the reverse strand, counting down.
AGGTTTTTAAATCCTGAAAAACTCTTATTAGAAAAGATGACAATAGATGGGTTTACGTTTGAAAACATTACAGTACCCAGACAGCACATCTTCGAAACAGGAGGTAGAAGAAATTGCATATTTTGAACGCAGCCACTTAGCTCTTTTAAATTTGTATATTTGGGTTCCTTAGGGCTTGCTGACAAAGAATATGTAAAACGTTACGCAAATAGTCTAGGAATTAACAAGTTATAACCAAAATAAAATAGTGGGGATGCCTGACAGCATGAAATCATTTCTGCTCATAAAATTTTTTTATAACGTGTTTGAAAAAACCTTGCGTACGGAAATAGCCTACCATGTAAACTCCAAATTGATTGGAGCGCAACAAATATAAGACTAAACACGATTGGTCGGACTATAAATACTATCTTTGGTTGTTAGGGGAGACGTAGGAAGGTAAAATTTTTTCAAACACTTGTCGAAACGTGGCTCCATTGGCCAGACTCGCTGATATAATCACTTAGGAGCGTTAGTTCGAGACCACTAGTTCAAATAAGCTTGATAAAGCAACAGTGCGTTGAAGCCAGCTCATATTTTTTGCTAAATAAAAGCCTGGAACATAAGCAGATGGGAATTTGTGCCAGTATTTGTGCCAGAATTCATTGCTAGTCAACGTATCTGTGTTTGTTTCCATGAATTGTGGTAAGCTTGAAAACATTCAGTATCTTTTAATGAAAATTGAATGTGAATTGTTAATTTATGCCTGTATATATGTGTAGTTCAGTAGCAAACATGATGTAAAGCCTATAATGCTCCAGCCTGAACAGAAGGTGTCGGAGGAAAGTAAAACTGCATGGAATGGCCAAACAGTACACTGACACCTAGATTATTGATTAGACAGAAATAATGCTGGAAGTGCAGAGGCGTAGTAACCATTAAGGAGGTTAATACTGGTATAAAGTATTTCAGATGAAGCTGACAGTTGGCCTAACGCTCTGAACTCAATGTTTGTGATGTATTGTGCTCAGTGTAAAAACTAGAGTATCAATTAGTTATGAAGTAGAAGGTACATCCTTCTTGTTTTCAGGGACCGTGGTCTTGATGGTATTGAGCAGCACCTGGTCAGAGCTTTGCTGAATCCAGAGTCGGACAGCATACTCCTTGGTCCATTTAGCTATCAGTGAGGTGTCTCCAGAGCACAGGGGAGAAATCGAGCAGAGGAGTCTTTTCCTGCCGCCATCACGCAAGATAAGCTGATGTGGCCAGCTGAGCTCAAAATTATGTACCCCCATCTTAAAATAACATTGTAACATAAACTTAAGAGGGGAAGTAAATTGTTTTAATATCAGGAACTGAGAACATCTCCAATACTAGTTCCAATAAAGACAAACTATTGAAGTCATGATGACAAATACCAACAGAGCTTGAACAAAACAAAACCAGTATTACCTCATATTACTACTACACAACTGACACACATAGGATACTGTTAATAATATATGTCACTACAATATTCATATTGATAAATTCTGTACATATAACTTGTAATTAAAATTGATTGTGACTCCTGGTTCCTTTGTATTTGAATCAGGACACATATACATTCATGACAGCAATGAATACATATTGTTATTTGAAAAGTTATCAGTGACTCCTTTAAGATATCCTCTTAGAGTGTTATATGTATGTGAGTGTCACAGTGTTGTCACGTGTAGTGGAATAAATTAAATTGTTTATCTGTCTGTTGTTGTTTTGACTTACACTTCATCACACACATACCCTAGACATAAAACGTAGTCATCACACTATTCCAGAATAATTCTGACTGAGATATAAATATATGTGGCAGCAAGTAAGGTTATCTATAATACACTACTCTTATTAGATATAGATACCTTCACAGCTGATCTCAGTCAGTACACTAAGTCCCCTAGAAATATTTATAACATCCCACGTTTTCGCAGAGTTCGGCTGCACAAGAATCCCGCAGACCTGCTTCTCCTTCACGACAATGCGCGACCTCACACACGTCTGGCAACACGGGAAGCAATCACCAAATTGGGTTGGACTGTACTACCCCATCCACCCTATAGTCCCGATTTGGCACCCTCTGATTTTCATCTATTTGGTCCACTTAAAGATGCACTCCATGGGACAAGGTTTGAAGATGATGAAGGAGTGATTCACGCAGCGAAGAAATGGCTACATGATCAAGACAAAATCTGGTACGAACTAGGAATACATACACTTATTTCGCGCTGGCATAAAGCCGTACAAAATGAAGGGGATTATGTTGAATAATACCGATGTTTACATGACATATCCATGTATATTGTGTATAAATTTCATGCTATTTGGATAAACAGCTCCTGAGAAAAACGATGTGGTGCATTACTTTCTGAACTCCCCTCGTACAGCACCGTGTGAGATCTAAAGAGGTAGTGTTAGGTCCCTTGAGAATTCATCAACATCATCTATTAGACTCAAGGTCTTACATAGCTTGACCTCCCATGGTTGACACATACATAACAACATTCATTATCTTTTACCATCATAACCTCTCCAGCAAAATTAAACTTTGCTACAATGTGCAAGATGAAATTGTGAATCAAATCAATAACATAGACACCAAATACTACTCTATTATTGTTGACTCTACGCCTGACCTGACACATGTTGACCAGCTGGTAATTGTGGTTCGATACTGCTATAATGAAAAACCCTGGGAGAGATTTTTAACATTTTTTGCCGATAGAAAACCATTCACCCACGACCTTGTTCAACAAAATACAACAAGTCCTGGGTGAACATAAGCTTTCACTTGAAAATATCCGTGCTCAGTCCTACGATAATGCATCTAACATGAAGGGCCCGGAGAAAGGGCTGCAAGCACTCTTTAAAAACATTAACAGGTACGTAGACTATGTACGATGTGCAGCCCATTCACTTAACCTTGTTGGAGAAAAGGCAGTGTCTACTGTACCTGAAGTTGTTGACTATTTTGACATTTTGCAGGAGCTGTATGTTTTCTTTTCTGGATCTCCACGAAGATGGGGGATTTTAAACACACAGGGCAATCTACATTTTTCTCTAAAGAGCTTAAGTGTAACTAGATGGTCTGCACACTATGAAGCAGTCCAGGCAATTAAAAATGGATATATGGGTATTTTACAAACTCTCAAACATATTTTTGAAGACTCAGAAGAGAAGCCTGAATGTAATTGTAAACGAGATGCAAAGAATTAATACAACAAGTTGGTACAGCTGCAAAATGCTATTTTAACAGTCGTTTGGGAAGAAGTGCTGGTGCGTTTTCAACAAAAACAAGTTAAGAAAACTCCAAACCCCTGAGTTTTGATGTATTTGAACCGTTATCTTCTTGCTTTCATCTCTTTACTTTCGTTTGTTAAAGAACTCAGAGAAAATTCAGCCGATAGGATTGCACAATATGAAATCAGAAGCAAAAGGTTTTGTGTGAAGATATCACTTCAAGTTATTCCCTGATGCTTCCAAACGCATTGTTACACCAGGAAATTCTCAGATGGAAACAAGTGGTATTGCTTCTTTGAGGAGGAGCTGACAAAATTTAGGATAGAAGTTCTATATCAACTCTACTGACTTGCTTGATAATCCAGTTACGCAAGAGGGTATTGGACCCATATGAGCAGATAGCGAAGAGGTTCAAGTTCCTCTCAGGAATTGGTGGAAAATTCTGAAATTGATGAGGACAGTATTAAACTTATAATATCGTATTATAAAGCCTATGATATTGACCACAAACTTTAGTAAACGTGTGTTATCAGTTCATCAGAAATATTTGCACCTTAGAAAAATAATCCCAGAACACAGCCATGCAAAAAAGCAATGTGCAGAATTCTTCAGCTTATTTGTGAGCAACACCTAATCTAAGTGTTCCCCAATATTACTACTGCGCTTAAGCTGTACTTGACAATGCCCATCGCGAGTTGTGAAGCAGAAAGGAATTTGTCAACGCTATCCTTTACAAAAAAACAAATTTCGGTCTACCATGACTGAAGAGCGCTTAAATTCTTTATGCATATTGTCTCTAGAAAATGACATTGCAAGGAAGCTCTCATATGACAAAACTGTACGTGAATATGTTGCTAGAAAAAACAGAAATAAGAGTATTTTGTAAAATGTGCTTCATGTAGTATGTTCTGGTAAGTTTAACTTTTCCTTCGGAGCACAAATTTCTTATGGATACACCTTGTCAGCCTTGTTTTTTTTTAACAAATGTATTAAGGTTTTTTATATTCTCCGCATTGCTAATGTTCTTATCTTATAATTTTCTTGGTATGTCTTCAAAGAACTAATTCTGAATGATGGAGGCAATCATTAAAATAGTTAAGATTTTAAAAAAATCACATATACCAAGGTGGAAAAGTGGTTTAGTGATCAGAACATATGCCTTCCAAGCAAATGTTCTGCACTCAACTCCCATCACAGTTGTTTCTTTTTTGAAAATTCATTCATTTGTCTTCAGTTTTTATATGTCTGTTGTTGTGGATCTACTATAAAGCTTGAACTTCAGGTCCTCCAAGTCCATTTATCTCTATAATACATATCTTTCCCATCCTCACACATCTTTTTTTTTAATAAAAGGGGCCCCTCCAAGAGTTCAAGCTTCAGGGCCCCCAAAATGTAGATCCGCCACTGAGTCTAACTCAACTCCCCGCTTAAAAAAAACCTGCCCATGGGCATACGCCCGAACTGTCTACCTTTGTCCCTAAAGGTCAAACACAATGAATGAATAAACAAGGGAAGACAACCCCTAATCAACCTGACATCGCAGGTAAAGACACAATTATTCTTATGATAAAAACATAAGCAAATAACTTGACAGATGACTCCGTCAAAAATGACAGCAACATATTACTACCACCCCCCTGTAAAATAAATGAATTTTTTTTTTAAATATGTCCATGAGCAAGATTGCACAAGTATCACTTATGTGCTCATGGAAAAATGAACCTAATATCAGGTACAATAGACGCATAAACAAAGCGTCTGAAGAGGATACAAATCATCTCCCAACATAGGAGAAAATATCTCCTTTAAGCCAAACAAACTAAGGGGGTACCATTAAAGAAACCTAAGTTGCTGGCAATACCAATCATATATCAATCATTACTAAATACTATAATTATAGCAATATACAAATGTCATGAATTACAATGCTATATTAGCAACATATCACTGATGGATGGACAAAATGAAATTTGTTAAATTATCTAAACATCATCCAAATACATTTGTATTACAACATATTGGATATTAAGGACAGACAAAAGTCTGAAAGTGTATCAGGAAAAACTAGGACACAAGATTTAACTGGAATCATGTGGGCATCTGGACAATATGTCCGCCATCACATTATCCGAACCACGGAAAGCTCGCACCGTGAAATGGAAAGGCTGAAGAGCAATAGCATAACGAGTAGATCTCGAGCTCTTCAAATCCTTACTTTGCATAGCCGTAAGAGCTTTTTGGTCGGTTTCCATAAAGAAATGCGCGCCCAGAAGGAACCTTTGTAGCTTAAGAATGGACCAAACCATAGCCAACAATTCACGGTCTAAAACCGAGTAATTCCTTTCTGCCGCATTTAGCTTCCTAGAAATATACATTACAGGATGCAGAGTTCCTGAATATTCCTGCATTAGCGCCGCTCCAATCCCAGTGGAAGAGGCATCACTACGAAGAACAAAAGTCTTATCAATCGTTGGTAGTCTTAAGATAGGATGAGATGAGAACAAATTCTTAACCTGATCCAATGAAGATTGGCATTCCTGGGACCAACGCACCATATTAGGAGAACCTTTTTTCAATAACGATGAAAGTGGTGCCATAATGGAGGACAGATTCTCAATGAATCTTCCATAGAATTGTATCAATCCCAAGAGACTACGCACTTGCTTTTTTGTCTTCGGAACCGAGATATTTAATATCTTCGAAATGTTTTGGTCCTCTGTCTTCAACAGACCATGACCAACTCGATGACCTAGGAAGGAAATTTCACTAAACCCAACAAAAGCTTTAGAGGGTTTTGCAGTCAAACTATGCTCACGTAGAGTAGATAGCAATTCCTTTAGACCCAAATAGTGTTCTTCCCAAGTATCGCTGAAAAGACAGATGTCGTCTAAATATGCGATGACATCTGCACGATCTGATAGAATTCGTCGCATCATGCGCACGAAGTCGCTGGGGCGTTCATAAGCCCGAAAGGCATAAAATTCCATTGAAACAGACCCCTAGGTGTCGAAAAAGCAGTGAGAGGTTTGGCGTGTTCCGTCAGTGGGACTTGCCAATAACCTTTCGACAAGTCTAGTTTAGTAAAGAATTTAGCTTTAGAAAGTCTAATAAGTAGATCATCTAATAATGGCATAGGTTCAGCATCGAACTTCGTAACTTGATTTAATTTGCGATAGTCAACGCAAAGACGTATGTTATTGTCTTTCTTTCGAACAATAACTATCGACGAAGAATAAGCTGAAGTGGATGGTTCAATTATTTGCAGTTGAATCATTTCATCCAATTCTTTCTCGACTTGTGCTTGAAAATGAATAGGTATTGGGTATGGTCTTACTCTGATCGGATTACGATCAGTAAGTATGATGTCATGTTCTATGACATCTGTGTGTCCAGGAATGTCGGTAAGGACATCCTGATATGATTGTAGCGTAGAGGATACTTGACGTTGCTCCTCAAAAGACAAGTTCGAAGAGATTGTAACGTCCCCCACGATTCCGTTGAATTCAGTGGAATCGCAGGAAGAGGTAAGTTAACGTCCGAAAAAATAGTTTCCTCATCCTGTATAACGGACAGGGATGAGATGTGACCATGTTGGACTGGAGAGTCGTCCGTCGCCTGGAAAATAGGCTGCAAATAGTCTGGACGTTCAATAAACTCTGTTAGCATATTTATATGGAAGGTTTTATGCTTTCCATCCACATCGACGATGTAGTCGACATCGGAAATTTTGGAGACTATAGTGTATGGACCTTTCCATGAAATGAGAAGTCTATTCTCTCTTGAGGGAAGTAAGACATATGCTTTGTCTCCAGGACAAAGTTGACGTAGGCGTCTTTTCTTGTTAGCAAATCGCCTAGCTTTTTCTTTCGCAAATTCGGAAGATGAAGTTGCTAACCTGCACGATTCGATAATCTTTTCTCTAAGAGCAATGACATATTCATATGACGATTGTGTATCATCGTCAATATTATCAGAAGTTATCAAATCGTGTAACAAGGACATCGGACCGCGCGGTTTGTGCGCACCAAAGACAAGTTCGAAAGGAGAAAACCCTGTATGCTCGTTGGGAACCTTCTCTATAGGCAAAGAGGACTGCAGGTAAAACCCTGTCCCAATCCTCCGGATGATCCTCCGTTAATCTTGCCAAGTAAGTTCTTTAGTGTCCTGTTAAGACGTTCTACCAATCCATTGGACATTGGATGATAAATACTACTGAGAGACCTTTTAATGTCTAGCGTAGCCATTACCTGAGACATAACGTCCGAAATTAACTGAGTGCCGTGGTCCGACAGTATTTCTCCGGGGAATCCCAGACGAGAAAATATGAGCCAAAGAGCATCAGCGATATCGACAGTTGATATGCTCTTCAGAGGAATAGCCTCTGGCCAACGCGTGCACATGTCCACGCAAGTGGGGATAAATTGGTGTCCTCTGGCTGACTTAATTTTGAACGGACCAATGATGTCTATAGCCATTTTCTGAAACGGCCGAATCGGAATATCTGCAGCCTGAATAGGAGCAGCATGTCTCGGACCTCTAGACTTGACCTCTTGACAAATTTTGCAAGATCGGCAATAAATTCGGATGTCTTTATTCACGAATGGCCAAAAGAAGGACGCAAGGACTCTAGTTTTAGTTCTGGAAAACCCCATGTGTCCAGCACACTGAGAATCGTGTGCATGCCGAAGTATTAAGGCTCTCATACACTTAGGCACAAGAATTTGCGAGTGCATAGACTTGTCCGAGTGTTGTACCATCCGTACCAATATACCATTCTTCATACGTAATATACGATTTTGTGATTGTAATTTTGATTGGGATCCCCTTTTCTTTGCTAGAAGGAAGGAATTTCTTCCAAAGAAGGATCCTCTTCTTGACGTTTAACAAAACGGCGTCATGGGAATCACCAAGTGCTCGTCTTGGCTATCAAACTTCATTACTATTATCCGATGAAGGTATGGGGGATTAAGAGCCTGAGCTCTTGTCCAACCACTGCATTGGACAGTGGGAATGTATTTTTTTCCTCCCAACTAGAAATTTGTTGGCGGGGAGCAATTCCATAACCCCATGAATACGAATACGATTATAAGATCCGCAATAGGAATTTAGAGAAGACATGCATGGACATCCTCTGTGAAGAAGGGGGAGTGTCAATCCTAAATAATAGCAAGTAATATAACTTTCCATAGTACCACCAAATGTAACACATTTGATTGTTTTTCCAGTGGCACAGCAAGGAAACTATCAGAGACTCCTCTAATCACCCCGACGTAGTACATCCCGAATTCGAAAAGTACTGAAGAC
>JAMPIV010008624.1:0-96785 GCA_024509875.1 Oreohelix idahoensis | reverse complement strand
CCCTCAATTCAAAAAGGCAACAATGGAGACACTCTGCTCCTCCGAAATGTTCGCAGCCAACAATTGGTCTGATCTCAGGCGTGATTGAATGTGGAAACACCCTTCTAATAATATATTTATAATGTTCTATAATGTGCCACTCAAATGGAGGCCATATTCACCAACTATAGTTCCGCCTACCGAAAATCTGGTGAATTAAGATAATATGTGGGGAAATGAGTTTCTGCATCAGAAATCAATTCGCCCTTAGCATTGCTATAAGATGTGTGGGTTATCTCCATCCAGGGTCCGAACACTACTTTCCCTTGGACGGTGTAGGGTCGGGTGACTACCAATGTCACCAGTGCCCTTTTAATGCTAAGTTAATAGCCATAGTGTGAAGCGCTGTGAGCATTTTTCCAATTGCTCACTCGTCCACTCCCCACGTTTCTTCTGTTAACAATTTGTTTCGGTTTTAACTTAGGCGGATCATCTTCAATGTCAATGTCAGCCAGCTCCCTAAATGCGGCTTCAAACTGTGCCTGGGATGACTGGTCTGAGTTTCTATTTTCTCTGGATGCCTTTCTCAGAGTTGCGAATCTAAATATTTTTGGTGAACACTGTTGGGTGGAAGGTGGATACCTATCCTCTATGTCAACCTTATTATTGTTATTTTCCTTGTTATTGTTAGGCCCATATGTTTCAGAATGCTTTGCTGGCATCTGATTATGATTTTCCCAACTTGGGGACTGTACCTTGCTACATTTTTCACAGGCCCCCACAAATTGTGCAATATCAGCAGCTACTTGGGGCCAGTAGAATTTTTCCGATGTCCTTTGACGGGTGGTCCCATTTCTCTGGTGTCCACCGTCTGGTACATCATGAGCTTGTGCCATCACTTTTTCCCTGTAGGGGGTTGGCAATACCAATTGTCCCTGTTCTTTGGATCCTGCTCTAGCTTTCCTGAAGAGCAGTCCTTCCTTCAAATAAAATTGTCCTTTCTTAGGGTGTGCATGGCTTGTTGGCAATTTACCAAAGCAAGGTTTTAATGTTTTATCTTTTGCCTGGACCTTTCTCATCTGCTTATGAGAATAAACTAGTGGTGGTTCCTCCTCCGTTCTACTAGGGGTCGACCTGACCTGAAGCGTGGCCATTACCACAGGTTTTACAGGGCTTCCTAGAAAAACATATTTGCTTCCTAACACCAGCGGGTAATTAGGGTCGTCACACACGGCTGCTCTAATCACTCCTTCCATGTACCTTGTTTCTACATTGATCTCGGCTACGGGAAGTGTCATGGTGGATATTCCCTTTACGGCCCCTTGTATCTCCACTTTCTCTGTGGTATACTGTTCAGGGTGCACTAGGGTTGCACTCACAACTGAGTCATATTCTAAACCTGAATCGTAAAGGCACCTAACCTTGGCACCATTACATGTCACTTCTTCACAGATGGGGGGATGTTGAAGATTTATATGATTCTCTGTCAGTTTCTTCTTCCCCTTGTCCACTGTTATCATGCATGCCGCATGATATGGAGGAACTTTCCTACCACATTCACTAGTATTATGATTATGCATCCTGCATATTTGACAATATTTTCCTTCCTGTCTGAAGGGTTTCCTGTCATCATATTTCCTTTCACTGAATTGTGGGGTTTTATGTTTATTATCATAACGTGGCCTATCAAACTGATGCTTACCTTTGTTTTGATCTCTATGATCAAATTCATTAAAGTTTTGTGGTGCCTTAAAATTATCTACTTGTTTCTTTTTATTACTTGTTACCTCTGCTTGAGCTGCTTGATACCTTTCAGCGACATTTAGTAACTCACCCAGCCTCTCTGCACCTTGTTCCATGAGAAACTTTCTCAGGTCTGGAGCCATGGACTCTCTTAGTTGTTCTATAAGGATCATTTCCTTAAGATCTTGGGTTTTCCCCAGAGAAGTCCATTTCTCCAAGTATGTCTCTAACCGTGCAGAGAACTGGTGATAGGTTTCACCTGACAGTAGTTTAGCATTCCTAAATTTTTTTCTATAAAATTCACCATTCTTTTCATATCTTAACAAAAGAGCCTGCTTTAGCATGTCATAATTTTCTTGATCACCTCTGCTCATTTTGGCAAAAACTTCATAAGCTGCCCCACGAAGCCCTTGAGATAACTTTAAGCTCCACCTTTCTCTCTCTAACCCATACGTGGTAGCTAATAGTTCATATCTATTTAGATAGCTCTCGATATCATCTTCTTTCTCAACAAAATGATCTAAATGAAAATTCATAGCTGAGGTTGAGGCTCCCTGACTAGCAGGGGAATCAGAGGTAAAGGGACTGGCACCATTTTCAGGAGCATGGCCTTGAAATTCCAACTCCCTTAGTCGTAACTCGTGCTCCCTTTGTAATCTCTTCTCCTTTTCTGCTTCCCTTTCTGCAGCCTGTCTCCTTTCTTCGGCTTCCCTTTCTGCAGCTTATCTCTTTTCTTCTCTTTCTGTAGCTTGCCTTCTTTCTTCGGCTTCCCTTTCTGCAGCTAATCTCTTTTCTTCATACTGGAGCCTTTTAATCTCCCTATCTGCCTCCAATGCCTTAGCCTCAGCCTCAATCTGCAACCTCTTAATTACCTTTTCCGCCTCTAACTTTCTTTCAGCCTCTTTTTCTAATCTTTTTTCTTCACGTTCAATAAATTTGTCACATTCAGTAGTGACATAAGCAATCATAACTTGTCCGTCCATTCCTAACTCTTTAGCAGCCTGCCCAGTCGCAGATCGAAATTTTGCTAGGTCCGCCATTTTCTAACAGGCAAATGTAAACAATTCAATCTATAAATAACTATCTAAGGACAACCACAGGCACTGAGAGCTCAACCTTATTTTTCCACCCAAGAATACCTTTTTAATTTTTATAATTTCCCAAAGTGAATTACTCCCAATATATATACTAGGGGAAGGTTCAATATCCCAGGAGCGAGACCCCAATATATGTGGTAAAGTGGGATGTTATAAATATTTATAGGGGACTTAGTGTACTGACTGAGATCAGCTGTGAAGGTATCTGTATCTAATAAGTGTGGTGTATTACAGATAACCTTACTTGCTACCACATTTAGACCTCTGTCAGACTTATTCTGGAATATTGTGATGACTACGTTGAATGTCTAGGGTTATGATAATGGTGAAGTGTAAGTCACAACAACAACAGACAGATAAATACTTTAATTAAAATCAACAATACTTTACAACACTGTGACACTCACACACATAAAACACTCTATAAGACTATCTTAATAAGTCAAGTGTAACATTTAAAATATATGTATTAATTCCTTCAAATATTAAATATCCTGATTCAACTACAAAGTGAACCAGGAATCACAATCAAATGTAATCACAAGTTGTATGTACACAATTTATAGATAGGATCTTTGTATTGCCATATATTATTATTGCAATTTGTGTGTAAGTTGTGCTGTAGTACTATGAGGTAATACTGGCTTTTCAAGCTAGGTGGTTGTGTGTCATCATGACTTCAAGTGTTTGTTTCTGGTGGAAATAATATTGGAAAGGTTCGCAGTTTCTTTTTATTTGAAACAATTAAATGTCCCTCTTGATTTTAGGTAAAGTCACTTTTATAGGGGGTATACACAAGATTGAGCTGCTCTGGCCACGAACTCTTAACTTCTGTGTGGGCGGCAGGAAACAGTCTCCACTGCTCGCTTGCTTCACCGTGTTCTTGAGAACCACCACTGATCGATATATTGACCAAGGAGTCTGCTACCAGCCTCTGGATTCAGCAAAACTCAGACCAGGTGCTGCTTTAATACGTTAGGACCACAGTCCCTGAAACAAGAAGGTTGTACCTCCTACTTCAGAACTAATTTATAATCTATTTCCACACTGAGCACAATACATAACAAACACAGAGTTCAGCGCGGTAGGCCAACTGCTAGCTTCTCATGTAACAGTATACACCAGTATTCCTCTCCCTAATGGTTACAACGCCTCTGCAATTCCAGCATTATTTCCTTCTATTCAATAAGATAGGTGTCATAGTACTATTTGGCAATTCCATATAGTTATACTCCTCTCCGACAAGTTTTGTTCATGGGGGAGCAATATCTAGGCTTTTCTTCATGTTTGTTACTGAACCACACACATACAGACATAAATTTATCAATTTACATTCAATTTTTCATCTAAAAGAGATCAATTATTTCTAGCTTACCACAATTCATGGAAATATTAAACAAAATACGTTGACTGGCGATGAGTTATGGCACAATTCCGATCTGCCTCTGTCCCAGGCTTTCAAAAGAAAAATATGAGCTGGATCTCAACGCACTTGCTTCTCAGTAAGTTTATTTTCAAAATGTGGCCCTGAACTGACGCTCCTAATTGACTATATCAATTGGTCTATCCAATGGGACCATGTTTACAAAAGCTTTTGAAAAAATTTACCCTTCCTACCGTTTCCCTTAACAACCAAAAATAGTATTTGCTTTCGACTAATCATGTTTCGCCTTACATATTCTTCTAACCAATCAAATCGGATTTAACTTGTTGGCCTATTTCCCGTAAAATAGTGGTTTTAAAACATGCCACTGAGCAAATATAGTCTGCTGCTGTCAGACAACCTCACTATTTTATTTTGGCTATAATTTGTTAATTCCTAGACTATTTGCGTAACACTTAACATATTCTTTGTCAGCAAGTCCTAAGGAACCCAAATATATAAATGTAATGGGGCCAAGTGGTTTCGTTCAAAATGTGTATTTTCTTCTACCACCCGTTCACTTCGATACGATGGGGTGTCTTCTGTACTGTCAGGATTTCAGACGTAAAACAGTATTGGGTCATGTTTCCTAATAAGCATTAACCATGTTTTTTAAAACCTAACCTCGTATTGGTAGTGTTTTTTATCACTGTCTATTTGAAAAAAATCAGTGCTTCATGCCTTTCGCGTGTGATTTGCGTTCACTTTTATCGCGAGACGGCGTGGTAGCATTGCATGTGTTCCACTGTTCAGCTCTCTCTCTCTCTCTCTCTTTCTCTCTCTCTCGCTCTCTCTCTCTCTCTCTCTCTCTCTAAGTCCGTCTGTCTTTTCATTACGCAGTGTATATAATGACATTAATGCTAGTATTAATCTAGGTCATTACGCAGTGTGTCTATCTCAAGGTTTTCTAAGAAATACAGTACACGTTTTATTTTTGAACCGCGTGTAGTTTATGCAGTAGGCTTTACTAGCAAACGTGAAAGCGTTACAATATGCAGACGAAGTAGAAAAAGGGGGATTTTTGTACGCCATGGTGACAGCACTGTTCTTTTACCATTCTTCTTTCCTTTTATTGAATTAATGCGTTAGGCTTTACATTTACTTTTTAATTTATATATGTGGATTTAGAATTTCACGACAAGGACACTGTACATAAATTCAGCATTCTGGGAGGATGAAGCTGCCGATCGCACCAAGTGGCGATGCTCCCTACGGCGCCACCTCAGATTAGGCGAAAAGAAGCTCTTACAACAGGCAGAAGAGAAAAGAACACAAGGAAGGAACATGAAGCAAAAGATATAAAATAAAATAAAACAGCTGGGGGCTATCACTAGTAGTATACAATGCGCAAAACAGGTAGGATTCAGGCGTTGGCGCGTGACTTTTATATAAGGAAATAATCCGATCGATTCCAGGCGTTGGCGCACGACTTTTTATATAGCGATATATTTTAGCCGGGGTGATTCCTCTGATGATCAGTTGGCGCCCTGTTGTCCTGGTAGTGTGTTGTTGTTTATACAAAATAGTTATACACATATTACAATATGTAGACGATATTTATTGTACAGGAAGACAATATTTAGTTATACAATTAGACATATATATTTAGACAATATTTACATATGTTACAATATATATATATATTACAACAGGTAGACAATATTTAGTTATACATATATTACAACATATATTACAACAGTTAGACTATATATATATATACATATATATATATATATCTATATATATATATATATATATATATATATATATATATATATATATATATATATATATATATATATATATACTCGTATATATATAAAAGAAAAAACAGTAGATACATTTTATATATTTATTGACAAAGAGGCGTTAGTTGGTCTATGAGTGCTGTAGGGTGACGTCTAACCTCACTACTACGGTCGTGCCGGCCATACGGCTACAATGTATAAGCGGTGTGTTGAAGCGAGTGGAGCCTGTTTGTGCTGGCGGGGGTGACGATGTATGGTGGATTGTAGCTGGTGGTTGTGTGTATGACTCAGGAGTGAAGTGTTAGAGACTTGCCTATACCAGGGACAGCATCTAGAGGTGGGAGTGAAGTGTTAGAGACTTTACTAAGGCCAGCATCGAGAGGTGGGAGTGACGTGTTAGAGACTATACCAGGTCTAGCATCAAGAGGTGGGAGTGAAGTGTTAGAGACCTAGCTATACTAGAACAAGCATTGTGAGGTGGGAGTGAAGTGTGGCGGGGGTGACGACGTATTTTGGGGTGTAGCTGGTGATTGTGGGTTTGGGGGGGATTTTTGTGTGTATGACTCAGGAGTGAAGTGTTAGAGATGTGCCTATACCAGGGACAGCATCTAGAGGTGGGATTGAAGTGTTAGAGACTTTACTAGTTCCAGCCTCGAGAGGTGGGAGTGACGTGTTAGAGACTATACCAGGTCTAGCCTCAAGAGGTGGGAGTGAAGTGTTAGAGACTTGGCCATACTAGAACAAGCATTGCGAGGTGGGAGTGAAGTGTTAGAGACGTCACTATAACAGGTCCAGCATCGAGTGGTGGGAGTGAAGGGGTAGAGACTTGACTATAGCAGGACCAGCAGCGAAAAGTGGGAATGAAGTGTTAGAGTTCGAGAGGTGGGAGTGAAAGGGCCGTGTCACTATACTAGGGCCAGCGCCTAGAGGGGGAGTGCAGTGTTAGAGACTTGACTATACCATTTTTTGTGTAGGTATTTTAATTGTTATGTGTTGTTGTATTGTGTGTTGGTGTGTTTGTTTATACATATATACATACAATATATATAACAAATCGATAATGGCGGGTTAGAAGGTTACTAAGGGATTTTTAAGTGAGAGTGTGGGGGTTATTGATTTTGACTGGCTGGGGTGATGACTCATAAGTGTGTTGAGGTGTAGCGCTGGAGTAAGAAAATGTAAAAACGGTGGGGTGTAGGTGGTATTGGTTTTGGTCTTGTCTGGTAATTTTGTGTGTAGGTATTTTAATTGTTGTGTGGTGTGGTGTAACTGGTGGGTGTGCGTTTTTGTGTGCTGTTGTATTGTGTATGATTCGGCATTGTGTTGTGTTGTATTTTTATAAAATATTTATACAATAAATATGTTACAACATATATTAATACGTATACGCACAATCGTTATACACACACTATTTATACATCATAGATAACAAAGGCCAAGATTTTTTAATTAATGTGTTTAATTCTTTTAAAAGAAGACGAAATGTCAAGCTAAAGCGCTAGTCTCAGCCGCTTTCTATGTCTCTGTTTCTTCGGTGGTAGATTAGAGACATCGGCCAGGTGGTTGTCGGTGGTTGCTGTAGGTGACTATGCCAGGTCTAACATCTAGAGGTGGGAGTGAAGTGTTAGAGACTTGCCTTTACTAGGACCAGCAGCGAGAGGTGGGAGTGAAGTGTTAGAGACTATACTAGGACCAGCAGCGAGAGGTGGGAGTGAAGTGTTAGAGACGTGACTATACTAGGTCTAGCAGCGAGAGGTGGGAGTGAAGTGTTAGAGACCTGACTATAATAGGACCAGCATCTAGAGGTGGGAGTGACGTGTTAGAGTTCGAGAGGTGGGAATGAAAGAGACGTGTCACTATACTAGGGCCAGCGCCTAGAGGTGGGAGGGCAGTGTTAGAGACTTGACTATACCTACACTTTTATACATATATACATACAATATATATATAAAAATCGATAATGGCGGAAAAGATTTAAAAATCGATAATGGCGGGTAAGTAGGTTACTAAGGGTTTTTCTAAGTGAGAGTGTGGGGGTTATTGATTTTGACTGGTGGGGGGTGATGACTCATAAGTGTGTTGAGGTATAGCGCTGGAGTAAGAAAATGTAAAAGTGGTGTGGTGTAGGTGGTATTGGTTTTGGTCTTGTCTGGTAATTTTATGTGTAGGTATTTTAATTGTTGTGTGGTGTGGTGTAACTGGTGGGTGTGCGTTTTTGTGTGCTGTGGTATTGTGTATGATTCGGCATTGTGTTGTGTTGTATTTTTATACAATATTTATACAATATATATTTTACAACAGATATTAATACGTATACACACGATATTTATACATACCATATTTAGACATCATAGATAACAAAGACCAAGATTTTGTTAATATATGTGTTTAATTCTTTTAAAAGAAGACGAAATATCAAGCTAAAGCGCTAGTCTCAGCCACTTTGTAGGTCTCTGTTTCTTCGGTGGTAGATTAGAGACATCGGCCAGGTGGTTGTCGGTGGTTGCTGTAGAGGGACAAGGGTTGGTGTTAGGAAACCAACTCGGTTCTGGGGATATTGGTTGATAACAACTGGAGTTGATGTAGTGGCCAAACGTGTTACTGGTGCAAGTAGTAGGACAGGTTTCCGTGTTTGGTGACTGTAGTCGGTCAAATTCGGCGAGGATTTCACCCTGTAAAGCCATGGCTCTGGTCCACGTGGTAGTTTTTATTATTATTTATATTATATCAGGAGTAATAAGTCTACTCACCCCAATGTCCATCTTGTGATATGTAAGTGACCCCCGCACACAGCCGTATTCTCCAACATGAAAAAATGCTGTCAAAGGCCAGGCTGGACAAGGCCAAATAGACAGTTTTATTGAACACAAAGAGGTTCCGTAGAGATATATCCCATCTGCAGACTAGATTATGGCGGCAACTAGACAATCCCTTAGTGTTGCAGTCTGTAACTGAAACAATGTCGAGGCTATTTTCATCCATGTTTAATAAAGTTCAAAAACACACGTACTTTTACCCTCAATAGAAAGAAACGCGATCGATGGCCCGCGCAAAATATCGCTCGTAAACCATGACTCGTTTATAAAATTCCGGTACCATAGAGGGTGACGTCAGGGCTAAATATAGCTATCTAGAAAAGCGTAAAAAATCTAACAGGCAGAGTTTTGCGTATTGGTAGACGAAAAAAAAAGCCTACCTGCAACGCGATTTACCTATGTAAGACTAACATTTCCCTTTGTAAGACTAACCCTACTGCTTATTTCTGTTCACGTCACAAGTTCAAAACACAATCGATCAATAGTAGAAATTTATAAAAGAAGCATTCCTTCGTTCGTGTGTTCGAACCCCCGCGATTTAAGGTTTCACTCTTTTTACACGTGCCGCATCTGGTGATAGTTTTATATTGTCTCCCAAGCGTTTCAAACATGCGGCGACCACGGAATTTTAGTACATTAAATAAATGTAACTAAGTATTTGTTCCAGTTATCAAATGGTTATCTACTTTTTTGTCATACAATTTTCAAACTTTAGTGAAAACTTTTCTTCCATTCAGCAAAGATGGTCCCAAAATTTTTCCCAGTCCTGCTCAAAGGTGCCAACCTGTAGGTAATTAGATCAGCTGTCAAATACTTCTTTAAATATTTCTTTAAATATTTATTGCAGTTTTCAAAATTTTTCATTAAATATTTTTTTTTCATTAAATATTTTTTCCTGTTTTCAGTACTTGACAATGCAAATATTTCTTACCGTTGTCAAAATATTTCTTCCACTTGGCAAAAAAAATTTCTTCCCCTTATCAAAATATTTCTTCTACTTGTAAAATATTTTCTTACCGTTGTTAAAATATTTCTTACCGTTGTCAAAATATTTCTTCCACTTGGCAAAGAAATGTCTTCCACTTGTCAAAAAATTTCTTCCACTTGGCAAATATTTCTTACCGTTGTAAAAATATTTCTGCCAGTTGGCAAAAAAAATTTCTTCCACTTATCAAAATATTTCTTCCACTTGTCACATATTTTCTTACCGTTGTCAAAATATTTCTTACCGTTGTCAAAATATTTCTTCCCGTTGGCAAAAGAATTTCTTCCACTTGTCAAATATTTTCATACCGTTGGCAAAAAAATTTCTTCCACTTGTCAAAATATTTCTTCCACTTGGTAAATATTTCTTACCGTTGGGAAAATATTTTTTCCACTTGGCAAATATTTCTTCAAATATTTCTTACAAATGCCAAATATTTATGCAAATGTTTTTGTTAGCTGTCAAATATTTCTTCAAACGGGTCTTCCAGTTGTCAAATGTTTCTAACAGTTGTCAAATACTACTAACAGTTGTCAAATATTTCTTAAAATATTTCTGCTAGTCACCAAACATTTCTTCAAAGGCGACCATCTTTCATGCGGTGGATATGACCGAGACAGCGTAGGCTTCCCTGTCTCAGCCGGCTATACAGGCTTTGAAGGCCAGCACGTGACAATACCTCAACATTTGGCACTTTATTTTTCCACGAAAGGCCGAGGAGGTGGCGCAGACACGGTAGATGGCAGGTATTGAGCCTTCTTTCTTGTTTAGCATAGATTGTCCAGGTCTTACTGACATATAGAAGTGTACTGGTGATGTAGGTGTTATATACCGCAGCTTTGGTGTTCGTTGTGAGTTTGGCGTTTCCCCAAACACGTGATGTGAAGCGGGTAAAGGTAGCTGCAGCTTTGTTAATGAGGCTATCAATTTCGGTGCCCAGAGAGAGTTTATCATTGATGATATACACAAGGTATGTGTGAGCCACGTGGCGTTAAGTCCGCCGAAGTGACGCTAACTGTGTTACCGCTAGTTATGAAACTAGATCGAGGGTCGAGGCAGACTTCGCGAGGAAACCATTTAGCGTAGACCGCGTGAGACTCCGTTAGCATAGAGGGTCGAATGGCTTCGGTTAGGGTGGGTGACGTCAGCGCTAAATATAGACTATCGGAAACAAGTTTATGTTGTTTTGAGTATGTATTATTATTTTTTTAGTATACAATGCGCAAAACAGGTAGGATTCAGGCGTTGGCGCGTGACTTTTATATAAGGAAATACTTCGATCGATTTCAGGCGTTGGCGCACGACTTTTTATATAGCGATATATTTTAGCCGTGGTGACTTCCTCTGACGACCAGTTGGTGCCCTGTTGTCCTGGTAGCGTGTTGTTGTTTATGTTCTTTTGAGTTTGTATTATTATTTTATTAAACATTGTCGTAAATTTATTTAGAGAGAAAGAGTCTTAGAAATAGTAGTCCGGTTTAGAGTGTAGAAGAATGGTGAAAGGCTCAGTGATAGAAAATGTAGAGAGTAAATAGTTGCTTCACAGAGTGCTGGCGGAGAGTAAAGACAGACTTATTTACGACAAATCGTTTCTCTCAATCTACTCTTCAGGCTCACCTGGTCAAACAATTATTTGCCAGTTTCCAGACACACATCTGCGCTCACACCGATTTGGTGCTTCAATCACACAGACGACGTGGATACAACTATCTTAAACAAATAGGGGAAAATTTGGGCTTTGGGTATTCCAACACAGTAACAGTTAAGTTTATGTTGTTTATTAAAGTTAAAAAACCAATCACTACAATAATCATGTGTTTACAGCAAAAATTATCATAAGTACAGAAAAATGCAAATAACAAGGTAGGGAGGGGGTGAAGAAGATTGGTATCGACTAAGCCCGTCACGCTTATTAGACAAAGATAAACCCAGTCCAAAGATAGATAGTTATCAGGAACATAGGTACGTTAACCTAACCGTAAAGTTACTTACTCTGAAAGAGGTGTTTCAAAATTAGGTATGGGTGGTAGAAAGAATCCTGTTCTTCCCAATTGTTCTTCCCTTTACTAAGCAAATAAAAAGGAGGGGGTTTTAAACAGAGTTAACAAATTATCAACTATCCCACTTAAAGGAACAATGCAGGGTATACAGAAAATTATATTACCAGGTAAGCAAGTTAACAAAAGGGTTACAAAAAAAGATTAAATTTCCTGTCATTCATACACGCGCGTGAGGATCCACACTCATATATTCACACACTTACCGATTACAGCATCAGACACTCCAATAGAATTATATAAACAGCAATTACACTCTTGACACATGAAAAGGTCTGGTACTTCCGTGTCCCGCCCCAGATGTTGCGAGGTTTGCTGATAGCAACTATTCTCACTTATCGCCGGACTTGAAGCCTAAGTGTTATTGTGTTTTATTATATAAAAGGAGTCTATGGGATGGCACTGACACAGTTCGACACAAGGGTGAAAATGAAGTGCTCTCTTTAATCTTCCGCTAGTGGTAAAATTCCTTCAATGCGTGATGATAGTAACTGACCGGTAAGTTTATTAATCCAGTGAGGAAAAACTTAAGCCGTCACAGTTCAGGAAAATATGTACTCTCTCACAGTAGGGCAGTAAATCAAGTATCGCTACTGGCACGGTTCAACTTCCAGTTTATCTTACAGATTTGTAATTTTAATATGATGATTGTTCTTTAAATAGTCTTGGGTAGGCTTTCTTTCATGTAATTATGATAGCTAGGTCGCATTGAACCGCCACAAGATTAAATTTAAAAAATGTTTCATCAATATGTCTGGAAGTTTTTTAAGATGATTTCTTTATTGCTGGGTTCGCAAAGGTTACGATCACTCTGTATGAAAGAAAAAAGACATGTAATATACCGAAAAATCAAATAACATTCTAAAGCGCGATGAATTTCCCGTTAAGACTATTTATAAAAAAATTAATATATATATATATATATATATATATATATATATATATATATATATATATATATATATATATATATATATATATATATATATATATATATATATATATATATATATATATATATATCGCGTATTTAATTATGTATTTAATAAACACTGCGCGAGTTCTAATGGTTAAAACACACATCTATAAATATAGGACTTAACTAAATTTATTAATTATAAATTCCTTCGCGACTTTAAAAGTTAATTTAAGCATTTCAGCCTCTATTATCTTTTTTGGAAATAATATAGCAGATATGTCATTACATTTACAACTGGAACTATTGAGATGGTTTAATTTAATAGATTTAAATTAACACAAAATCCAGTGAAATAGAATGAATGAACTAGACCACTGATCACTTTACACAATATATATTACCGTTTTGCACAGAAATAGAATTCACTGCAAATATATATAAAAATCCAGGGGATAATCTAGCAGGATTTCAAATATAGCTATTGCTTCTGTAAAGGTCTGGCCAACGAGTGATAAAGTTTATTTCTACGTGGTCTGTATATATCTAACTTAATTGTAAGATGAGTGGGACATGAGAAAATTGACACCTTTTTAGATCTCAGGACACTTTTTCTGGATCTGACCGCCAGACTAAAGAGAGAAGCCGTCCCTGGCCTCTCGTATCTTCGCTCGCTGCTTGCGTTCCGGCTTTCCCCGTTCGCTTCGCGATCGGTTCTGTGTTTAACACCGAGATGCAAAATACCGGCAGGAACTTGCGTCGCTCGTTTCAGGGACCACTACTGCCTTTGATGGCATGCCGCCAGTCCTTCCCGAGATCTCCCCCAGTGTCTTTGATCGTGGTCGCTACTATCTGTTTGATTCTGGCGCCGCTCCCTCTGGGCAAGTTAATGAAAATACTGCATATGATTGCTCAAGAGATGTCCATGGGCGTGATTTAATCTCTCCTTAAATCAACGCGATGACCAGAATGAACGATAGGTAAACTGTCCACATATTAATCAGCAAACGTGTGGAACTGTTGCATAGCTAATGAGTCCAGGTGAAAAGAAAAATCCCGTTTAACGAAAGGTTACAAAATTCGGGGGCACTGATGTTATCCAAGGGGTCGCTACGAAGGTCGTACTATATCATCCAATGCTTCAGGGGTACCGATGTTATGAGTGGGTTCACAAACATACCATCATCTATAACAACTCGCGAAGTCTGCCCCGTCGATATAACACGGTAACACAGTACGTCATCACACAGTACACTTTTATATGTTAGTGAGACCTGGACAATCTATGCTAAGCAAGAAAGAAGGCTCAATACCTGCCATCTACTGTGTCTGCGCCACCTCCTCGGCCTTTCGTGGAAAAATAAAGTGCCAAATGTTGAGGTGTTGTCACGTGCTGGCTTTCAAAGTCTGTATAGTCGGCTGAGACAGGGAAGCCTACGCTGTCTCGGCCATATCCACCGCATGAAAGATGGTCGCCTTTGAAGAAATGTTTGGCGACTAGCAGAAATATTTTAAGAAATATTTGACAACTGTTAGTAGTATTTGACAACTGTTAGAAACATTTGACAACTGGAAGACCCGTTTGAAGAAATATTTGAAAGCTAACAAAAACATTTGCATAAATATTTGGCAACTGTAAGAAATATTTGAAGAAATATTTGCCAAGTGGAAGAAATATTTTGACACCGGTAAGAAATATTTGACAAGTCGAAGAAATATTTTGACAAGTGGAAGGAATTTTTGCCAAGTGGAAGAAATATTTTGTCAACGGTAAGAAATATTTACCAAGTGGAAGAAATATTTTTGACAAGTGGAAGAAATTTTTTTGCCAACGGTAAGAAAATATTTGACAAGTAGAAGAAATTTTTTTTTGCCAAGTGGATGAAATATTTTGGCAACGGTAAGAAATATTTTGACAACGGTAAGAAATATTTTGACAATGGTAAGAAAATATTTGACAAGTGGAAGAAATATTTTGATAAGGGGAAGAAATTTTCTTTTGCCAAGTGGAAGAAATATTTTGACAACGGTAAGAAATATTTGTATTGTCAAGTACTGACAACAGGAAAAAATATTTAATGAAAAAAATATTTAATGAAAAGTTTGGAAAACTGCAATAAATATTTAAAGAAATATTTAAAGAAGTATTTGACAGCTGATCTAATTACCTACAGGTTGGCACCTTTGAGCAGGACTGGGAAAAATTTTGGGACCATCTTTGCTGAATGGAAGAAAAGTTTTCACTAAAGTTTGAAAATTGTATGACAAACAAGTAGATAACCATTTGATAACTGGAACAAATACTTAGTTACATTTATTTAGTGTACTAAAATTCCGTGGTCGCCACATGTTTGAAACGCTTGGGAGACAATATAAAACCTATCGCTAGATGCGGCACGTGTAAAAAGAGTGAAGCCTTAAATCACGGGGGTTCGAGCACACGAACGAAGGAATGCTTCTTTTATAAATTTCTACTATTGATCGATTGTGTTTTGAACTTGTGACGTGAACAGAAATAAGCAGTAGGGTTAGTCTTACAAAGGGAAATGTTAATCTTACATAGGTAAATCGTGTTGAAGATAGGCTTTTTTTCGTCTACCAATACGCAAAACTCTGCCTGTTACATTTTTTAACGCTTTTCTAGATAGCTATATTTAGCCCTGACGTCACCCTCTATGATACCGGAATTTTATAAACGAGACATGGTTTACGAGCGATGTTTTGCGCGGGCCATCGATCGCGTTTCTTTCTAGTGAGGGTAAAAGCACGTGTGTTTTTGAACTTTATTAAACATGGATGAAAATAGCCTCGACATTGTTTCAGTTACAGACTGCAACACTAAGGGATTGTCTAGTTGCCGCCATAATCTAGTCTGCATATGGGATATATCTCTACGGAACCTCTTTGTGTTCAATAAAACTGTCTATTTGGCCTTGTCCAGCCTGGCCTTTGACAGTACTTTTTTATGTTGGAGAATACGGCTGTGTGCGGGGGTCACTTACATATCACTAGATGGACATTGGGGTGAGTAGACTTATTACTCATGATATAATATAAATAATTAAAAAAACTACCACGTGGACTAGAGCCACGGCTTTACAGGGTGAAATCCTCGCCGAATTTGACCGACTACAGTCACCAAACACGGATACCTGTCCTACTACTTGTACCAGTAACACGTTTGACCACTACATCAACTCCAGTTGTTATCAACCAATATCCCCAGAACCGAGTTGGTTTCCTAACACCAACCTTTGTCCCTCTACAGCAACCACCGACAACCACCTACCCGATGTCTCTAATCTACCACCGAAGAAACAGAGACCTACAAAGCGGCTGAGACTAACGCTTTAGCTTGATGTTTCGTCTTCTTTTAAAAGAATTAAACACATATATTAACAAAATCTTGGTCTTTGTTATCTATGATGTCTAAATATGGTATGACAAAATTACAAGACAAGACCAAAACCAATACCACCTACACCCCACCGCTTTTACATTGTCTTACTTTAGCGCTACACCTCAACACACTTATGAGTCATCACCCCAGCCAGTCAAAATCAATAACCCCCACACTCTCACTTAAAAATCCCTTAGTAACCTTCTAACCCGCCATTATCGATTTGTTATATATATTGTATGTATATATGTATAAACAAACACACCAACACACAATACAACAACACATAACAATTAAAATACCTACACAAAAAATGGTATAGTCAAGTCTCTAACACTGCACTCCTCCTCTAGGCGCTGGCCCTAGTATAGTGACACGGCCCTTTCACTCCCACCTCTCGAACTCTAACACTTCGTTCCCACCTCTCGCTGCTGGTCCTGCTATAGTCAAGTCTCTACCCCTTCACTCCCACCACTCGATGCTGGACCTGTTATAGTGACGTCTCTAACACTTCACTCCAACCTCGCAATGCTTGTTCTAGTATAGCCAAGTCCCTAACACTTTACTCCCACCTCTTGAGGCTAGACCTGGTATAGTCTCTAACACGTCACTCCCACCTCTCGAGGCTGGCCCTAGTAAAGTCTCTAACACTTCAATCCCATCTCTAGATGCTGTCCCTGGTATAGGCAAGTCTCTAGCACTTCACTCCTGAGTCATACACACAACCACCAGCTACACCCCACCATACATCGTCACACGCGCCAGCACAAACAGGCTTCACTCGCTTTAACACACCGCTTATACATTGTAGCCGTATGGCCGGCACGACCGTAGTAGTGAGGTTAGACGTCGCCCTACAGCACCCATAGACCAGATAACACCTCTTTGTCAATAAAAATATAAAATGTATCTAGTGTTTTCTTTTATATTTCTATATACGAGTATATATATATATATATATATATATATATATATATATATATATATATATATATATATATATATATATATATATATATATATATAGTCTAACTGTTGTAATATATGTTGTAATATATGTATAACTAAATATTGTCTACCTGTTGTAATATATATATATTGTAATATACGTAAATATTGTTTAAATATATATGTCTAATTGTATAACTAAATATTGTCTTCCTGTACAATAAATATCCTCTAAATATTGTAATATATGTAAAACTATTTTGTATAAACAACAACACACTACCAGGACAACAGGGCGCCAACTGATCGTCAGAGGAAGTCACCCCGGCTAAAATATATCGCTATATAAAAAGTCGTGCGCCAACGCCTGAAATCGATCGGAGTATTTCCTTATATAAAAGTCACGCGCCAACGCCTGAATCCTACCTGTTTTGCGCTTTGTATACTCCTATCTCTTCAGGGGCGCATTCCCAAGGTCAGATATGACTGAAGGAGGCTACGACTAATTTGACTTTTCATTTTTGTAATCTCTATTATAGCGTCCGATCAGCTGATCGGTGTCAGCGTTTTCTTCTCGAGGCAAAGTTACCGGGTTGCGGGATCGAATCCCGGAATCGGTCACGCCCTGGTCGCCCAGTTGAAAATGGGTATTTTACTCTGTTGGGTTAGGGAACGCAAATGCAGCAAGGAAGGACATTGGTGACCCCACGTCATAAAATAAGCTGGACCTAGAATGTTGAAGTCTTTAACACTTCATTCCCCTACGGCAGTTTCTACCATTGGTGAAGACAAGGTGATATTCTGTCACCTTATCTTTTCATACTCTTCATGGACGATGTCATCAAGGCATGTAAGGAGAGAACAAGAAAGTATTCAGTGGGGTACTGGAAGATGAGACAGGTCGGTATTTCAGAGCTGGCATTTGCTGATGATGTTGCCCTGATTGCTAAATCAGAGGCACATCTCCAATCCAACCTGCAAGTCTGGAAGGAAGAGCTGGAGAAGAGAGGGATGGTCATAAGCAGGTCTAAAACAAAATCCATGGTGATATCACGAGAAGAAAGAAGACATCAGATTAAGCTGGGAGAACAGTCCTGGAGCAGGTCGACCACTTTAAATACCTCGGAGCTATTATAGACCGAAAGGGAGGCATCAAAGAAGATTTGGCCACTCGAAAAGCAGCAGCTGGGAGACTTTTTCAGGCCATAAATCGAGGATTCATCAGCAAGAGAGACGTTGGTAAGAAAACGAAGATGGCTGTATACCGCTCCACCTATGTCCCAGTCTTGACATATGGATGCTAGTCATGGGCAATGACTACAACCCACAAAAACCAGATCCAAACCTCAGAAATGAGGTATCTGAGGAAGCTGGTTGAAGTAACAAGAAGAGACATGGTCCGCAACCAGACGATACGTCAAGGCCTTAAATCCCACCCCCTGCAGACCCAAGTAGAACAGTCCCAACTAAGATGGTTTGGCCATGTCTGCAGAATGGGAGAATATCGGCTACCACGACAAGCATGGGAAACAAAGAGCCAGGGATCCAGACCCCCAGGACGACCCAGAGTCCGCTGGGAGGACAACATTAGACAATCTTTGAAGGACCGAGGACTAGAATGGAACCAGGCCAGGAGGAAGACAGCCGATAGGATAGTCTAGCGCTCTCTCTTTCAAACCTCTACACCTCACGGTAGAAGGGGAACGACTAAGTAAGTAAGGGTTAGGGAACGCAAATGCAGCAAGGAAGGAAATTGGTGACCCCACGTCATAAAATAAGCTGGACCTAGAATGTTAAGTCTTTAACACTTCATTCCCCTACGGCAGTCTCTACCATTGGACTACCGTTACCATTTTTTAAAAACCTCCTATTAGCTTTGGAGCGTCCGATTGGCCATGCGGTTAGAACGTTGTCCTCTCGCTGAATAATTACCTCTTCCGGGATCGAAATAAAGTGGAGTCACGCTCCAGCCGACACAGCTGATAATGGATACCCGACTCTATTAGGTTAGGGAAGGCAAAGGTAGCGAGGAAGGGAACTGGTCGCCCCACCTCAAAAAAAAAGCTGGACATAGTTTGGAAATAATCTCTAACACTTCACTCCCCTATGACTGTATCAGCAATGGGACAACCTTGAACTTTATTATAAGTTTGACTGCAGCCTCCTTCATTACTTACACAAGATCGTTATTGGAGTCTTCCTATCTATGGATGGATAGAATGAAACAAGTATTACTGCTTGCAGTCTTGAGAACACTTCCTGAGAGGAAGGAAATTATCAAACAAACACAACGTGCGTATTCAATGTCCTTGACAAGTTGTTCAGGAGAGAAAAATTAACATTGAAACGTACACAGACAATAATGGTGGTGCTAAATTACTTCTGAGCTATATACGGATCTATTTTCGATCAACAGATTCTAAACATACATTCTGCCAATGGCGTTGAAGCCATATAAGAGTTATTGCCTTTCGTCGGTTTGTTGGATAAAAGCAGTGGCGACAATTAATACAACGAGTTTATCATCATCTTTAACATCTAACTAAATTATCGCTGTTTTGGTTCGGGTCCTATTTATATCTTGATTTTATTGCACTTTATTTGTCTGTGGTAGTTTCTGTTGTTTTGGCGTATTTATTGCCTCTGTCTTTTAACGAGTTTGCTGTTTTAGTCATTGTGAGACTGTACGTAATGTTCAGTTACCTCAAAGCTGTGCGCTTGCGCGGCCGTGCTCATAATAATTTTCTATGTTTTTTATGTTCCGCACTAATACGTTTTGTTTGCGCGATCAGTTTCTTTCTTACGGGTGCCTACCATTTACTTATGTAAACAAATTTTTTTTTATAATTCACAGCCCTCAGATTGTTTTCCTCGTTTGTTGTTTTTTTTCCCTGTGTTTATGCACAGTTTGGAAGGTCGATGTACTATGGTCGCAGTGATTCTCAAACTAAAGGTATCCGAAACTTCATATATTAGGGGGTCCTAATGACGTTATACTCTCCTCTAGTCTCCCGGGTAGTGAGATCGGATGCCTAGCCTTCTCGGATAAAGGCGAAAAAATACGTTAAAAATCCCACGGCAGTTGGAAATCGTAAAGAGTAGGCATTAAGGCCGCTGCCCTGGGAATTTTTGAAAATTAGAAACCTACCCGTCACAAAAATATTTATAGAGTTTGTGATTCCTATATACACATAGTGTATTCTCGCCGATGCTACGGAGTTCGTGCACTGTGCTGATATTCTCCTGGTGTGATCTAATAGAGGAGATCGGAGCACTGACGGAGCTGTCCGTGTGCAATGAATAGTCCTTAAAACCAAACCAAACCAAACCAAACCAATCATCTATTGTTGCAGTAATCACACACTTCGTAAAGGTACCTAGCTGTCAACGGATTTACTTCCTTTGCTCTGCATTGATGGTCCAACAGTGGCCAAAATTCAGAGTATCTACTGAGGGTCCTCAGAGGTATCTACCTTTGGCTCAAGATTACTCTTGACAGAGATGTGAATTGAAGAATGGTGCTTCAATTCTAGGGAGCCTCATAGGAATTTAAAGAAATCAAGTACTACGGCTGATAGGATCTAGGCCGTGTAAACTTTTTATCTTTCCTGACCTTCTATAAGTTAAGATTTTGCTCGTTCTGATGATTTAACAGTAAAATATGACTTAAATAGCTCTGTTATAAGTATTTAAAATGGCTGAATCATACGGGTGCAGTTCGCTCAAAATGACTAAATCAACTATAAATTTGTATAGTTACAGATAACAAATTTAATAATTAATTATCATTAACAATTGTAAAATAAATAACGGTGGGGTGAATTAAGATAGTCTTTAAAAAAAAGGTCAAAATTGCAGGAGCTTTGCCAGGCTACTGAATATGAGTTGGGATTGGTTTCTTTCTACCCATTAAATAAAATAGGTTGCTTTCGAGGAATTTCGTCGTAAGAGCTTTAATAAACAACTATGCAACACTGTCCTGGTAACTGTAAAAGACAGATTGAAGAAGAAAATGATCCAGCCCTTTTGCTTAATCGCACTGTTATGTACAGAATATCATGCGGCTGTTGCTATTTTAACTGCAATGAAGCACGTTATGTGTTAGGACAACTGGCAGCGAAGAACTTCGTCAATGAAGCACATTACCGATCATATGCGCTTTATAGTTCTCCAAAGCCACATTTTATGAAGCACTTGATAAACCGGTCCCTTTTTTCAAGAGAAGTCCAAAAATTAATAGCATCTTTGAGTCTTTTCCAATTGCACTTCTTGTTAAGGAACTAGTATGTAATCACGCTGGCAGGTGTATCTCTCAAGTTATTGCTATTGTTGATCAGAATCGACACCATTGCACTCCAGGCAAACCCACAGGTGCTCAGTCTCCCTCAAAAAATGTCGAAGGATATGAATGCTAATTGTTCCTGTTGCGCGCTGGTTGGATACTCGCCAGATGCATTCATCATACGTCCATCCCTGCTACTCTTATGTTTGATGCTAAATTCCAGCAGTCTTAGCCTTGATAGTTCATCGATTGCAGTGTCATTCTCTAATAAGCGGTTATTAACTGCCCTCTGTATGCCTCAATTATCCATATCTAGTGTCCTCGCTGTGGGTGCTCTTGGAGCTAATCTGTCAGCTCTTTCATTGCCGCGTACCCCTGCATAACCAGGACAATAGATTCACACCAATTCTTGAAGATTCGAAGCTTTTATGAAAGTTTTCCATTCATGGCGTAGCATCCATTTTGAACCTTCCATAGCATGGACTGACACAACAACTGATGATATTTCTGAAGTTGCTCGTAATAAATTATTTTCTTTTGTTTTGTTTTTAGAAAGATTTCTTTTCTATTTCACAAAACTTACAAGATTTCTCATTTGAAAAAAAAGAAACTGGTAATGTTGGCAGCAAGATAAAGCACCTTGCACATATGCCGGAAGAGCATTTTAAAAGAATATTTAGTTCATCGGTGCTTGAAGTTGATATTAGTTCTCAGTAAGAAAATGAATGTCGGGGGGAATGGAAAACTTCGAGCAAATTACTTCGTTGCTTTTCAGTAACAATGCTTTAATACGTTATCTGGCCTCCTTGACACAAGTGCTACAAGTCATGCATCAAGTGTTGATTGTGAGAGACGTTTCAATCTGATTAATAAAATTATAACAAAGATCAGAAACTCCGTAGAAGCTGACCATTTTGATAATCCCATGAAATTTAAACTGTATTTAACTTTTGAAAAAGCAGTTAGTTTAAACAGTGTATATTTTACTATGGAAAAGTAAATACAAGCAAACACCTAGTACCTGTGAACAGACAAATGATGTCAAATAATACAATTTTAAATATCACGAATGTCATGTAAGGTCATGGAAAGATCTTGACCTGATGGCACGGGACAGGAAGTTTTGTGAGGAAGGCATATTCTAATTGACGAGGTGAAGAATGATGATGATGATAAATGAATGACTGAATGAATGAAAGATGCTATTTCACGTTTTTAACTATCTTGGTCACGTACTTCTAAAATATCTTTTTAAATATACCGTCTTCTGTATTTTTATCATTGCTACAGAATTACTTTAAATTAGTAATAATTGCTCACATTTTAAGTAACAGTGCATCTTATGTTACAAATGATTATTGGCCTGCAAGTTTCTAGAACTGTTAC
This sequence comes from Oreohelix idahoensis, assembly GCA_024509875.1. Classification (NCBI taxonomy): domain Eukaryota; kingdom Metazoa; phylum Mollusca; class Gastropoda; order Stylommatophora; family Oreohelicidae; genus Oreohelix; species Oreohelix idahoensis. The sequence continues at coordinate 74,005 of JAMPIV010008624.1, read as the reverse complement.
ATTGTGTTGTTATAATTAGGATTTTAATTGTGTTACTGCACAACTGTGCACTCACATCTTGTAAATGGAAATTTGTTGCACACTGGCTAAAAATTGTTGCATACAAGCGCTCAAATGTAGGAGGGAACATCGGCTACGTAATTTTCTTTTGAGGCTTGATTTTGTGTACATTGTTCATCTGTTTATCAACAATCTAGTGTTGTTTAAATAATGAGGCTAAAAAAAATTTCCTTGTTTAGACTGTCCTGCGCAAGGTAGCCAAATTTATGCTAGGTCTTTCTTTTTTCTCTCTAAAACTAGTATATAGTTCTTCTTCAGGTTTTGCTTAATTTCATTCTTTTCCTCCTCTTTGTTGAAGCTTCATCTCTGGCTCATGTGAATATTGTCCTATATTTTTGGGGGGAAGGGAAGGGGGGGGGGGGGGGGGCTATCTTACTCTGTTATGTAATGTGTCTCTGTCTCTCTAACGCACACTCTCTCTCTCTCCCTCTGTATGTGTTTGTGTGTCTCTCTAACTTCTGTAAACATTCCTTTGTATCTCTGCGTACGAATGTGTGTATTTACCTATGCCCGTGTATATCTATCTGTGTATGTATTTACGTTCCCAGGTTTCATTTATAAATACTCCAGCCGTCTTACTTTCACCTCCTCTCTGCATCATAACTTTTTTTGGGAGTTTTGTCACGTTTTGGCAAGATGACGCGCTCCGTTCAACCTAGACATAAGGTCCGTCGGTCACATTAAGGCGCATGTCCAAATATCTGTATAAAAGACTTTGTAATCTCTGCACTTGTTCTTGGTTTCCATTCCATTCTTTTCGACTGGCCATTTTTTCCCTATACAGGTTTTAACGAAAGTATCACCAGGGATCTCAATTTCCGGGTCGTATAATTTTTATTTTTAAATGTATTTAACTTAGTTCTCTCTTTCTGTCTGGTTGAATTGTTTATATGTGACGAAGGCCTTGCGGCCGTAACGGTGGGAACTCTCTTTGTCCTTCTTAGACGCATTACCATTGATAGTCTACCGTCTGAGCCCTCTGTTTCAGTTGCAGGTCTCCCAATTCTTTCCACCCCACTCTTGTGGTGTTAAGTGTTGATGAATCTTATTCACAGAGCTTCCATGGCTTGCGTCAGGACATATTTCTTCAGGATTCCTTCAACACTTTTTCTTTATCTTCCTATTGCGTACTTTTGTTTGTCGTGGAAACCACGTTTTTACCGTTGGAAGTTTATCAGAACAGATGACGTCGCTGCATTATAATAAGGTGTTCAAGCTTATTTAAAATCTATTGTCTGTCTATCCTATATCCTATATATACAATCCCAGCTTTTTTCTGTCAGTGCGTAACGCTCCCTAAAATAGTAACACTCGCCAAAGAAAAGTGCGCAAAGAACGGTGTGCATGCGCCATGTGAACGGTGTGCGTGTTCAGACTTTTTTTTTAACCTCGGATGTAAAACAAATATTTTGGTTTTTTAATACTCTCCCGAAAATAGTAACACTCGACAAAGAAAAGTGCGCAAGTGTTTGGTGTGCATGCGCCAATAAAATCTAACATGTTCAGACTAACACGAACGAGCCAGTCTTCTCTCATGGAAATCTGTACGTCGCACTGTCTCAATCGAGAAATCCCAACAATTTAAAAGTACAAATTAAAAAAACAGAAAATCAAGGTGCTCTTTTGATGAAAAATCGAATGTTCACAAATAACATTGTTTTTCCGAAAGTATCTGAATAATTAAAATTGCAGTTAGGTATTGGTGCTTTTGAATTTAATTCCCGTCTTATGACGGGCTTTTACAAGTACACTAGCGTAGTCATAAATGATGTTGTTCCCACCAACGTTCCCATTTCTTCGGTTCTCATTCTGTCTCTTATGTACAAACTCAGTTCCACCTGACATTCCTTTTATGACAGTTAATGAAGTGTATAACTATCTTATTGGCCTTAAAGATAATAGCTCATCAGGGCTTGACGGAATTAGTAATCGAATACTGCGTTACGCCGCACCAGGTATTAGTGATTCACTAACTTATATATATAATCAATGTATCGCTAAAAGTTATTTTTATTCGGCCTTTAAGATTGCCAAAGTATATCCTCTCTTCAAACCTGGCTCGTCAGATAACAGTAACCTTGGTAACTATAGACCAATTTCTCTTTTATCATCGCTTTCTAAACCGCTAGAAAAACACATACATAAAGCAACACTACAGTACCTAGTTAGCAATGACTTGCTAATTGACAGTCAGTCAGGGTTTAGACAAAAGCATTCATGCCACACAGCTCTAACTAAGATGATAGACAACTTGCACCTAAACATCAATAACGATAACATATGTGGAGCAATCTTTGTAGACTTTAGGAAAGCATTTGATATGTTAGATCACGCTGTTTTAATAAGACAATTAGAAACAACGAAAGTTAACTTTAAACTAGTGACATTACTTAAATCATTCCTGTCCGACAGACAGCAAGTAGTGGGGTACAATAACTCCTTGTCAAGCCCAACTATTATTGACACCGGTGTTCCTTAGGGTTCTATTATCGGCCCTCTACTTTTTTCCATTTACATAAATTACCTTCCACTACACATCAAGCACTCATCCTGCGATTATTTGTCGATGACTGTACCATTTATACTAGTGATAAAAGTTGCAACACGCTAGAAATATTATTACAAAGCGACACAGACAATCTTATTAAGTGGAGCAATGAAAACTGCATGCAAATAAATATCATTAAAACAAAATGTATGATAATATCAACTATACAAAAATTACAAAACTCACTGAAAACAACACTTCAGCTCTACATTGAAAATGTAAATGAAAATACAACACTTAGACTCATAATTGACCAACATTTAAGTTGGAATTCGCATGTACAAGCACTGACCAAACAAACGGCACAAAAAGTTTACCAGTTAGCTAAAATTAAACATTTCCTAGATGAGGAGACACGAACAATGTTCTATACATCCCAAATACAAACACATCTAGACTATTGTTCTACAATTTGGGATGGCTGCACCGTGTCCAACACTAAAAGGCTCTATTCATTACAAAAACGTGCAATGCGCCTAATTTCAGACAAAAACCTCACATAGTGTGTAGATCCATATACATATCTTAACATATTACCATTAGGAAAGCGCCTTCTCTTCAACAAAGCCAAATTTATTCACAAAATCTTGTCACAGAATGCTCCAACGTATCTGTGGCCTATTTTCAAATACAGCGGAAGACGCAGTCAACGCTTAAATAAATTACACATGCCCAAGCCTAGGCTCGACTTTTCAAGAAAGGTTTAGCTTTTTCTGCTGCTCATCTGTGGAATAATCTTCCACACGACTTAAAAAAACACTCTTAGTCCATATTCATTCAGTAACAGACTTTTCATATACATCATGAGTGCAGACTATATGCCACCCTAATTTAGTTATGTTCTTAAATAATTACATAACATCATATGTAGGTTTTAAAGATAATTTTGTCCTGTTTAGTATTAATTATGATAAGGTACTGTAAATCTGTGTAACTGTTATTGTACTGTTACAATGTTGGGATTTTATTTTATTGTAATTTATTGTTATTTTATTATTTAAGTAATGTTTAAATCATGCATTCACTAACACTTTCAGGCTAACACGATCTGTTAGGCAGGGGTGTTAAGATACATGTGAGAATAAATGGATTCAGTATGGAAGATGAGAGAAAGGAAGGACAGAATGTTAGACGGGTTGCGTGCCCAATTCTAAACCCTTTGAAAATAAAGTTCGTTCGTTCTTAACGAACATTAGTGGCTGTTGTCAGGAATCATCCTTTACCTTTTCTCTCCCTATGGATCATGCAGCCACCACTGCAGCTGGTCCTCTTGCACCACGCCTGCATCAAAGCATCACAGTGATCGTGTAGCAATGATTTCTGAAGCAACTACTATTACAGGCTGAGGTTGGCAGCCCCAAACACAACTTCATATTGGTCATCTCATAGGACATGCTTGAGGGGGCAGTGAGTATATTCTTTCTGTGTCTACTGAAATACTCCAAGGAACAACATGGGGCATTCTCTGGAATATCAAGTCATAAATTGTGATATTCCTCTTTTGTGTTGTAGATAATGATTATTCAATTAAATGTGTTCCCCTTGTCGGTTTTATTTTTGCTTGCTGGGTATTTGTGTAGGTAAAGGATTCAGTTACATACCCATTGAGGCATATGGGAATATGGTGTTAGACCACTATTTTCTCGATCATACGGCATACTAGAGGTGATGTTGTCAGCATCACGCCGGCCGCCTATAGCCTTTCCAGAGTTGCTCTGGTATGGGTTTGGTTTTTAAACCCTGCACTAGAAAACTGGTGTTTGTCGTGTGCAAGGGATACCCGGTTCAACCCTATGTGGGTTATAATTTGGGTATACAGTGTTCATCATTCTATATAGCGCATTACATTGTTGTTTTTCTTGTGTGTTTGCTCTTCTAGGCTGTAATTTATCTGCCGTTTGTTGTGGCATTGTTCAATGTCTATGGTGTTTGTAATGTATCTTCTTCCATGATACTAGATGGCTCTCTCTCTCTCGCTATTGACATCTTTTGAAATGTATCTGCTGGGCTTTTGTTAGTTTTACATTGGTAATTTGTTTGTTTGTTTGTTTTTTTATATTTAATTCTTGTACTGATAGTGTATGGACATTTTTTGTTGTTTGTTTTGTTTTTGTTTTTCCTTGTCATTCTAATTTGTTCTGGTTGTTATATGTTGGTTCTTGTTTTGGTAATATAACATTTTGTTATGTTGTGTAGCTCCCTGGGTAGGTGAATTTTTAGTACAGTTTCTAGTGATGGTGATGGCGAGTTTTGTGTTCTCAAGTATTCCATGAGGGGTTTTCTGTGCTGTTCATATTTCTTGCATGTTAGCACATAATATGCTGTGGTGTTTTTCTCCAGACATGTTACACAGTAGGGTTCCTCTGTCATGAAATAGCCTGTTCCTAGTTGAAGTCTAATCAGTGTTCTAGTTGCTGTTACCCAAATCATGAGGCTGGGTCGACCCCGGAGCTGTTTGCGGTCTGACAAATCCCACCTCAACTGGAGACCGAGCTGGGGATGTTTGTATGTGGGTTTTTAAAATATTTTTAGCACTCGATAATAATCTGTTTCTGCTTGCTTGGCTTTACCACAGCCTCAGCATCTGCACTTCGTTACCAGAGATTGTCTTCACGGCTAATATTATATGTAACGGACCTATGGCAGAAAACCACACCACTGCTCACTAGCATGGACAGTTACCTATTAGTGAGTCATCTTCCCACGTGTGCAGCCGATCTGAATAGGCGAATTTGTCAATTCGCTTGTCAATAATTTGACAGAGATATATTATCTCGATGATTCTAGAGAAATATAGAAACAACGAGTAACTTTTCCTAGTTGAGTAAGCGCAATGCATGACTTTATTTGATCTCTTTCCCGTGGTTTATGCCGATCATGGGATAACTCACGTTCGTGCATTGGAATGTGTTCTTTGATGCCGTTTCAGTATTGCGCAAGAATGCATTAACTCTTTTTATCTCCTGTCCTGATGATCTTCGGCATAAATTCCTTAGCTTCAACACATTCCTGTTTACGTTCTAAGATTTCTCTGTCTATCATTAATCCTACAATCCAGGTAGATTTGCTATCTATACCTGGCTGGTTAATTGATTCGTTCTAGTTCACATGAGTCTATTGCTGATTGTATCGGGTTATTTTATGTCGACGTTTTGTCAAAGGCGCTTAATGAGAGATATTTACAGTTCCTCTGTTAGTGTATTAAGAGTTGTCAGCATTTCAGATCTGTCCAGAAAAACAGCTTCCAAACTACTGTCAAATATCCCCAGTTTGTTTATCAGAGAAAGCGTTCTGGCACCACTTGCTGATTTCAAGAGTCAACGAGGGTGTAATTAGCCTCACAGACAGAAATTCACATCCACATATGTATATTGTGCATAGCTAGTGGTCATTTAAGGAAGACTCCAGATATTTAGCTTGTTGAATAGATGGTATTTCATTCTGTTGTGCTTGTTAAAGAAGCATCCAGCGTTGTTCATCCTATTCTTAATGTTCTCATCTGTTCTTTTCTGGGCAAGATTCTTCTCCTAGGTAAGACAATTTCTCCGTCATTTGTGAAGGCAGTTCATTATAAGTGATTGCTGTGCTCTGTTTATTATTTATTGTTGTGTTTTTTTTTAATCTGATATTACGTGCAGTCCTATCGCTTTGTTCTTCTGTTTTGTAACAGCCTGTTTGAGTTAGCATATATTATTGTCTGTGGACTAGAATGCAGTGTCACCTGCCAAGTCCGTGATCTAGAGCGGAGGTTCTTAGCCTTTCTTGTATGGACCCCTTTGTCAGGTGATGGCTACGGACCCCTTTGACTGTCAGATGAAGGCTACTGATCCTTTATTAGACACACAAAAATGTACATAGACGCATAATTAAAATGTTGCAGTTCAAATAATGCATTCTATTGCAATGAAAAATGGTTAAGCTTACATATAGTCATACAAAAAATAAAAATAAAAAATTGTGGAAAAAAGAATATATTTCTGTCACAGCAAAAATCTATGATAATTTTCATAGTAAACATTTTGTGAAAATAGTATTCAAATTTGTAGGTTATGTACGCGGACCCCTAGAATCCATTCATGGATATGACAAGGCTTCCCAACATGTTTCGGTCCCAGTACCCCCTTGGTTTTTAGCAAACCTTCCCGTACACCCTTGACTTTTAGCAAATCTTCCCGTACACCTTTGGCTTTTAGTAAACCTTCCCATACACCCTTGGCTTTTAGTTAACCTTTCCGTACCCCCTTGGCTTTTAGTAAACCTTCCCGTGCACCATTGGCTTTTAGCAAACCTTCTCGTACACCCTTCGCTTTTAGCAAACCTTCCCGTACACACTTGGATTTTAGCAAACCTTCCAGTACACCCTTGGCTTTTAGTGAACCATCCCGTAGACCCTTGACTTTTAGTAAACCTTCCCGTAGACCCTTGACTTTTAGCAAACCTTCCCGTACACCCTTTTCTTTTAGCAAACCTTCTCGTACACACTTGGCTTTTAGCAAACTTGCCCGTACCCCCTTGGCTTGTAGCAAACCTTCTCGTACACCCTTGGCTTTTAGTAAACCTTCCCGTACACCCTTGACTTTTAGCAAATCTTCCCTTACCCGCTATTCTGTTTGAGAGGAAATACATTCTAACAGCCTTTTTCAACCTTTTTATCCTCAAGGAACCCTTGACATAATGTTCAGGTCTCAGGGAACCACTGCATAAAGATTACAACATCTACAGCTGTCAGTACCTTAGTGTGATCAGTTTGTTGCATAAAGATTACAACATCTACAGCTCTCAGTACCTTAGTGTGATCAGTTTGTTGCATAAAGATTACAACATCTACAGCTGTCAGTACCTTAGTGTGATCAGTTTGTTGCATAAAGATTACAACATCTACAGCTCTCAGTACCTTAGTGTGATCAGTTTGTTGCATAAAGATTACAACATCTACAGCTCTCAGTACCTTAGTGTGATCAGTTTGTTCCATAAAGATTACAACATCTACAGCTCTCAGTACCTTAGTGTGATCAGTATGTTGAAAAAACTTCTTATAAATTCACCAACACTACTACTTTTTGATTATTTAAATAGAATAATATATTTTTTTAACAAAATATTCCCCTTACCCTCTTCAGAAGCTTCTCGTAACCTTTGGGGGGTGGGGGGTGGGGGGGGGGGCACGCGTACTCAAGGTTGGGAATACCTAATACAGAGAAACGGTTCAGTGATCGTCACATGCAAATCCTGTTTTGTTTTGGTCATTTTCCGCATTCACAACGATTATTAAAAGGCAAATCATTAAAAAATAGCAGGTGCTGTTCCTGTTATTAGTGTGCGCATTAATTTCATGTCAGAATTCCGTTCTGAGCGGAACTACATACCGAGTGCTGCGGCTTTACACTTTTATTATTGTATCATGGTGAGTAGCATCAAAAGTTTGATGTCTATGTAAAAAAGCCAGCGCAGTGACCTACCAAGTGTCACCACGAGGTGATACATTAGAATATTATTATAGGAACTAAATGGAGGTTATTAAGTAGTATATTCTTACCAATCATTTGCTGTCAGTGTCAAACATGGTCCTTGACCAAAGGACAAGAAAGGAAAACCCCATCCTGAGAAACTGATGCATTAGATAAACCAGTAATGTTGCCAGGAGAGGCAGAAGTAGAAATGACCACAACAGACGAAATATTGGAACTACCTTCTGCATCAAATATATAGAAAGACAGAAGATTAAGTGGTCTGGTCATCTCATGTGAACGGAAGCTCGATAAATGACCACTACGCGACTACAGCAGTAGAAGATCTGGTTTCATTATGTAACAGCTTCCGACAGATAAAAAAGGTGTCTGTTAGTAGCGAGATGAGTTGTTTGAACAACGGCATAGAGCGAAAACCCAGACGTTGGTCGGGAAAGATAGATAACAACCGTTTTGTTCGTGAACATGGATGAAAGAAATGTTGGGTATTCCAGTATGAATACCAGATGGTATTTGGAGATAGGTGTACGTTCTTAAACATGACGTGCCCGAATACACGGCCGATTTCACTGCGATATCGGAAGATATCAATTAAAGAGATTGACACGGAAAGTGATGTAACACTTCTGGCGGATTGACTTTGTCGTAATAATCAACTACGTGAAAGTAACATCTTGAAGAAGATTATCAGTGATAGATATGTGAAGTAGTGAGTTGGTAAACACGATAGCCAACTACGGAAGTGGGAAGACTTTAGTACCACATTCAGGCACGTATTTGAAAGTGGTTTGGCATTCGAGATGCTAAGATAGACTGTGTGGCCGGGTAGGGTAGTGGGGGTTGCTGTTTAAATCGAGAGTATTAGATTTTGATGACTAGCTAGCCTGCTAGAGGTGATGATTGCTCTCTACAGACTTACAGGACTTAACCAGGTTCGGGGATAATCCTCTAAGGTGTTGTGGTTTGTGAGCAGTTAGTAAAAATTTATAAGTTTCTCAACAGACATTCCCTCCTTCCATTCATGGTTAAGGCTTAGCAATCAATTTACGACCTCTTTTTGATGTCAACGTTTTGTTTAATAATCATAATATGTACATGATGGCGTGAAGTTATAAACATGCATTTTTCATTCATAATATAAAATGCAAGTCGCTCTCAATGATCTAGCATGGGGAATCGACACTTGTATGAATCAGGCTTATTCAACTCCTGTCTACTTTTTCTTTCCAAATACCAGTTTGCGTTGATCCAATTACATATAAGCTGTTCTACTTCGGCCAGATTAATGCATTGTTCTCAATGGGTTACGTTATATGCTCATGCTCTGCAATTTGTCAATTGGTACTTATACAGGGCAAATTTCATCATCTCTGCATTTTACTCATAGGTGCAACTTGCAGCCATAAATTCTTGTCTAAATCAGCAACAATCGTTGAATTTCTACATGTCAATAATTGTATAGTAATTAGTTCCTACTTACAGACTTCGAATATAGAGTTTAAATACACAAAAATGCACTTTGAAGAGAACATGCCATCATTCCTGGAATTTCTAATTCTTCAACTTGAATAACTTTCATGCAGTAAAACCACTGCGTTATCAGCACAAACTTGCTTGTCTCACTAGCTAGACGCGTCCTTTTCCACTAACTAGGCTGTTGGGGAAATTCGCGTCCCTTCTAAATTTTTCTGAGCTCACGATTGGATAAAAATCACGTGACTAATTTTGACATGTAACGCGACTCTATCCTAATTAACATTTAATCTATTTCTCGGAAAGTAGAAATTTATATGCTAATCTGGTTTTTATAGCCTGTTTCCAAAGGAACAGCTATGTACACGGCTACATATAGATCCCGGGGCTCCGCAAATGTATCCCGTAGGGAGACATTTGAGTACTATCAATAACAACAATTCATCCCCAAAAATTTCTAAGTTCAAAAAAAAATTCTGAAAAATTTAAAGTTCAAAAATTTTTCTAAGTCCAAAAATATTTCAGAAAATTTAACGAAATTCCTACATCTGGGCTCCTATGTCTATATGGGACTGTCGTCTATAAAGGGGCCTTATAGATGGACATCATCTCCAAAAAATTGCAAACTATCTTTCACATCAATACATATTTCAACCAAATTTACAAATTGGCAACACTGACCAACAAACTCTGCAAAACAATCATAAGGTCATCACCAAAAATGTGACGAGTGGCAACACTGGGAAATGAACAATAAAATATTTTATTTGCAGAACTTGGCTGCATTATCATAATCTATTACATTTCATTCAAAAATATAGTTGATTACATTCTCTTGGATATGGTGGGGGGTGTTATCTCTTTTCTGTTCCTGTTATTTGCTCCATATATAAGTCTGCAAGACTTAAAAAATCTTTTTTTTTTTTTTGGCGTACTTATTTATTCTATTTTCCAAGTACTCTGCAATATCCCAAGAAATGTCCAGGATCTCCAATTCCTATGGTAATGGCAATCCACTTTCATAAAATAGCCAATGTTCTCATGGGTACTCATCATGTTCCCTTTTTTTTTTTTTTTTTTTTTTTTAGTGCATGAGCCACTTGCTCATTATTACATGTAGAAAACATCTCTAGACATAATATGCATATTTATCAGACGATAATATAACTAGCATCATTTTTATAAGTAATCATTTTTCACAATAAAAGCATTAAAACCTCATGGCTTATCCTTATTTATTTATTTGTATGTTTCCTTGTTATTGACATTTTCCAAATGGTAAGTGTATAAATTCGTTCTAAGTCCGTCACTGTAGAAAAAATGTTCTATATTACATTCCTTTTTTTTTTTTTTTTTCAAACTATGTGATGTTTGTCTCTAATATCCGTACGTCTGGTGGTGATCCTGTCCATTAGTCAGTTATTTCTAATCATTCCTTCTTTTCTGTCAACACAGTATTTTTTTTCTGTGAACTCTTTCCTAGAAATATTATTTTATATATATATTTTATTTTTTTTTCAAAGGTCTTCTTTGACTTGCCATACATCAATTTTCAAACATCTAATTATTCAGCAACCAACAGACGAATGTGTTACTATCATATTATGAAATATAAGGGAAAAGGAAAATATAGTTTCAAATCATCATGAATTTTCTACATTGGGTTCTGTATTACTTTATTTTCCCTGTTAAGACAACTGCTTATACTCTTGACAATATGTATCCATGTTGTCACTCTCAGGGCATCCTTGTATACCGTTTATATTTGTCTCCTTTTTTTTTTCTTTTGTATAATACCAATGTATCATTTATGGTGTTCCAATATCATTGTATCCATTCTAGTCCTCCTGTTATCTTGAGAATTCATCCTTAGTAACTCCCTATGTACCTTATCTAGCAATACATTTTTCAAAAACACATCAAACAATTATTTATATAACAATCAACTGAGATGTAAGAACTTTTGACAATATGAGATGAAAAAAAATTTTGGGGTCATCACTCAAAAATGTGACATAGAGAGGAAGAAAAAAATATTCAATTGATCGTGAGGAATCTACAATATCCTTATAAGACAAAGTTCCTGGTACTCTGACTACTATTTATCCATTTTATTTCTGGTTATCCTTGCATACAGTGTACCATTTCCATTTTCTTTATAAGTCCAATTCATCGCTCATGGTGCTCCAATATTTACAAAGTGGATCCTTCCTATTCCTCTTATTCTGTACTGGAAATACATCCTTATTAATTGTCCATGTACTATATCTGCGAATATTTATCAACAATATATCAACTAATCATTTATGGAACCATTTATACAAATGTCTAGACTTTACCAAAACATGAACAAAAACATGTCTTTTTACATATGTGCAAAATTTCGACACCAACTCTGCCTTCGCTGGTCGAGGGTTAGTCAGAGTTATGTGGTGCCTGTAACATCCGCTGACTACAGCCAGATGGGTGACTTATGGTACTTATAATTCAAAAATCTCGTCCGTCAGTTATCTTAAGTGTGGGGCGGGGGTCTATTTCTTGGTATCCTTGACTAAGTTTGCTGCATTTCCAATCTAGGTATTCTTTTCTTATGTCATAATATCTCCATGATATATCTGTGACATGTCTGTCCTTGGGATAACATTATTTTTTTTTTCAATACCTTCAGGGTGAGCAAATCTCAGTACGTCCAATTTCATCAATCATTTATCTTTTTCTCTCCTGTAATTCTAGGTATGTTATGAGTATATTAAATCGTCAATTTATTTCAACTATCTTACAACATTCTGTAATTCGTGATAAGGAATAGTCATTTGTTATACAACCATGTTCATATTACAAAGGCAATGAGCAAAAAATCAAAGAGATATCTTCTCCGAAAATGCGGATGTATCTCTATTTCCTACCTCTGGGCGTAGTAATTATTCAGTCATTATAATTTTTTCTCCATTATTTAATCTCCATTTTGTGTCCTTAGTACCTGTGGTTCCATGAGATTATCATAATCTATTTGTCTCTTGTCTACTGACAATCCTTCAATAATGACTTCAAATATGGTCCTCATATGTGTAACAATCATCTGCTCTGATTTGTTCCATGTCCATGGTATTCATAAAATATTCCATTATCTCCTTGTCTTTGCTCGTATCCACGAAAGACTAAGATTATTGTTCCTCCAACGTTAATGTGGGGGATTTTGTGCATAAACATTTCAACAAAGTCTCAGCTGTGACAACATAAAGTTTCACCTTAATATAAAATGGCATTTTCATCATACATAACCAGTTGCTTCTTCATCTCATGTGTCATTAGTGGTTATCATCCGGTAATGGGTGTTCAATGTGGGTTCAGCATATACAAATGCTGTAAAGGGGTATTTGTGATAGGCAGTATCAACAAAATATTGTTGGAGTATCAGAGATCATGCTGGTGGGGTGTATGACTGGTATAGGGTGATTTATTTTCTCTTTTTCTTTTCTTTTATGTCGGCTGCTAACCTCAGGGCAGTCAATGTTTTACAATATTGGCTAATCATCATCAAAATGTGTGAGGGTGGCATATAAATAATGTTTTCTCTTCTCATTTTTCTGTTATGTTTTGTCTCTTTTCATTTTTTTCTTTTTCATTTCTTTTTTCTATTTCTCTTTTCCATTTCTTTTCTGTTTGTATCAAAAGTACGAAAAAATGATAAAAATCAATTCACTAAACACTAGATATACTATCAACATTTCTAATAGTAAATCCTAACCAATAGGGCTGCAAGTAATAGTTTAGGTTAGAATAAAATGAATGTTGTAGCAGTATCTGTTGTCCATAAGTGGCGAGGAAAGGGTACATCAAGGATCTCCTGATTACAACATGATTGTAATTCCAAGGAATGAATATGATTGGGATTGAAAAGATCACAAGTCTAGAATGTCGTCTCAATATAGTGGAATGGAAAAAATAGTAAGTTAAAGATGAGTAACAGTGGAGTGAAGAAAATCTTACTATAGAGAGTCAAGGTTGGGATATGGAATCTCTTTAGGAGAATGTTTAAAATCTTGACAGTACTAATATACATCTGGGTCTAAAATAATAATGTACATTTGACAAATAAATAATCCTGTGGAGAAAAATAGCATAACATGCCATACTAGTTTTGGACATGAATTAATATGCTGTTAACAGATGTCATAGTATGAACAGTATGATTGATCAAGGTGATAGTATAAAGAAGTTTAGCATAATATATCAAAGAAATATTAGTATGGGGTAAGAAAAACTACTGGTGTAAAGTGTCTGCATGAAAATGCACTAAGATGCAAAAATACAGGATTCTGGATCTGCAAGGACAAGAAGTCTGGTGAATGGAGCGTGGAATATGATCAGTTACAAAAGTGTAGATCCATGTTACAACAGAATAATGTGACACATGTGTTATAGGTAAGGTTGTGTAACATTCTAAATATTAAGAAAATGTCTGTAACTAAATAATGTCTGTAAACTCGTAACACCGTGTGTTATCAATTGTTTTATCATTTTTATTTCACAACACTATAATATGTCTAATGAAAATCCTCCGTGGGCTGGTCTTGATTTTTCTCTGGCATCAGTAGTGGTATGGCTGGGAAAAAACTTTCTGGCATAAAGTCATCTATAACTGTCAATCTGAACATAGTCTGAAACGAAAGTACATGTGAAAGTTAGTACATTGTTAAAAAGTAAGTGCACATTCGCGGTGACCGTACATGGGATGGCATGTACATTGAAGACTTGAGGGGCGTGTCTCAGCAAAGTTTCTCAGTACCAGGGTGTTATAACTGTATTTCTCATAGTCTCTGCCCGCTTGTTGATTTGTTTCTCCAATTCCCGCAACGCCATAAGGAAGGCCGAATTGGGATCATCCGGTGTGGTGGTGGTTGCAATACTGGGTATAGCGTTGTTGACAGTGGGCACATTACTGGAGATGGCGTTCTTGACAGGGTTGACAGTGGGTACAGTACTGGAGATGGCGTTGTTGACAGGGTTGACAGTGGGTACAGTACTGGAGATGGTTTTGTTGACGTTGAGAGGTTGATGGGCGACTGAAGAAAACGTCAATGGTTGTACTATAGCTGGAGGTGACATGACATTGACTGATTGTTGGGGCTCAGAGGAAATCAGTGATGATGGCAATGTAGCCTGGGAATGTGTGGCTAGAGGTGACATGACTGGCGGTTGTGGCAATTTTACAACTGGAGCAACAGGAGGCTCAGGAAAAAACGATTCAACTGTGGTGTGAACCTGTACTGGTGGGATGCTGAATATTGACTCGATACCACTATCTGAGTCTGATATACAGGACATTGTGTCGTCATCATGTACCTTGGAGTTTGGTACCAATAAGGTGCTATCTGCATCACTGGTTTCAATAGAACTGGCTGTATCAATGTCTGTTTCTTGTTCGTATAATTCTACCATTTCTCTGTCATTCTGTTCGTTGGGGTCTGACAAAGCTGTGCCGGGGTTGACACTGTAGTTTCTCATTTCTTGTTGCGTTTCGTCTTCATAAAGATTGCTGGTATATGGTTCAACAATCTGCTTGGGTATAGTTTCTTTAGGATCTGATTGTTCTGAACGAGCAATCTTGTTCTTGTGGTTAAAAGGTGACGTAGGAAGGTCTGTTTGTGTTGCTACACAAACCATCTGTTGCGTGGGGTAGTTTTCACTGGTATTGGAGGGTCCTTCGTTCGATTATTATCTTGGAACAAGGGTCAACGTTATATTGATTCATCATTTGTTGAATGTCCAAGAATACACTCGTTCCCTTCGGAGCTCATCAATATATATATACATATTTTTCTTATCAGAAGAGTTCTTCATTTGCATAATCAACAACATTGGCAAATGCAGCAAATAGCTGTAACGTATCGATGTGATAAAGTCCTCAATTCAGAGTCCATGAATTTATTTACAGTTCACACACAAGACATTCACGTAGGTATAGATTCATATATAGTCATTAGAAATTACATGCATAGTATTCATGTCCGTCCGTGTCAAAACAATATGTCAGAAGAACATCGTGGCTATATACGTGCGCTGTTGTAGTCAACAGCCAGAAATGAGCACATGAGTTCTTGACAGCTACAATTTGAATCATAATGCGATTCTCCTTCCATCATTTAGTTAATTTAATTAATCTCATACTTATATTAATAACCGAACTGACCCTGAGTTCTACATCGATTTATATATATATATAATATAGGCTATATACTCAGCCTTTTTTCCTTGGAAGAAATACAAGACACGACCTTCTTGCTTGACGGATAGCGTAACAAGGGCCATGTAACCAAGTCACCCAGCGTGACCTTCCCAACGCGAATGCGTCATAATCTCCGCATATATTTCGCGTTCAGTATACCGTAAAATATCGACATATTCTATAAATGTTAATGACCCCTAACGTTGCGCATGGCTAAACCCCAGCAGACGCCGTCATTTAAAATAACACCGTAACAGATTTCCTGTCAGACGGGGGAAAAAAAAATTCTATTAGATAGATTTTTTTTTTTTTGAATAATATTAATCAAATTATCAAAAATTTAACAAAAAACCGACGTATGACCTACGATGTTCTATCTAGAACAGTGTCGTGGTCATGTCAGTAATATCTTATAATAAAATCAACGTCATATCATACATATACCTTATATTAAACAAGGAAATGTCACTGTCACTAACTAATTAACTAATTAATTTGTTGTATGTATCGACTAACTAATAATGTGAGGTGTTATTAAAATTATTCTAACTAACTAAAATTAAAATAATTAATTATAGTATGTACGTATGGTACTAACTAATTACTATCTAATTGAAGAAAATGAGAAATAGTATAAGAGAGTAAAAGAAATAAAAATTGAGAAGTACGGACAATTAAAACCAAATATTAAAGTATACATTAAATTAGAATGCGTGTGAAAATGAAGTGTAAGGATAGATACCTAATTAAATTAACGCAATCAGAAGAAAAGAACAGAAAAAATTCATACATTTTAACTATAAATATGAAATGTCATAATGTAATATCTATTACCTTGATAATTACACTAATTAAAATATTAATTGGTGTGATATTATTTTGTTTCATCTTTTCTTAGTATATTTTATTTTTTTTTTATTTCATCACACTTTAACTTTATTTTATTATATATTAATTTAATAACTAGAAAATTTAACAATATCGGTCATGAAGATCCAATCGTTGTTATATCCTGTTGACTTGTATGAAAGTTCATTAAGACACAAGGTTCATATTATCGAATTATGATATGATTATCCAATCATCGTTAGTTCCTTTATTAAAACTTTGAATGTAATTGAATCAGTCGTCACAGTATATGTCCCTTCTACATCAGAGATTGTTCCTTTTTAACGGTTTTCAATCGAAATGAGTGATACGCAAAGTGGAAGTGAAGTCCAAATTTTCAAACGATCCGTAAAACTTGATATTTTGATCACGATAGTTTATTTCGAAATGTCCTTATTTAAGTAGGAAGTCCAAATGAAGTATTGTATATTCTGACGTGGCATTGATACAGTTCATTGCAAATGTAATGCTTGATTAGTCAGAAAATTTGAAATAGTAATATTCATTCAGAATCCGTAGGATGTCTGGACAACGTATCGGCTATGACGTTATCAGTTCCTGGTATTGACTGTATTTCGAATTCGTAAGGTTGCAACGTAATAGCAAAGCGTGCAAGTTTAGCACTTTTATGGTTTGAACGACGTAATGCTGCTACAGATTTCTGATCAGTCTGGATCAAAAATGGAGATCCCAGCAGAAATTTTTCTAACTTGGTAATTGCCCAGATTACGGAGAGCAATTCTCGGTCTACAGTCGAGTATCTAGTCTCCGGAGGTTTCAGCTTGCGTGAGATGTAAAGTACAGGGTGAAGGACTTCATCATGATATTGGAGTAGACAAGCCCCGAGTCCGTAATTACTCGCATCTGTACGTAGAACAAACTTTTTAGAAGCATCTGGTAATCTTAAAACAGGTGGGCATGAAAATATGTTTAAGATAGTGCGAAAAGTTTTGTCACATTCGTCTGTCCAATTTATCCTTACTGGCATGTTCTTCTTTAGTAACGATGACAGGACAGCCGTGATAGATGACAAGTAAACCTATGCTGTATTGGGCTGAGCATAGTTAATACCAATAACGATATTACTGTTTCTTGTAGGCATGGTAAAAAAAAAACAAATAAGACAGAAAACATGTGTACAAATTTAAAGATGTTAAGAATCAAAAATGTTTTTTTCGAGAAGAAAAAAAAAATCTATAAATCAATCTATATTAGGATAGATGATTAAGAAAGTCAAGAAATGATGACTGACAATGCTGAGTCATCAAAGATGTGACGAATATGGTTACAGTACCCTGTTATCTGCGTGACGCAGAATCAGGTATTAATTTCAATCTCAAAGAATGGTGCTGAAAATAAACACCATTATCACGCTCGATCACCATCCGAGCATCTTTGTTGTTACGAAATGTAACCATAGCTTCACCATACCTGTCATTGGTAGGTGACAACAACTGTACAAACATAACGTCTGCCGTGTCATTAAAGAAATTACTAAGTGCCTGCCATCTGGTACCTTGTGGCAGATTGCGCACTAACACGGTGCGGGAATATGCAACCTTCCCAATGTAAGTGGGATCAGTGTCACTAACGTGATAAATAGTTCTTCTATTTAATCTTTTGGATCTGGTAGTCTTTTGAGATGATGTCTCATAGTGATTGACATATTTATTTGTCATAATTTTATTAGTTAAGTTCATAAGAACTCCACCATCATTACCCTTGTTCGGTGCATCTTTTCTTTTCCCGTTTTCAACAATTTTATTCAGATCACTGTTAATATGATCCTGTCGCCAACATCTATCTTCCGACTTGGTGGCATTCTCTTGAGAAAAGGTATATCTGCCTCGAAATGATTTTCTAATCTTCCTAGGATGGGCTGGTAGTTTAGTATACTTTTTATCCTGTAGGAGAGTCTTATCCTTCTCCTTATCGATTTCCAGAATGGTACTGAGACTGAAATTGGAGAAAACTGTGCCACATGTATTTATTTTGTTGGCCCGTAATGTAGCTGTTGCAATGACAGCGTTAGCATTGCAATAAGATTGCACATTCTTTAATTCCCATTCCTCAATTTCATGTGGGGAACAATCCTTACTACCATGGATGCGTCCCAACATCAGATCTGCAATTGGATTCTGAAGCATGCATACCTTAACTTGTCCTGAAAAGAAGGGTGTATTAACATGGACAAGAGCTGTGGGGTAAAACTCAATAGTTCCCCCAAAAGTCATGCAACGGACATATTCCCCCGTTGCACAGCTAGGATGTACAAGCGACTGTCGCACTCCAATGGTTGTGGACCCCGAGTCTCTCAATACAGAAACTATAGAACCGTTCACTATCCCTCTGTTAAAAATCAGAGAGCCTGTTCCATCATTGGCTGCAAGACCTACTTCTGGTGGAATGTGTCCGCAGTTTAGCACTGTCTCCTTTGCCTTCTGAAAAATAAGATTGCATTGTGGGCAACTATTCGCCACGTTATAATTAATAGCAAAGCATGCAGCAGAAGAATTCATTGTATTATCGTTAGGTGGAACCTGAACCTTAGGGGTGATATCATTTGTAACTGCTGCCCCGGTATTATGGTTATAATGTGAAGATCCACGAGAATGAGAACGATTACGAGAATAATTAGTTGAATTATCCCGTTGTCGTCTATTGTAATTGTTATCTCGATGTCTCGAGTTATAATTATCGCTATTCTTCCAATTGTTACCATTATTATATTGATATGACCGATTATAACTTGAGTTACGTGGATTACTGTTGTATCTTGACTGAGGTGAATAATTTCTGTTTTGTTGTCTTCCTCTATTAAAGTTATTGTTAAAGTTATTCTGTCCCTTATGAAAATTAATGTCATAGTTTCCTTTGAATCTACCTCTGTCTACACTGTGTGTTCTTGGTTTGTTATTACTATGATATGCCATATTGGAGGCTACAGGAAGTGGTTCTCTTATCAACGAGCCAGAAATATTAGCATTCGGATGAGCTGTGCAGTAATTTAAAGAAATTTTTTCTAACTCATCAATAGATTCTGGTTTTCTTTCTTGCAGATAAGCAAAGAATGGTGGGCTGACAGAAGATAACACTTTATCCCTCAATAACAAATCGACTAACTTGTCGTAAGATTTGTTGACACCTGCCAGTTCAACCCATCTGTTAAAAGTATTGCGTATGTTAGCAATAAAATCCCGTAAAATCTTTATTATTATCTGGCAATAAACTTTTGAAACGTAATCTACATGCCTCTTCGTTCAAATGGAACCGACGTAATAACAAATTCTTAATGGCCTCATAGTCTGTGGCTAATGTAGGATCAATATTTTGTGCTGCACTTGCAGGTTCGCCATCCAGAAATTCCTTAAGTTTAAGTGCCCATGCAGTTTTGTCAAGGTTATTGACCTTACATATATCCTCAAAGCGCGCCAGCCATGATGATAGGTCATCCACGTGTAATCTGAATGGTGGTAGTTTAAAGTAATAATTGCCCTTAAGTCGGTTGGAAGAAGATCCCGATTGAGCATTATCATTTTGGTTTGCTGCAGCACCCTGCGAATTAAGTTTTGCTGTTTCCAATTTAAGCCGTTGCAATTCCATTTCTTGCTGCAATATGATTTCTTGTCGTTTCAATTTATTCTCTTCTTCAGTCCGTAGGATTTCATCTCTTGCTATCTTTCTTTCTTCTTCTTGTCTTAATTCTTCTCTCTCTGCTTTAGCAATAGCTTTTCTTTCCTCCTCTTCTGCCTTAGCAATAGCTTTCTTTTCCTCCTCTTCTGCCTTATATTTTGTAAATTCAGCCAATGCATAAGCCTCGAGAAGTTCTCCTTTTTTTTCCAAAATCCTTACCATTTTTAATAAAATAGTCTAAGTTAAGCATCTTGAAGTTAATTTATTTAAGTATTCAATTACTTATGTCTTGTAATCACCACTAGAATCTATGTCGATAATTATAATTACTCAACGAATGAATAATTAATATAAGAAATTGTAGTATTCACGTACTGTTATTTACAAGTTCCACAATCTATAATATTTTGTAAAAATATTATATATATATATATATATATATACCCGCTAATATCTATCATAAATAGTTATGATAGTTATATAAGGTGCTGAAATTATATCATGCACTTACTATTAATATTTAATAATTATGGGTATTGTTCCTAAATAATTAGGTTATTTAATCTTAATTGTCACCAAGTTCCCAATGTAGTACTGAGAAAGTGTACTAATTTATATTTAATATGTCTTAATTTGTTATAAAGTTATAATAATTAATCATTATATATTATGCCATAATCATGAGCTAGAAAGTGCATTGCCCATTTCTAGGACCACCACTGCAAATTGGTGCAAAGTCCCTAATTCCTCCTTAAACTCAAAAAAAAAATTTAATAATATTCATCTACACTATTATTAATGAAGAAATTATAGCATTAATATTAAATTATAAATGGATGAAATGAATACAAACAATACAATGGGTTAACCAAGGATTACAGAACAGTAGCACAATACAAAAGTGACATTTTCACAAAAATAAATGATATTATAAAACCAAGTGTACTAACCGGAAATGTAGAAGGGTGAAGGTTAACTGAGGAAACGAACATATTTGGTACCATGAATGATGACGTCACAGGACTCATTTGACGTTAATACAATACATTTAAATAAAATTAAAGATAGCCAGATTAGAATAAACAGGATAGATTACGAACATATGACTGTAACTGAATAAAAATTAGAACTAAATACACTAGAATACACCAGTTATAACATGACTATACACCTAACATGCAAGGTGAATTAATGCAGGTCCGAACGAAACAATCACCGATATCCGACGCGTTCTTCGCGAAATGCGATTAATTCACGGCCTTAAGGAACGATCGGAATTGAGCTTGACGTTCGAAAAGCCATAAGTTCAATTCCGATTCCCATCCTACCTCCCACTACATGTAAAAGACAGAAACAATATTTAACATGGCTACAAAAATAAAAGAACATGGCGGTATCGGACAAATAGGATTAACTTATTGTAATCTTCAAATAAGTTACTTATCTTTTTGCCTCGATAGATTCATACAATGCTTGCTTCGCCAAAGGACAGTAGGACCTATATTTCATGCTCATCTTGATTGAATCTATTTTCCAATGTTCGATTAAGCGTTTATAGATAATCTTCTTCAAAGACCTTGAAAGGCGGCTGCCATCACTACAGCTGATTCATCCTGTTGTCAAGGGGGTGTGACGTCATCGGTGTAGATACAAAAAGTGTTCATTTCGCTCGAAGGAAAATTATTTCTTTCAACTCGATAATCTTTGAGTATTTTTTTACAATGAAATTCCAGTTCCGCACCACATCGGCCACCACTGTTGCGTGGGATGGTTTTCACTGGTATTGGAGGGTCCTTCGTTCGATTATTATCTTGGAACAAGGGTCAACGTTATATTGATTCATCATTTGTTGAATGTCCAAGAATACACTCGTTCCCTTCGGAGCTCATCAATATATATACATATTTTTCTTATCAGAAGAGTTCTTCATTTGCATAATCAACAACATTGGCAAATGCAGCAAATAGCTGTAACGTATCGATGTGATAAAGTCCTCAATTCAGAGTCCATGAATTTATTTACAGTTCACACACAAGACATTCACGTAGGTATAGATTCATATATAGTCATTAGAAATTACATGCATAGTATTCATGTCCGTCCGTGTCAAAACAATATGTCAGAAGAACATCGTGGCTATATACGTGCGCTGTTGTAGTCAACAGCCAGAAATGAGCACATGAGTTCTTGACAGCTACAATTTGAATCATAATGCGATTCTTCTTCCATCATTTAGTTAATTTAATTAATCTCATACTTATATTAATAACCGAACTGACCCTGAGTTCTACATCGATTTATATATATAATATAGGCTATATACTCAGCCTTTTTTCCTTGGAAAAAATACAAGACACGACCTTCTTGCTTGACGGATAGCGTAACAAGGGCCATGTAACCAAGTCACCCAGCGTGACCTTCCCAACGCGAATGCGTCATAATCTCCGCATATATTTCGCGTTCAGTATACCGTAAAATATCGACATATTCTATAAATGTTAATGACCCCTAACGTTGCGCATGGCTAAACCCCAGCAGACGCCGTCATTTAAAATAACACCGTAACACCATCGTTGTTTTTGCACAAATTAACTTGGTTTTATTTGTTGTTGGTACTTGTTTTGTTGGCCTGGGTTGAGTATTCCAAGGAGTTGATTGTGCTAAATTTACTTGTTGGTATGTCTTGGCTGTCGTTCCTGGTGTTATGGGACCGATGTGTGCTCTCCATCCGTCTGTTGTTAGGAGGCAAACTTGTCCGTTCCTAGATGTCATGTTACGAAACTCCCAAATTTTTCTTGTTTTAACTTCATTTATGAAATTTCGTACAGTCATTCTTTGAGCTCGTTTATTCAATGTGTTCCAGTGTTTGTCGGCTTCCGTCGTGTGCCTTGACGTGCTGTCATTATACCTGATCGATGATAGTATACAAGGTCTGCTTTCTGTTTCTCTGTGGCGATAATATGGAGGTGTTTGTCTCATGGGGGCATGGGATTTTGTGTGCTGGGGATTCGAACGAGGAACAGCGTGGATCGGATACCTCCGTTTCTGCCATGTGCTATGTGGTTTTTCGTATGTCCGGTAATCAATAAATCGTCTATCTCTATCAAGCTGAGGACGACTTTTACGTTGATATATGTTGTTTCTACTGTAAACACTGTAACTTCGCCTATCCGCGTATGTTACTTTACGATGGGTTGAACAACTGTCATCATCTTCATCTGGGGTGTAGGATTTTCTGTTTCCTTCATATGAAGGGTTTTCGCTTCGTCTGTGTACGTGTTTAGAGGTATAGCAACCTCCCGTTGTAGAGTTGTATAACATTTCTTCCTTTTCAATAAAACCTGCATTAGGTTTCTGTAGGTCTACAGCATAATAGCTTCCAGTATGCGAGCCATAGACATATTTATCTGGGGCAGTGGGATGTGCGTCTACTTTAGGATAACTTCCTGGCAGACAATATTCATTTCTCTTGTTGAAATTGGGCGGGTGGCGCGGAACTTGTTTGTTATGCATTGTCCAGGTATTTTCATGTGTAAAACGATAGCTGTATGGGCTGGCCTGCCTATACTCTTATTGGCGATGCATTTTCCAGTCATAATATTCCTTGTTAATCGTGGTTTCCTTATGCACTAGGGTTGATTATAGTCGGATTTTTCTCTGCTCTTTGTAGAGGACTGGTCATACGGCACCAAGTTGAGATGTGTGCAAATGCAACAAGGTCTTGGATTATCTAGCATGGGGTAAGAGAAACTACTATGAATCAGGCTTATTCAACTCCTGTCTACTTTTTCTTTCCAAATACCAGTTTGCGTTGATCCAATTACATATAAGCTGTTCTACTTCGGCCAGATTAATGCATTGTTCTCAATGGGTTACGTTATATGCTCTGCAATTTGTCAATTGGTACTTATACAGGGCAAATTTCATCATCTCTGCATTTTACTCATAGGTGCAACTTGCAGCCATAAATTCTTGTCTAAATCAGCAACAATCGTTGAATTTCTACATGTCAATAATTGTATAGTAATTAGTTCCTACTTACAGACTTCGAATATAGAGTTTAAATACACAAAAATGCACTTTGAAGAGAACATGCCATCATTCCTGGAATTTCTAATTCTTCAACTTGAATAACTTTCATGCAGTAAAACCACTGCGTTATCAGCACAAACTTGCTTGTCTCACTAGCTAGACGCGTCCTTTTCCACTAACTAGGCTGTTGGGGAAATTCGCGTCCCTTCTAAATTTTTCTGAGCTCACGATTGGATAAAAATCACGTGACTAATTTTGACATGTAACGCGACTCTATCCTAATTAACATTTAATCTGTTTCTCGGAAAGTAGAAATTTATATGCTAATCTGGTTTTTATAGCCTGTTTCCAAAGGAACAGCTATGTACACGGCTACAACTGCTCCTGATTGGATCTCTCCTAAACGAAGCAACATAGGTGTGTGAGCGAACAATTAGCTTACAACATACCACTTTGTAAGATTATTTCCCTGACTTCAAATTTTGTCAAGCAGAGATCACAGACAGCCAAAATAAAAGCTCGAAACCAGGACACCCTATAGGACCGGCCACTTGATTAGAAATAGCTGCTAAAATTAGGGAGTGTAAAACTCCCATATTAATGCCGAAATCCCAATTCTTATGACCCTCCTAAAGTGGAAATAGTCGAAGAATTCAATATAGAGTAACTTGATCTATCTAAGGGATTACTGCATCTTAAACTAGTTGCAGTAAATTAGGGCTATTTTGTGCATCAAGCTTGTAAATTACTTCAACCGATATCGGGGTAAGTTGTAATATGAACATTTTATAATCTTATATTTGCATTTTGACATGTATAATTTACTTGTGGATGTACAGTTGCATAAGAGGCTAGCAACTTTATCACTGCAAATAACTTGACACATGAACCCCCACTGCAAGAGATGGTGACTGTTTCGTGCAGGTTTCCTCACAAAGAACCAACAGCAGAGATGGCCCCAGGCTCCATCAAAAGCAGGGAGTGGATGATGATATCATGATGTATTTATTTATTATATTAATCCTTAAGTAAGGAAAGGTTATAGGCGGCAGGCGTGATGCTGACAACATATCCTCTAGTGTGCCGTATGATCGAGAAAATATTGGTCTAACACCATATTCCCATATGCCTCAATGGGCATATAACTGAATCCTTTACCTACACAAATACCCAGCAAGCAAAAATCAAACCGACAAGAAGAACAAATTTAATAGAATAATCATTATCTACAACACAAAAGAGGAATATCACAATTTATGACTTGATATTCCAGAGAATGTCCCGTGTTGTTCCCTGGGGTATTTCAGTAGACACAGAAAGAATATACTCACTGTCCCCTCAAGCATGTCCTATGAGATGACCAATATGAAGTTGTGTTTGGGGCTGCCAACCTCATCCTGTAATAGTAGTCGCTTCAGAAATCATTGCTACACGATCACTGTGATGCTTTGATGCAGGCGTGGTGCAAGAGGACCAGCTGCAGTGGTGGCTGCATGATCCATAGGGAGAGAAAAGGTAAAGGATGATTCCTGACAACAGCCACTAATGTTCGTTAAGAGACAGAATGAGAACCGAAGAAATGGGAACGTTGGTGGGAACAACATCATTTATGACTACACTAGTGTAAAAGCACGTCATAAGACGGGAATTAAATTCAAAAGCACCAATACCTAACTGCAATTTTAACTATTCAGATACTTTCGGAGAAACAATGTTATTTGTGAACATTCAATTGTCCATCAAAAGAGCACCTTTTTTATATGTTTGATTTTCCATCAAAAGAGCATATTTTATATATATATATATATATATATATATATATATATATACACACACACACACACACACACTATTGAGTGAATTGTATATCTGCAGCTTTATGACTCATATTGTTAAAATACATCACTGTATAGAGCTCTTAGATTAATAATTGCCGAATCACATTCAGCTGAATGTTCAGAAAATATGATTCAATATTTTCTCACAGAAGGGGTCGAAGTGTCTCCAGCTTTCTTCTTTGCGTGTTTTTAGATCTTCCTCTGTTTCTCGTACCTTGAGGATTCCAGAAAAAAAGACTGTCTTGTTATGCTATGAAATGGTTTTCTCAGTGTGAATCCTATCTAATACTAGCTCTTTCGGTTCTTGTGTCTTTATTCACCCATTCTGAAATTCAATGACCACACCGGATTCCGTACATTTTCTTCCCCTAGGTTAGTCTATTTTGCAATTGGCAAGTAGGGGTGGCAGGAAGAAAAAGGTGTATGCGCGGGGTTAGTCTATTATGAATTTGGCAAGTAGGGGTGGCAGCATGACACATTTTAAGCATGGCACATTTTAAAACAAATGTTTTAAGCATAAAGAAAATATTATGTATGTCCTGTAAAAAGGATCCTGTAACACTCCCATTGAGGCACATTGGGAATATGGTGTTATTTAGAGGTTAACTGGAGACATAAGTGAAAGAGGTGTGAAAGAAATGTAAAGAGCGGTACAGGTGGACTTTGCATGCGTTTTTGAAGGTCTATGCTCCTTTGCGATCTGTAGGGCAGTGATGATAAAGATATACGACCTCTTTTCATGTCTCTTTTGAATACTTTCAACGATTTTACAAGGGGACTAGTAGTTCTCGAAATTTTCTTGTTAAGATGATTGTCAATTAAATTATTGTTTTGTTTTGTTTTTGTTTGTCTGTTTATTTTTGTTGGGGTGGGGGGGGGGGGGGGGTGGGGGGTGGGGTTAAGAAACAACAAGACTATTCATCATCATCAGACATATCAATATCTCAGATCGGCTGCAATGGATCTCCGGCGTCTTCTGCCTTTTCTCTTGATATTGTGATGGACTCTTTCTTGTCCATCTCTTGATGTTACATTTCCACTAATAGCGCTGTCTTCCCCTTGCACGTTTGCCTTTAACTCCGCCTTCTATTATGGTCTTCAGTAAGGTGCTGGTTCGCAGCAGTGTTATCGATTTGGTATTAAGTGCTTTGATTTTGCTCTGATCCTCCCTATGGTTTTTAGTGCTATAAAAACAAAAGACAGAAACCGTTTGCAAGCAGGGCCGGATTAAGCTAGTACGGGGCCTGTAGCATATGTTAAGAAAGGGGTCCTATATAAAAAAAAAGCAATAAAACAACACAAATATACTCGTATTTGAACACATACATTTTTAATTTGCATAGTAATTATCATTATCAAAAGTAACAATCTCTTTTGACCCATGGTGCTCCTTAGTTCATTTTTAATCAGTTTCAGTTTTGAAAATGATCGTTCTCCTCTGCAGTTGGTTACCATTAGTGACAAATAGATGCGCAAGGCGATTTCTACATTTGGAAAACAAGACTCCACATAATTGTCAATTATCCAACGGTAAAACTGTAACTCTATAAGGTCTAGAGTAGTGCCAATATGAGAAGCAAGATCAGTTTTCCACAGTTCTGTAAACTGCACACGTTCTTCACAAAGACTGTCTTCCACATCTTCCGGATATGATTTAATAAGATTCGATGATCACGTTACCACCTCTTCAGGTGTAAACGACTGTAACTGATGAAGGAATCCAAATACATCATTCAACGTTTGATAACCTTTCTGGCGTTTTGAAAAGGCAGAAAGCAAGCTATCCATAAGGACAAGAAATGTTCGGCTTTTAAACTGCTGAGAAGGCGTTTGAGATTCAACAAGTGGATCAAGTGTGCTGGAACCACTGAAATCATCATACTCTCGATTTCGTTTGTGTTTTCTTCGAGTTTGTTCTTGATAATGTTCACACTCAGTCAGATCCTTGGCCTTTTGCTCTATGTCTGCAAAAGTAGACCGCATAGCTTGAATATACCCCCGCAGGGATTCATAGAGTGCACAAGCTGTATTTAAATCTTGGTCAGAAGATTGCAAAGAAGCACTGGTCATTTGAACACGCGGTAATACTTGATCCCACAGCATGATCATTATTCCTGTTTCTAACTTCATCATGGTTGAAAGTAGACCACGAGCCTGTTGACGACACTCTGCCGTCTGATCATTGTTATCTGAAATATCATCCAAGACTTGTTTTATTGCAGAAAAGCTGCGTAAAAGTGCTTTTGTTGCATCTGCCCGAGCGGACCACCTGGTATCTGACAGTCTTTTCACAAAGGGCAAATGGGACTTATTATGAGTACCACCAGCACATAATGCAGTAGAAATGAGACCCCACCAGTAGGTAGAAGCAGAAAAGAAGATGTACAGACTTTCAACAAATCCAAAGAAAATGACTGCTTCCGTCCGCAAACAGTTAAGATAAAAATAATGAAGAGTCACACTAAGTCACACTCTTATGCTCTTTCTCTCACAATTTCGTGACACCAAATGAAAAGGCGCTAAAGATGGCATAAATCACAAGATCATTGGTTTAACGCTCGTATTAGAAGATGACCAAAAAATTATGTACATATTTATTTGCGCGGGCCCCAAAAAGCGCGGGGCTCGTAGCATATGCCACTTTTGCTACTACGTTAATCTGGCTCTAATTGTGTCAATATTTGACAAGGATCAGTGCGTAGCGAGGGGACCCCCTCCCCACCCACCCTCTCCTGTCTAATCACCATTGAGAACAGGAATTACAGAGCGCTCATACATACAGGAGCATCTGTAAGCCTCATAAGTGAACAACTTTATAAGCAAATAAAGAAATACACACAGTTCCAGCATTCCAGAACATATATGGCCTCTGTAACTGTGGAAGAATTGAAATCCTTAGGCATTGCCCATGTCACATTTAAGATTGGCAGCCAGACAATCACACACGCATTCGTTATCACTAGAGGCATGAGTAGAAATTTTATCCTAGGAAGAGATTTTCTGTCAAAACACCAAGCCAGGATATATTTTGATCTACGGAAAATAAGAATAAATGAAGAATATGTAGAACTCCAAGATGACATCTATATTGCTTCATTGATTCGTTTAACAGCCCCGGTTACCCTCTTACCAAATTCATTAGTCATAGCCAAGGGTAGGATCAAAGCGTCACAATATATAAAACCTGGACAAACTATTCACGTGGAACCCATACCGGGAGAAGATATAAATGAAAACCCAATGCTATTTATTACGGAAGGAATAGCAGAAGTCACAACAAACAGAGACTTCCCGGTTATGATAGTCAAAACATCTGGTAAAATGACAACCATTGCTAGAAGTGCTATCATAGCTCAAGTACAATCATCCTCCATACGAGACACCTACAAAACTAAACAAGGTAATACTGACCGACATAATGCAGGCGAGAGTCATACCCATCAATCCCCGCCCCCGCATCAGACCACACAATACACCCCCCCTCCCCGTCACCCCATTGACTCTGCTGCATGGCACGTTAGATCTAGAGGTAAGACTGATCGAGATAGGTTTCATAAACAAAACATCACTTCGCAGAACCATACCCATCAGTCCCCGCGTCAGACAACACAATACACCCCCCACCGCACCCAAGGTTCAGTGCAAGTGCTTCGACACACCATAATACCCCCATGGAGAAATACGGAGAGTTCAAAACAAGCTAAACAATTGACCGGAGGATACCTGGAAGCACCGAAAAGAGAAATAGTATACACGGATGGCACAGAATATTATCAGAACACCCGCAAATATCGAACACGAAGACAACCAGAAATCGATTAGCAGTTTAAATACCCAGATATGGTTGATCAAGAGATCATTTTAGAAGCCTATCGGAATACACAGTCTCCTAAGGAAAAACGTAGCCCCACGAGGAACACTGTAAACCTAGTTATACAAGATCAACCCAGGCTGCAAAGATGTAGAGTAAGCAACCTTCGCAAAATCCCATACACTTCGAATCGATGTAGATCACAGAACGATCGAGCTGTTTCATTCCCTACACAGGACCATATAAATTACATTGCTACAAATCGACGTCACTTCAATCCACAGAAGAGAGACTCTTACCACCACCATCACCCAACCAGACGAATAATCCCTTTGATGTCCTGCCACACAACCGGATGGATAAATTGCCGTAGTGAAAGAGAGAGCGGACAAGTATATTGCCGTAGTGAAAGAGAGAGCGCACAAGTACATTGCCGTGGAGAAAGAGATAGCGCACAAGTACATTGCCACCAGTTATCGTGCTAGTAGCCAAGACAACTTTCTAACGATCTTGGCGAACTGAGAGAGAGATTTGCCGCGCGGAGGCGGTGTTAGATTTTTCGCTCGAATTTAAGAAAAAAAAATTTAAGAAAATGTACGGTGATCCGTTTGGCTCCGAAATTTCAACAATTTTAATCTGTGGGTGAATAAAGACACAAGTACCGCGCTTTCTCTTCAGATCTTGTTCTAATGGTATATGTTTGGTTCTTTCAATCAGTTCTTTATTGGTGACCTTGTCATACCATTTCTATTCTTTTATTTTGTACAAGCACGCATTTATGAAAGTCTATTTTTTTTCTGATCGCCATTTTTGTTGTCTTCCATGTTTTACAGTCATAAAATAGAACAATATTTTGAGTTGAACATTTTTATTTTGGACGTAGTTTATTTTAATCTCCATATATTAACGGTCATTTCTAGGAATGTATAAAATAAGAAACAAATAAGAAAATACTGTAAAAACAATTACCGGCTCTTGGAAGTGATGTCCTACAAGTTTGAATTTAGACAGAAGAATTTTTTTCTATATCACCGAAGCTGTTTACAACCGGCATTAACAATATAAGCCAGAAGGTAAACTTAAATTCAAATGATCTAAGACAGCAGTAGGTAGCCTGAGAGTTGTGAGGGTCTACTTTAGAAACACGGAGCTCTCTAAAAATCTACCTAAATTTTTTTTTTTTAAAGTGTGTTTTCAGGTTTTAGAGTTTTTGAAATTTGGATTAGGTGCAGTCTATATGTAACCTCTCTCTCTCCCTCCATCCTTCCCTCTCTCTCTCTCTCCCTTTCACCCCTCCCTTCCCTCTCCCTCGATCTTCTTCTCTCTCCATCTCCTTCTCCTCATCCCTCACTCTATCCCTCACTCTATCAATCTATCCCTCTATCCATCTATCCATCTATCTATCCATCCATCTATCCATCCATCCATCCGTCCGTCTACCTACCTACCTACCCACCCACCCACTAATCCATCCATCCATCCATCCATCCATCTATCTATCTATCTATCTATCTATCTATCTATCTATCTATCTATCTATCTATCTATCTATCTATCTATCTATCTATCTATCTATCTATCTATCTATCTATCTATCTATCTATCTATCTATCTATGTCTATCTATCTGTCTATCTGTCTGTCTATCTATCTATCTGTCTATCTGTCCATCCATCTATCTGTCTATCTCTCCCACTCTGTATGCCTCTTTCTCTCTCTCTCTCTCTCTCTCTCTCTCTCTCTCTCTCTCTCTGACGATCTGCTCCTTGCAGCTGTATCAACTGAAGGATGGAAAATTCAACATAAGTATTTTACCAAATATTAACTTCACTTCAAAGAAACCCTCGTGCTCCATTCTGATGTAGGTCACGAGTAAAATTAATTTTAAAAAGCAAACTCGTGAATTTTCACTGAAAACACACAACAATGTCCTTTAATCCCGTTGATACCGCGCTTTCAAATTTCTGGCAGAAAACTGCTAATCCGAAATTTACCTAACTTTAAAATTACTCGGAAGGTGGTTGAAGTACGGTACCAAGAAGAGACATGGTCCGCAACCAGACGATATGTCAATGCCTTAAAAACCCAGCCCCTGCAGACCCAAGTAGAACAGTCCCAACTAAGATGGTTTGGTCATGTCTGCCGAGTGGAAGAAGATTGGCTACCACGACAAGCTTGCGAAACTAAGAGCCAGGGATCCAGACCTCCAGGACGACCCAGAGTCTGCTGGGAGAACAACATTAGACAATCTTTGAAGGATAGAAGACTAGAATGGAACCAGACCAGGAGGAAGACAGCCGATAGGATAGTATGGCGCTCTCTCTTCCAGACCTCTACACCTCACGGTAGAAGAGGAACGACTAAGTAAATAAGTAAGTAGTTAAAATTACTCCCTCCCCCACCCGTCACCTAAAGATTCACCAGTCATCGTCTGTGATCTACCGGTATACCAAGATCAACCAGTTGCTGACCCCTGATCTAAGATTTTTGTTCAGTTTATGCTGCACTCAGAAAATGAACAGCATATGTAACATAAATACATTTTTTTCAGCTTTATTGATCTAAACTCAAGATTCTAGGGCACCATATGAAGTTCAACGTACTTTCAAAACAATATAACATCAATAACATCAATAAAAAATTAACTTATCACAGCTGGTAATGCTAAACTAAAACATGTGGAGTAATTCAAATACAGTGTCTATATTTTGTTTTAAAACCATACATGCACATTAGACGGAGTTTTCGAAGATAGAATTAACAAGCCAATAAAGTAAGCTGTTATCTTACCCCGATTTCGAAACACTCCGAAATCAATATGACAAGTAAGGAACGTGTAATAAATAAAGCATTTATACCATCATTATAATGCTTTTGTCAAACCTGAGCTTTAACTCGTACCAAGGAACAGAAAGACTAATGAATACATATGGAATTAGATGTCCTGGACAAGCTCTACGGCGAAGCAAATAGCATCAAGCTGACTACTGCTTTCTTTGAAAACATTCAAGTAGATGTCTGAGTGAACGAAGAAGAAGATGTCTTGGAAAGACTGTAGACGTGACAGGAGAAGACCACGTGATGACTGGCAGGATCAGGTGAGTTGCTGTAGCAACGCCAATGTGGTTTTTGGTTTGATTTTTAGTTTTAAGGACTATCTTCATTGCACACGGACAACTTCATCAGTGCTCCAATCTCCTTCCTTAGATTACACAAGGAGCATCTCAGCACAGTGCACGAACTCTGTAGCCCCGGCGAGGAACTCAATGTGTGTATACAGGAATCACACATTCCATAAATATATTTGTTGTGGGTAGGTTTCCTAATTTCTTTTTAATTTTGCCAGGGCGGGGGCCGTATGGCCTCTTCTTTACGATTTCCAACTGCCTAGGGATTTTAACGTGCGCAACTTGCACACGGGAGCTCCTATCTTTTCGCCCTTATCCGAGAAGGCTAGGGGTCTGATCTCACTACCCAGTACACCAAGGGGAGGTAAGACATAATTTCCATCATTTATATTCAGTGTACTTGGGAACGAACCCGGTACTTTTATAGTTAAAAGCGGACGCCATACTTCTTAGCCACTCCGACCAATGAGGACGGTGGAGGAGGTAAATCAAAGCAGGGGTATCCAATGACTATATCAGAGGTACAGAATGTCCATAGCAGAGGCATAGAACGTCTGAAGCAGAGACATAGAATGTCAATATCAGAGGTATAGAATGTCAATATCAAAGGTATAGAATGTCAAAATCAGAGGTATAGAATGTCTATAGCAGAGGTATCGTAGATTTTTGACAGGGGAATTAAGATCAATTATGGTCCCGTCTGGATAGAACTAGAACAGGTGATAGCTCAGTGGGAGATAAGGTAAAGAAATAGACTTTTCATGAGTGAAATGGTGAAAGGTAAAGTCTGTCCTGGATTTGAGAGATAATCTATCCAGCCTATCGGTTACGACTGAGATTCTTAGATCAGACAGTTTTTTCCTATATATATATATATATATATATATATATATATATATATATATATATATATATATATATATATATATATATATATATATATATATATATATATATATATATATACAACCACTCACATCTACACACACACACACAGATAAGTGACGACAATTAGACGCACAGACGTGAACACTATATCAATGAAATAGGGATCTTTTGGGACAAGCTGACCAACACAAGTAAATAAAGTGTATGTAAATTTTATTTATCATAAAGAACTTCACAACAGCAATATTTTTGAATATCAAAATCAAATACAAATAAACATAAATTAATGGATTACTTAAAGAGTTAGACCCATAGGTGAAATCCTCCCTCCCTCTGTTGAGACAAGATCCCGTTAGACGAAAGTTATTAACCCAAAGAGTCAAAGATTTATACGCCATGGTCTAGTATTTCCCTGTACAGTAAAGAACAGAGTTATACGTTAATCTCTTCTGGAAAAGGGACAGCCTTAGCAAAACTTGCATAAAAAATACACAAAGTGAGTACATGGATTCTACAAGATATATATATATATATATATATATATATATATATATATATATATATATATATATATATATATATATATATATATATATATATATATATATATATATATATATATATATGAGAATTATTCGTTCATTCTTCCTCTCTTCTCAGACGACCGTGGCCACGAGCATTCTTTCTTACCTAAATACTTGTGTTGTATCTTCTGGAACAATCTTTAGGACACACACACACAGAGCAGATCCAGTGTTATATTTGGCGAAGAGAACCCCAGCTCCTCAAAGAGATATTAACTTCAATTCTCCGGGGAGCGTTCTCTTTGTTATTTTTATTTAGGATTACTGTTTATGTCACCATTAATTGGTCCAGGTAAGAAATTTAACGGCGCTCACAGTGTCAATAGCTTGAGGTTTCCAGTACTTAGAAATGACATAGTGGTAACTTCTCTCAGTATAAAAATTCTTGGTCACACCACAACTGGTCAAACCGTCGGGAAATGTTAATGTTTGTTAAGTCACCGCAACGGGCTGACTGTAAATGAAATTTGCAAAGAAATCTGGATCTATATGTCCAGTTACAAAGTCACTCTTAATGTTCTTTGGGTTTTGTATTCTGTCTCTTTCTGGGTGTAAACACAACCTCAGACAGTTTTACTTTGAAAAGACCCAGATACTAATTAAAGTGTTCTTTTGTAAGGTTATTCTCAGATTTATATGGTAGCCGCTGGTAAGGTTTAGGGTTTAACCCAATACTGTGTAAAAAAGAAAAAATACATATACTTAACCATAATATAGTATTCACAATCCTATCCTTAACCCGCGTAAAATAGAATATATTTATCCACTTCGGTTATTTAATTAAATTGAAACTACAAGCTTAGAGCTTGCCTCATCGTTTAAAACCTCCCGTGTAATAAATTATAGTCATTTAAAAAACGTAATCATCATGAATTAGAAATAAATACATATTTCGTCAATACTCATGATGAACTGTGCATTACTAGTTGGTTAAAATATTCTCTGACTGGTTACTATCTATTAAGCAGATTAATTGCATAGCTAGGCGATGTTGTCGCACGGAAGGTCCAGGGTTCAAATCCTGGGTAAGCCACTCATGTCTGTTGTTTTTCTGTTGTCTAGTGTTCTACTTCTTTATTTCCTACGAGTGCCTTATAACATACCTTTATATTTGTTTCATATTAATTTACTGTTTACAGGCCTCGTGGTTTCCCTCCCTTATGTGTTATAAATTAGTATAGTATTTACCTTCACACAAACTTCTGAGACTATCTCCACCGAAAACTAAGAACTCTACTTAATACAAGTGATTCTAGAATCGTAGCTAGATGTCTTCTGAATCTGTGGCGGTACTGGATAGATTGAGTTAGAATGCTGGAGTATATATATATATATGAAATCAAAGGGAGTGTTACACTTTACACCGAAAATCAGACTCTCTGCCAGATTTAGCACCTACGGGGAAATCTCTGCTCAAATTCTATATCAAAAGGAATCTACACACTATTACCGCTGCAAATTCGAGCACCGAGCGAAACTGTCTCTCTTAGATCAGGCGTAACGTAATTGACCAGACTGTGCGAGATTTCTTCGATGGAAAAAAATCACACTATTTACCGCCTGCAGACATGGTCATAGAACGAAATCGAGCGAAGCCCGTCCTTTGATCTGGCTATTCTCACCGTGTTTAATTACTATCAAACGAACAGTTCAGGGGAAGGTAATAGAAATTGTCTGCCTCTTTGTTCCAAAATTATCTCCTCCTGATCACTATCTGATCCTATCCAACGATTTTCAATCGCTGGCGTTAAAAATTACAGATACCCCGCTCAGCGTTTAGCTAATAGGTCTGCTCGTGAACATACATCAAAGAAAATAGCGAACCGCAATAAAATGCGTGCTAAATAGAAAAAGAGACAGATCTCTGAGTATTAGAATGGTTTTATGTTAATGAACAGGCGTAGGTGAAAGCTAGGTAAAAGAAAAGTGTAGATAATGAAATAAATAGATGAAAGCTATTTTCATAATATGTCACAAGAGGTATAGAACATCAATATCAGAGGTATATAATGACAATATCAGAGGTTTAGAATGTCTGTAGCAGGGGTATAGAATGTCAATATCAGAGGTATAGAATGTCAATGCCAGAGGTATAGAATGTCAATATCAGAGGTATAGAATGTCAATATCAGAGGTATAGAATGTCAATATCAGATGTATAGAATGTGTGTAGCAGGGGTGTAGAATGTCAATATCAGAGGTATAGAATGTCACTATCAGAGGTATAGAATGTCTGTAGCAGAGGTATAGACTGTCAATATTAAAGGTATAGAACGTCAATATCAGAGGTATAGACTGTCAATATCAGAGGTATAGACTGTCAATATCAAAGGTATAGAATATCAGTATCAGAGGTATAGAACGTCATGTGACATATAATGGAAATGAAGCCTACTGTAATCCTACAGCCTTCCGTGACCAAGCCGTAGTTCTAGGATTCGTTCGCGAAGTCAAACATTTGACAGACTGCATTACTCATACTTTTAGCCACGCCTCTTTTTCTTGAGTTTGTAAACAAACGAGCTTGTTTGCCAACTTTTGCAACCGGTCATTTCTAGCAGGGAGCAAACCGCGTTAGTTTACGCAAGTTTCTCACACGCGCTGAGCTGTCAGTATTACGATAACGAGCAAATCGCACGTGGGAACAGTTAATGGCCTTTTGAAGATTCTCTCAATAAGGGAGCTAATCCTTTGATGTTTATACACCCAGGGGGAGATAAATTCTGTGATCTCAGAAGCGAACAGAAATCTCGGGGAAAAGCCCGCTTCACGAATTAAGCTTTGGGGATTTATCGTTTTTTCTGCAGCGGCCGAATAGCTATTAACAACAGGCGATATTTGTTAAGTACGCGTAGGGAGAATTAAATCATAATAGACATTGTGCGCTGATCGCTGACCGGAACAGGTGGGGGAAAGGCTGCATGCCTTAACCAAACCTGTGCTCGATAAGCGACGCGCGACATCGGGTACAATTTAGCGTTAACCAGGACTGAAGGAGAGGATGGGAGACCGTCTCGTCCCCTTTCTTGTGTATAGGTAGAAACATAGAAAAGTAGCATGTTTTCATAAATGTTGATCTATTTCTAGCAGATTAGACGTGATCAAACGGCTACCAGCAGTTTTCTACTTTGGTTCTATTTGTTGGGCTAGTGTGGTCCTTTTCCTCATTAACTGAGTGATTAATGCTGTCTTCTACGTGGTGCCAGTGTCCCCAAGTTCAGCTGTGAACAGGACCGGCCAAAGAGGCAAAAATTAACATTTTAAAGTAAAGTAAACTGGACTCAAAATTACCCAGATATTTATTCCATTTTTTATCAGCCCAGTTTGGCGTAACCAAAGATAACAGTATCATCTAATGTTTGACAGTTGTATACTCGGATTTATCCAGCACGTTACACTGTTTCAAAATCGACACTCACACCAGAGACAGTTGATAAGATCTATCTATCATCATCAGTTATAACTGGTAACAGTTCCTATTTTTTAGCAACCAGAGGTTTTAAAAGACTAGAAACATTTACTACTGTTTACATTGAACACAGATCGTGGAGTTATTCTTCTACATTAACTATCCAAAGTTACTTTAGTCCATCCGATAATCAACCACCAAACTTGGCGTCCCCCTCATAGAAATCTTATGTGTTAGAAAGGAAGGACTGGGGCCAAATTTGGAAGATAGACAAACACTGGAAGTTATATGCAGTATACTCTCAGTACCACGGGATATATCGCCCAGATTTAGGTAAGCGTGAATGAGTGGCCACTGAATGTCAGACAAAAAAAGTGAATAATATTATTAGTTACATAACTTATACCACCACTGGTTCTTTTCTTTTTTTTTTTTTTTGCTTAACTATTGTGTATTACGGAGTAACATTTAGTAGGAACTTTGTTCTTATGTATTTTTTCTCTTCACAGTCTATGCTATGACCTAGTGCTAACCTTTAACCTTTGGGGTTATTAACTTTGAGGGTTCTTATCTTCTCAAGGAGGGGAGGGCATATGTATTCTGTATATTGCTATACATGTAATTCCGATGTATTTGATTTTTTCTCTTTAGATATTTGATGTTGTAAAGTTTAGTGATAATAAACAACAAAATAAATTACCTGTGTGCGTTGGTCAGACCCATACCCAATTTTACCATAGTTTTTCACGCTTGTATGCGTCTTGTTGTCACATAATTGTGTGAGCGTGTTTAGTTTAACTTATATTTCTCAATATAAGGGGGTGAGAGATTGTCTGATACTAAAGTATAGTCGTACAGATAGGCTGGACTATAGAAACTATTCAGTCCAGAGACAGATCTTCTCCTTAAACTATCCACTAGTGAAAAATATATTTCTTACACCTTTACTTCTCACGTATCATCACCATCTCCTATACTCAGGCGGGACCCTACATATCTTAAAACCTATCTAAACGCGACACGTTGATATCAGAGGTATAGAACGTTAATATCAGATGTATAGAATGTCTGTAGCAGAGGTATAGAACGTCAATATCAGAGGTATAGAACGTCAATATCAGAGGTAAAGTATGTCAATATCAGAAGTATAGAATGTCAGTATCAGAGGTATTGTGACCGGGTCTGTTAGCCAGTCAATGGTGTTGTGCGCAGATAAATATTTTGACGTAAGCTAACTCTTTGTACGTTCTGGTTCAAGTGGTTACAGGCCTTTCGCCTGAGCTGGAAATTCTTGACCTTAGTTTATTCTTCTTCCCAGTATTCGTTCGTACCCTTTTAGGTTTAGTGAAAAGCAATACCTCGTATAATGGTTTGTCAAAGTAACCCACTGTAACGTTCCAAAGAAAACTCAGCAATGTAGAAAAATAAAATATAGTTTATTAACGTCATTAGAACAGCAATGTTATTGACACAATGATGAAGTACTTGTTTCTTGCTTACACAAAGTAGTGAGTATCCAAAATGAAAGTGTATATCCACAGGAATAATATATCCAAAAGAATAAAATACAAACTTGTCTACTTAAAAACTAACTTGTCTACTTAAAAATACTTGTCTAACTTGAAAACTTGTCAAGTTAAAAATTTGTCTTGATAATCTCAAAGACGAAGTTCACCTGTAAAATCCTCTCGCCTAATGAATCCTAAAAATCTGTAAAAGCCTGTCTATCGCCCACGTCTCTCCTTTTTATACTATTTCTTCTTTTTTCCCGCCAATTTTCACACGATACTTTCTTTTTTCACACGGTACAATTATCTACATTTGCACACGCTTTCTCAGCTTTTCTACTTTTTCCACACGTCTCTCTCTCTCTCTAACAACGGAAAAAACCCAGATTAGCAACTCTCACTTTCACAAAATGTTCCATTCAAAAACATGCATTTACTATTTTGTTGTTCTGGGACTGTCCTACTATTTTCTTGTATTTTCCTTTTCCTACTTTTGCATTCATATCACCCATTACTATCAACACATCTGTTGATTTGACTGGTTTAAGTGTGTGTTGTAGCTCTTCATAGTATTCTTCTATTTCTTCCTCGCTGTGATCTTTAGTTGGTGCATAAGTTTGTAAGATTGATATGTCGAATGGCTTTGCTCTCATTTTTAGTAACATCATTCTGTCATTGTGTGTCCAGTATCCACATACGTATTTTTCTAACTCCTTCTTTATCAACATTCCTACCCCTCTTTCATGTTTTTCTCCGCCTGAGTGTATAAGCGTGTACTGGTCTCTTTTTATGTAGCCTGTATCCAAAAGTCTTGCCTCTGCAACTCCCAGTATATCGAGTTTCATGTCTGTTGCTTCTAATATAAGATTGTCAAGCTTTCCTTCTCCGTTCAGAGTTCTAACATTCCATGTTCCTATTTTTAGGCTTCTCCTACTAGTTTTTAGGTGGTCTTTCTCAGAATGCTCCCTTTCAACAGAATTTAAGGAACACTCGTCATTATGTACTTCCTTACTCATTAGAGGAGTTGCCTCTTCCCTGTTAATTTGTACAGTAGATTCTTCCCCAGGGGACAGAGAGTTCTCTACATATCGTTTCTTATCTTGTTGTTGTGATCCCATTACTTTCTGTAGGAAGTACGTGGTAAGGCCCCAATCTCTTCAACGGTGGCTAGCCATTGTCTTTTTCTATGTCCGACACGCCTCCAGTGCGCCACACACTTTGCTGTTTCGCTTTGCGAGCCGTTGATCTTCTCAGATTCCTCCGCCTCACTCACCGTCTCAGTCTTTGTGTACTAGGGATGGACATTCCCTTGAGTAAGATTGCTCCTACTCCACCCATGTAGTTTAGCCAGTCAGCCAAGACTGTTGCCCGGGATGTGGCCACCGCCGTACACAAGCGGTATTCGAGGAGCCATACATGAGCTAGATAAAGAGAGGAGAACCAAATAGGATCCTGACTATCCTAAAAAGGACATGGCTGTCTCTCACCGTGAGGTACTATCCCTCTCTCTTTATCCTACATCCTAATGGATTAGGGACAAGAAATGATAGAGGAGACAGACTTATCCAGTTCTGTGAAGAAAACCAGCTGGTCATATGTAACACCTTTTTTGAACACCACCCAAGGAAATTATACACATGGAAAAGCCCAGGAGATATAACACGAAATCAAATCGACTATATCATGATAAAACATAGATTTAAGAACAGTGTCACAAGTGCAAAGACATACCCTGGCGCCGACATAAATTCAGATCACAATCCAGTCGTCATCAAAGTAAATATAAAGCTGAAAAGAGCAGGAAACAGAAGACAGGAGGAACCCCAGATAGAAATATCAGCGCTGAAACAACCAGATATAAAACAGAAATATTTAATCGATGTCAAAAATAAATATCAACAGTTATTGACAGAAAGCATGGAGCAGTATAGAAGAGAAAACCCAGAAGAAAAAGCAACCGCAAAATGGGAATGCTTAAAAACAAGCATACAATCAGCAAATGCAAATTTACCTAAAAAGGAGTCTAAGAAAAATCAAATTTGGATGACAGATGACATCTTGAATAAAATGACCGAAAGAAAGAAAGCAAAAAACACTCCAGAATATAAAACAATAGACAATGACATACGTACTATGTGTAGAGAAGCAAAAGAACGGTGAATAGAAACAAAATGCAAGGAAATAGAAGACTTGGAAGCAAAGCACAGGACAAGAGATATGCATGAAGAAATAAAGAAATTATCAAATCGGTCACGGTTTGCACAAGGAGGAAGCTGTATCAAGAACAGAAATGGTGTAATATTACTTGATGAGAAAGACATATCAAACAGATGGGCAGAATACGTAAAAGAATTATTCGAGGACAACAGAGGTAAAAAACCATCACCAGATTCTAATGAAGGCCCAAACATTCTCAGATCAGAAGTAGAGAATGCCATTCATATGATACAAAAAGGAAAATCAGCAGGCATGGATAACATAAAAATTGAAATGATAGAAGCTCTGGAGAGCTTTGGTATAGATACAATCACAGAAATATGCAACGATGTATACAATACAGGATATATACCACACGACATGAAGACATCAGTTTTTATAACATTGCCCAAAAAACCAAATGCAACAGAATGTTCAGACTTCAGAACAATCAGCCTGATAGTCATGCAATTAAGATACTGCTCAAAATCATACAGGAAAGAATAAAAAGTAAAGTAGACAGCGAAATCCAGGAAGAACAGTTTGGTTTTAGACGGAACAGTGGAACAAGAGAGGCAATATTTTGCCTAAGAATATTAGCAGAAAAATATACAGAGGTCCAAAAAAGTATGTATATGTGCTTCATTGACTATAAGAAGGCTTTTGACAGAGTCCATCATGAGAAAATAATTGAATGCCTTGAAGACATAGGTATTGATGGAAAAGATATAAGAATACTCAGTAACTTTTATTGGGAGCAAACTGCCACAGTAAGAACTGGAAGGAATTATTCACCATACATAGACATAAAAAGAGGTGTCAGACAAGGTTGTGTGCTGTCCCCCTGCCTATTTAATTTATACACAGAAAAAATTTTCAAACAGATACAGGAAATACCAGGACTGAACATCAGTGGAAGGTCAATAAACAACCTTAGATATGCAGATGATACCGTGTTGTTAGCTGAAAGCGAACAGGAGTTACAGGAACTAGTGAAGCAAGTGAACAGTATAAGTCATGAATATGGACTCGACATTAATATTGAGAAAACAAAAACTATGATAATTAGCAAAACAGACGATAAACCCACATTAAAGATAAGCGTAAATGGGGAAATCCTGAAACAAGTCAAGAGCTACGTATATCTCGGTCATATAATAACAGAAGATGGCAGATGTGAAACAGAAATCAAGAAGAGAATAGGAATGGCCAAATCTACATTCAACAACATGAAACATATACTGACATCCAAACAGTTATCTCACAAATTAAAACTCAGAATCATAAAGTGTTATATATATTCTGCATTTCTGTATGGTGCAGAAACATGGACGATGAATAAGCAGTTGGAAGAAAGAATTGAGGCTCTAGAAATGTGGATATATAGAAGAATGGGGCGTATCTCATGGAAAGAGATGAAAACTAATAAGGAGGTCCTAGAAAATCTAGGTATGAAAAGAGAACTAATGAGGGAGGTCAAAGTTCGACAGCTAAAATACTTTGGCCACATAAAAAGGCATAACACCTTGCAGAAGACCATAACAGAAGGGAGAGTTGAAGGCAAACGTGCAAGGGGAAGACAGCGCTATAAGTGGGAAGACAACATCAAGAGATGGACAGGAAAGAGTCTATCAGAGTGCACCATCAAGACAAGAGACAGAAGACGTTGGAGATCCATTACAGCCAACCTTCGTTGTGGAGATGGCAACTGATGATGATGATGTTCTGGGACAGCTTTACAATGCCTCTCTCAAAGCCGTGAACTTTTCATGATATTGTGTTTTGTGCACAAATGTCTTAACTGCTTTTAACGTTGTTATTCTCATTGTATGTGGTTTTTAACACGTATTAATCGTAGTGTATGTCAAGCGGTCACAGTATAGAATGTCAGTATCAGAGGTATAGAATGTCAGTATCAGAGGTATCGAACGTCAATATCAGATGTATAGAATGTCAATAGAGGTATAGAATGTCAATATTAGAAGTATAGAATGTCAATATTAGAGGTATAGAATGTCAATATCTGAGGAATAGAATGTCAATATCAGAGGTATAGAATTCTATAGCAGAAATATATAAGTCTGATAGATATAGCCTGAACAGATGGTGGTACAGGTGGCAGGAATAAAGTAGGAGTTGCAGAAAAATGAGACTATTAACATGACAACGAACTGGCCCCACAGTGTGAAGGTAGTCCCTAGCAGATACTGCCGTAAGGGAAAGGAGTGTTAGAGTCTTCACTACGCTACGTAAGAAAAAGACACTAAATTCCACCTGTGACGTTTCCTCGAATAACTTCTAAGGAAAACAAAGAGACTAAATATGCAACCAGTGTCTCTCATTTATATATATACTACTCGTCAAAAGTCAAGGGCCACTTAGAAAAACCTTGGTTGAAACCATAAAACAAATCTGATATAAACTTAATTAGTATCAGTCAAAACGGCATTTATTGAATACCAAATTGACATGTCACGTAAAGAAATGGAAACACACATTCAAACGCAATGAAGCTCGGAAGTGTGTCACTCACTTTTTCAAAAGTCACACAATAGATATTGAACAAATAGACATTTCAAAATCGGGTATGACCACCGTTTGCAGCAAGGCATTCAAGACAGCGTAGACGCATCGAGTCCACAAGGGTCCGAAGAGTATCCCGAGGAACAGCTTGCCATTCCTGAAGCATAAATGCAGTCAGCTGTGCAACATCCATTGGCAGGGGGTGATTTGTTGACAATCTTCGACCAAGGACATCCTAGAGGTGCTCAATCGGAGAAAGGTCAGGTGAATGAGCTGGCCACACCATCCTGATGATCCCATGTTGCTGAATAAACTCATTCACCACACGAGCTCGATGGACCCGAGCGTTATCATCTTGGAGGAAGGCATTACCACCTATGGCCTCCAGAGCAGGCTGAACAATTGGTCTCAAGATTTCGTTCTGGTACCTTGGGCCGGTCAAGTTGCCTTGGATGATGTAGAGTGGGGTCCTGCCGTGTCTGTAGAAGCCTCCCCAGACAATGACAGAACCCCTACCATAACGATCCACCTCTCGAATTGTGTCATCAGTAAATCGCTCTCCTGATCATCTCCAAACTCGAATCCTGTCATCATTGAATGACACATGAAGCGAGATTCATCAGTGAAGAGAACTTGACTCCATTGTTGCCTTGTCCATCGGATGTGTTCGCGACACCAAGCAACACGGGCTCTGCGATGAGCAGGAGTAAGAGGGATTCTGACTGCAGGACGTCGAGTAACCAGTCCAAATTCATGTAAACGTCTGCGAATGGTGCTTTG
This sequence comes from Oreohelix idahoensis, assembly GCA_024509875.1. NCBI lineage: Eukaryota > Metazoa > Mollusca > Gastropoda > Stylommatophora > Oreohelicidae > Oreohelix > Oreohelix idahoensis. The sequence continues at coordinate 29,010 of JAMPIV010008624.1, read as the reverse complement.
ACTGACATTAACGTTTACAGTTTGTCTCAGCTCACATCTTAGAGTGGAACAAGTCATTGTTCGATGCCGCAGGGCTGACAACAAGAGGTACCTGTCATCATGTCTATTGGTGCATCTAGGACGACCTGGCCGGTGGCGATCCTCCACACTTCCTGTGGCCTGAAATCTCTCCTAAATTCTTTGGATAGTAGAGTGTGACACTGCAAGCCATCTAGCAACCTCACAAACAGATAAACCACTTTCAACCCACGCTATAGCCCTCATTCTTTGTAAGGTGTCAAGACTTCTTCTTGGTGGCATGGTTTTTGCAAGTGATGAAACTACCCTAAGTCTGCTGATTGTAAAACAAATTAAGAGTGAACTCTGTTCACGAAAAGTCACCATTGCACGTGGAATGTCAATCAGCACGATTACTTCACCTGTTTGGTTGTACGGAAGTTTGAAAAAACAGATTAAAAATGTGAATTTATGGTCAGCAAACCAAATTGCACGTGATCACAATGGTTGTCGGTGAGTTGTTTTTATGCTTAACGTGCATAGAGGACTGTCAGAAGCAGATATTGCACCCATTTTTACTAAAAACTTCCTTCATTTAATCCTTCTATGCGCTTATATAAAAGTGTATTGAAAATAATAGGGTGGCCCTTGACTTTTGACGAGTAGTATATACAGTACTTTGCAAAAAAAATGGCAGTCATATTTTCGCAACGCAGCACACTCATAGAAGCAAATAATAATAAAAACTGTATTTCCAGAGGAAGATTGGTATCTCCCCTATCTATTAACACTGGTTTCAGTACAGTATAATGTTGCCTTCTCGAGCAAGGCAAGCCTGGATGCGGCGAGGCATACTTCCCACAAATGTTTGTAGGTAATTGAGAGTCAGACTGTCCCAGTATTTTTCAGCTACCTTCTTCAATTGTTCAACGTCTCTGAGTCCACTCTTTTTAAAATGATTCTTGAGTAGTGCCCAAACGTTTTCAATTGGGTTTTGATCGGGACTGTTGCTGGGCCACTTCAGCACTATCACATTCTTCTCTTGCAGCCATGCTTTGGGGGTATGAGCTGTATGATTTGGGTCATTGTCATGTTGAAATGTGCACCCATCGGGGTACATGACCTGCATAAATGGCAGAAGGTGTCCCTCTAGTTTGTCGATGTACCTTTGTGTTCCTGTGAAAACACACAGTGGGGTGGACACCTCTTTGCTGACACCCCCTCCCCAAAGATGGAATTTCTAGGTATGATCGCTGGTACACAGGCGTTACAGAGCCTTTTCGTCGAGCAGGATAAGACCAAACAGAACCATTCATCTGAAAAAATCACATTTCCCATGACAAATTTTGGTGTTCGTGGCACCAGTTCAAGCGCATCTGTTTGTGAGTCTCTGTGAGCAATGGTGACGAAATTACCCGCTTTTTTGTGTAATTCATCCTGTGTAGCTCACGGTTGACAGTAGCATTAGATACCTCTGGGCTTCCCAACTCGATCATGCGCTGCCGTATGTTTTCTAAACTCTTCATTGACCCAGCCCGAACGATTTGGGCGAGACGCCGCTGGTCCTTTGTGTCCAAAATTCTTGGCCTCCCACTACCTTCTTTTCGCTAGATTCCATTACCTGCTTTTAATTTACTCACAACTCTGTAGACAGTCCGCTCAGGAATGTTCAAGGTTTCAGAAATATTGGAACATGTTTGATTTCCTTCATTCCAAAGGGTGAAATTTGACACTTTGACTTTGCCACTAGAGTTAGTAAATTGTCGTCTGCTCTATATCAAGGGGACGTTACTCCATACGCTAATTTTTTTTTTACTTTTGGTAGTGTTTGCTCACTTTAGTGGAGTGCAAATTTGGGGCAGAACATTCATATTTAATTAGATTTCAGCTTATTTAGCTGAGCAATATGACTGCCATTTTTTTTGCAAAGTACTGTATATTACATCCTCCATTTACACGTCCACAAAATTTAATGTATTTCATATTGACTTTGTAGAGCAAAAATATTGTTACACATATAATTTGTGTGCCTGGCTTACACCATGACAAGGTTGCAAAGCCATTGGTCAATACAGACTTTTTTTCGTGCACAGAGCCAGAGATTTGACGATAATGAGTTCTTTGTCTCTCTGGGTTTGCAAACCTCGTGCTGTTAGTGAGTCGTGAAAAAGGGTGATTTCAGTGTCTGATCATTAATATTTGTTAAATTACTTTTCTGTCTTTCCTAGCCGCACACATTTGCGAGTTCACTGATTTGCATAATGTAGCTGAAATATTTGTTACGTTTGTATTAGATTAGATAGATATAGTGTCATCTCGGCATTGAAAATTGACTTGGAAGGATCTCCAATATTTATCTCTTGCCTTTATTGTACACTTTAACAGGTTCCTCCTGTCTATCTCTAGACGTGTTCTTATTTTTAATGCTATCGTTACCTTGCAAGTTGTTTTCAATCGTCCCCTCCGTTATGGATTTAAGTAAAGAGATTATTTCTTTGTATTTTCTAAAAACTATATTTGTTACAGTTTGTTTGTTATCTGTCTTTACTTCCTCTCGCTATGTATCCTTAACGCTCCTTATGCAGCATGAAATCACTACTGCAGCTGGTCTCCTTACAGGAAGCCTGCGCCACTAGTTGACATGCTCCTGCAGCAGTGGTTTCTGTGGCTATTTGTTGTACATAAAGAAGTTGCAAGGCCCACACATAACCTCATATTAGTCACATTGTACATCACGCCTAAGGATGCGGCAGTTATGTTCTTTCCTTGTCTTGTCAGACACGTCCGGGAACTACATGGTGCAAACAAACACTTTTGGGTGGATGTTAATCATGGACAAAGCAAACAGAAAAAGGAAATGTGGTTGAGTTATTGTTACTGTTGTTTTGTTTTTTAAACTATAATTGCTATTGTCATTATTATATTGAGTCAGGGACCCAGACCTACAAGGCGACCCTGGTTCCTCTGGGAGGACAACTTTAGACAATCTTTGAAGGACTGAGGACTAGAATGGAACCAAGCCAGGAGGAAGACAGCCGATAGGATAGAATGGCGCTTGCTCTTCCAAACCTCTACACTTCACGGTAGAAGAGGAACGACCAAGCAAGTAAGTAAGCCATTATTATTATGTTATTGGAATCAAGCAGACCTTGAAATATCCTAATATGTTTATACTAATACGTCGGTCAGGAGGTGCTACAGCCGGGTAATCTATGTAAGACTGTTGCGTTTGTGCAGCTTGATTGGTCGGAGTCTTTCAGATCCTTGTCTGATCTTGGGTTTATTTAGTGGAGGTCTAAACTATTTCTAAAACATAAATGCCTTGAGCACATATATCAACAATATCTGCTCTATAAGGAACTCAATTATTTTTCAAGTATCGGTTGCAAAGCAATAGTGGTCCATGATGATGAGCTAAATCAGTGGTTCTCAACCTTTATTTTATTTTTTTTTTCTTTTGCTCATGGCCCCTCATTTACCGCTGAAGAAAGGAATAGAAAGGTCATTACTGAAATCGAAACCTATCGACAACAGACTGATAAGAACAGGACTGAGAGGCAGCACTGAGAAATGAACAAAGCACAGTTTATAAAATAACTTAAACTATCCGCGGAAAACGAGGTGCAAACAATATAACGTTAGTAAGAGACAAGCAAGGAAATCTCATCACCACAGAACAGAGGCAGGAAACAAAATGGGCAGAGCACTTCAGAGAAACACTGAATAAGGAACCACCAGAGACGCAGCTGAATGTTCCTGAGTCTGAAAGGGACCTAGACGTAAATACAGACATTCCACGAAGAGAAGAAATCATCACAGCTATCAAAGTGTTAAAGAATGGAAAAGCGCCTGGTCACGACAATTTAAAGCTGAGTTATTCAAGGCAGACCCTGAACTAGCAGCAGAACTATTAGAACCACTATTTGCACAAGTCTGGAAAACAGAGAAAACGCCAACAGAGTGGAGTAAAGGAATAATTGTCAAATTGCCCAAGAAGGGTGACCTTGCAGACTGCAACAATTGGAGAGGTATTACTCTCCTCTCAGTTCCCAGTAAAATACTAGGCAGGATAATCATCCAGAGAATTTCAAAAGCAGTAGATCATAAACTGAGGAAAGAACAAGCGGGATTCAGAAAGAACACAAGACGTGCAGATCATATATTCACCCTCAGGAACTTTATAGAGCAGTGCTCAGAATGGCAGACACAGCTATACATTAACTTTGTTGATTTTGAAAAGCGGTGAGAAACACAGAAGAACAACCTGATGACTTGGAAACCCTCTGGCTTAAATTCAAGGGCAACATAAAGACAGCTGCTGCAGAAGCATGTGGTGAAGTCCGACTTGGGAACAAGAGAAAGAGGACACCTTGGTGGACAGAGGAAGTCAAAGAGAAAATAAGAGAGAAGAAAATGGCATGGAAACAATACTTAGGAGCTAAAAACGCAGCAGGAAAAATAGAGAAATATAGAGCATATGTGATACTTAGAACAGAAGCAAAGAACAAGGTGCTAGCAGCAAAACAGAAGTCCTGGGAAAAATTTGGAGAAAAGCTAGAAAAAGATGCGCAAGAAAACCAGAAATTGTTCTACAAGACCCTAAAGAACACGAGGAAGGAAAAACAACGCCCTCTCAAATTTATAAAGGACAAGCAAGGCAAATTGATTACTGCCCCGAATAAAGTAATGGAAAGATGGAAAGAATATTTCTCAGTGCATGATGGTATAACACCAGAAATGGTTAAGTACATGGGAGCATCAGGTGACCTATTACTCTTAAGGGTCCTACAGGCAGCGTGGTGCAACAAGACCATACCAAAGGATTGAGAGATTGCCATCATAACACCAATTTTCAAAAAGGTGACAATCGACAATGTGGAAACCACAGAGGCATATCCCTTCTCAGTGTCCCTGGTAAAATCTACTCTAGAATCCTAGAGCAAAGACTCCGATGCCTAGCTGAGCCACAATTGGATGAGATCCAGTGCGGATTCCGAGCAAACCGAAGTACTCAAGACCTAATCTTCACACTCAGACAGCTGAGTGAAAAGGCTCTTGAGTATAAGAGTGAGATCCATCTTTGTTTCATAGATCTGGAAAAGGCGTTTGACAGGGTCCCTGGAGCAAACGTTGGGACTGTTTGGCAAGGAAGAACATTCCAGCACCTCTGATTCATGCTATGCAGAGCTTCTACAAGTCTTGCAGAAATTATGTGAGGACAGCAAACCATAAGTCAGAAGAGTTCAGGACCACCACTGATGTAAGACAAGGTGATATCCTCTCACCTTATCTTTTCATACTCCTCATGGACGATGTTATCAAGGCATGTAAGGAGAGAACAAGAAAGTATTCAGTGGGGTACTGGAAGATGAGACAGATATGTATTTTAGAGCTGGCATTTGCTGATGATAGTGCCCTGATTGCTAAATCAAAGGCACATCTCCAATGCAACCTACAAGTCTGGAAGGAAGAGCTGGAGAAGAGAGGGATGGTCATAAGCAGCTCTAAAACAAAATCCATGGTGATATCACGAGAAGAAAGAAGACATCAGATTAAGCTGGGAGAACAGGTCCTGGAGCAGGTCGACCACTTTAAATATCTCGGAGCTATTATAGACCGAAAGGGAGGCATCAAAGAAGAGTTGGCCAATCGAAAAGCAGCAGCTGGGAGACTTTTTCAGGCCATAAATCGAGGATTCCTCAGCAAGAGAGAGGTTGGTAAGAAAACAAAGATGGCTGTATACCGCTCCACCTATGTCCCAGTCTTGACATATGGATGCGAGTCATGGGCAATGACTACAACTCACAAAAGCCAGATCCAAACCTCAGAAATGAGGTATCTGTTGAAGTAACAAAAAGAGACATCGTCCGCAACCAGACGATACGTCAAGGTCTAAAATCCCACCCCCTGCAGACCCAAGTAGAACAGTCCCAACTAAGATGGTTTGGCCATGTCTGCAGAATGGGAGAAGAAAGGCTACCACAACAAGCATGGGAAACAAAGAGCCAGGGATCCAGACCCCCAGGACGACCCAGAGTCCTCTGGCGGGAGAACATTAGACAATCATTGAAGCACCGAGGACAGAATGGAACCAGGCCAGGAGGAAGACAGCCGATATGATAGTCTGGCGCTCTCTCTTCCAAACCTCTACACCTCAAGGTGGAAGGGGAATGACTAAGTAAGTAAGTAAGATTTTGAAAAGGCTTTTTACAGCGAACACAGGGACAGTTATTTGAAAGTACTGAGGGCTTATGGAATTTCTAGCTGCATTGTTTCCATTATAAAAAGCCTCTATTATAACTTTACATGCAGTGGTGGGTTCAGCAACCTAATTTTCGAGGTGAAGATAGGAGTACAATAGGGAAGCCCCTTATCAACAACTTTATTTTTGACAGTCATAGACCGGGTGATGTGCCAGACAACAGAGGACAGTCCAAGAGGAATTAGATGGACAACATTTTCTACATTGGAAGACCTGGAGTATGCAGATGACATTGCACTACTCGCACATTCATATCAACACATCCAAGAAAAAACCGATAGACTGAATAAGTATAGCCAGCAGGTGGGTCTGAACATCAATCTGAAGAAGACAGAGGTCATGACACTCAATGTGGGAAATCCTGAGCCACTAACAATAAGGAACCAGAAGCTAGAACAGACAGGCACATATGATGCATAGTAACACCAGACGGCGGAACAAGCAAGGACATCAACAACAGAATGAATAAAGCGAGAACAGCCTTTGCTAGTCTCAACAACATCTGGAAGTCTTCCCAGTACAGCACTGTGACAGGTTATGAGAATAGACTACCATCGTTCAGTTCGCTTGACTCCCACCGTCACCCCTCATTACGTTCAACCTGGCGTTCCACCCTGCTTCCCTAATTAGCATGCACGTTGGTTATGCATTAGTCATACCTTTCTCGCTATCTGTCTTACGCATAGTTTAGCCACGCCTATTTGTCTTGTTCCATGCGCTGACGAAACAGCTATTCAGATCTCTGTCACTCCTTCAAAAGGGGACGAGCCAAGTACGTTTGCCTGAAAGCTTGATGAACGAAGAGCTGTCAAAATGACGACATCATGACAGCGCACGGTCCATGAAACACGGGCGAGGCAATGGCTTTTGAAGCTCCCTACACGCCCGGCAATCGCCGAGATCTGAAAACCTTTGTTGTTGATTAACACCAGGTAACAGAGCGGACGGAGAAATCCTTTATATTGGAAGAAAACCCCGCCTGAGTTCCCCGATCGGCAAAGGTGTGAATTTCGTCATTTCCCAGCGAGATTGCACTATTTCAGTATATATGCCCATTAACTCAAAACTCAGTTATCAGTCGCTTCAGAAATTGTTTGAAAATATCTAGTTCGCTATCATAAGAACCATATTACAATTGAATTACTTAGATTCGTGGAGATAGTTCCTTTTTCTGTGTTGCGGTAAATATATATATTAGCATTTAAGGAATCTAACGTGTTAAAGTTTTCATTATATTTCACTGGGATTTTCTGTGTAAATTGAATAGCGTATTAAATAACATATAGCTAATTTTTCCAGCTGTAACGTAAATTAATTACTCGCTATTCCCCAGTAAGAGATGCTTTAATTAACTATAAGACGCTAGCGATTGATAATTGACGGAATACAATTTACTCCTATTCATTATGTGTAATTTTATAAATGACTAAGTGTTTATTTCTCGTGTTAAAAGAGATAAGATAAGCTAGACACTTGTGGGTTTTAAATATAATTTAATACCGGAGTGGTTAAGAGGTCTTGCCGAAACGCATGTTAGGTTAGGATATTTATATTATTGTTAAAATGTTTGTATTTCTTCCTAAAATCTAGGCTGATCATAACCCTGCGATCTAGCGTTCTTATGTTCTTATAAGCATCCCGAGATTATTGTTATCGAATCTTCGTGTTGTGACCCTGTGCGGTCCAGCTTCTTCATTCATCAAAGAGGCAAACAAGAAAACAAAGCAATAATTATTATAATAACTGGAACGGAACAGTACCAGAATTTTTTCCATATAAATAGTTGTGGTGAAGTGGGATGTTATAGATATTTATAAGGGACTTAGTGTACTGACTGAGATCAGCTGTGAAGGTATATATATATATCTAATAAGAGTAGTATATTATATATATAACCTTACTTGCTACCACATATCTATATATCTCAGTCAGAATTATTCTGGAATAGTGAGATGCTACGTTATGTGTCTAGGGTATGTGTATGGTGAAGTGTAAGTCACAACAACAGACAGATAAACAATTTAATTTAATCCACTACTCTTAACAACACTGTGACACTCACATACATATAACACTCTATGAGAATATCTTAAAGAAGTCACTAGTAACGTTTCAAATAACAATATGTATTCATTACTGGCATGAATGAATATGTGTCCTGATTCAACTACAAGGGAACCAGGAATCACAATCAATTTAAATTACAAGTTATGTACAGAATGTATTTAATATGAATATTGTAGTGACATATATTAGTACAAATGTTCTATGTGTGTCAGTTGTGTAGTAGTAAAATGAGGTAATACTGGTTTTGTTTTGTTCAAGCTCTGTTGGTATTGGTCATCATGACTTCAATAGTTTGTCTTTAGGGACTATTATTGGAGATGTTCACAGTTCCTGATTTTAAGACAAGTAAATTCCCCTCTGAATGGTATTTTTATAAAGTTATTTCAAGATGAGGGGACATAATGTTGAGCTCAGCTGGCCAATTCGCTTATCTGGCGTGATGGCGGCAGGAAAGGACTCCTCTGCTCGAATTCTCCTCTGGGCTCAGGAGACACCTCACTGATAGCTAAAAAGACCAAGGAGTATGCTGTCCGACTCTGGATTCAGCAAATCTCTGATCAGATGCTGCTCACTACCATCAAGACCACTGTCCCTGAAATCAAGAAGGATGTACCTTCTACTTCATAACTAATTTATATTCTCTTTTACACTGATCACAATACAGCACAAACATTGCGTTCAGAGCGTTAGGCCAACAGTCAGCTTCATTTGAAATACTTTATTCCAGTATTACCCTTCTTAATGGTTACTACGCCTCTGCACTTCCAGCATTATTTCTTTCTAGTCCATCATCCAGGTGTCAGTGTACTATTTGGCCATTCCATGCCGTTTTACTTCTCTCCGACACCCTCTGTTCAGGCTGGAGCATTATAGGCTTTACCTCACGTTTGCCACTGAACTACACATATATATACAGGCATAAATCAACAATTCACATTCAATTTTTCATTAAAAGATACTGAATGGTTCAAGCTTACCACAATTTCATGGAAATAAACACAGATACGTTGATTAGCAATGAATTCTGGCACAAACTGGCACAAATTCCGTTCTGCCTATGTTCCAGGCTTTTATTTTAGCAAAAATGTGAGCTAGCTTCAACGTACTGTCGCTTTATCAAGCTTATTTGAATTAGTGGTCTCGAACTAACGCTCCCAAGTGTGTATATCAGCGAGACTGGCCAATGAGCCACGTTTCGACAAGTGTTTGAAAAAAATGTTATCTTTTCCCGTCTCCCCCCCAACAACCAAGATAGTATTTATAGCCCGACCAATCGTGGTTAGGCTTTCATTTGTTGCGCTCCAATCAATTTGGAGTTTACATGGTAGGCTATTTATGTAACGTAAGGTTTTTTCAAACACGTTATAAAAAAAAATTTTATGAGCAGAAATGATTTTATGCTGTCAGGCACCCCCAATATTTTATTTTGGGTATAATTTATTAATTCCTGGACTATTTGCGTAACGTTTTACATATTATTTGTCAGCAAACCCTAAGGAACCCAAAAATACTAATTTAAAGGAGCTACGTGGCTGCGTTCAAAATATGCAATTTCTTCTATCTCCTGTTTAGAAGATGTGCTGTCTGGGTACTGTTATGTGTTCAAACGTAAACCCATATAATGTTGTCTTTTCTAATAAGAGTCTGTTATGATTTATAAACCTAACTCTGGGAAAGGGTAGTGTATTTTATCACTGTCCGTCTGAAAAAAAATTAGTGCATGTAGACTTACACGCGTGATGGTAGTAATTGTGTATCGCGCGAAGCGGGTTTAGTGTTCGGCTTTCTGCCTCTCCCTTCTCTTTTTATCCCTTTAGTCCATCTGTTCGTTCGTTTTGGTAACGCAGTATAATTAATGTTAGGGTTAATTTAGGTCATTACGCAGTACGTCTCAATGCTTTTCCAAGAAATACAGCACACGTTTCATTGAAGAAGGCGGGTAATAATACAGTAAGCTTTACTATCAACGTGAAAGCGTTACAATTTGCAGACGAAGCAGAAAACAAGGGGGATTTCGAGTACATTCTTTGTGACAGCACTGTCATTTTTCCCATTGCTCTTCTCTTTATTAATTTTATTTGTTAGGCTTTATATTTACCTAATAATTTATATATGTGGATTAGAATATTTCATGACACTTCCCCTCTTAAAACAGACATTATATGTCAGTCCTTTATTCCATATACACATAGAGAAATTTATTATTATTTCTGGGGTTTACGGTGATTCTCATCACACGGATGGCGGCTTAAAAAATCCGCTCCCAGATTTGTTTTTCCAGATATATATTCAATGCTAAAATTATATGGAGCCATAAGCAAAGACCATCGGAGTAACCTAGAGTTCTCATGCTTAGCCTGTGCTAAAAACGATAAAGGTTTGTGGTCAGTTTGCAACTTAAATGCCTTCCCATATAGATAAATATTGAATTTCTTTATTGCCCATATTACTGCAAGACATTCTTTTTCGCTAGTTGAGTAGTTGATTTCAGCTTTATTCAACTTTCTGCTAGCATATGCCACTGGGCTTAATTCCCCATCCAATGCATCTGATTTCTGTAGTAAAGTTGCACCTAGCCCAATATTACTTGCATCCGTCCTTACTATGAATTCTTGACTTAAGTCAGGTAATTTCAAAATGGGTTTACTTGTGAGCTTTTCCTTCAATTCTTGGTAAGTCATTTCACATTGTGGTGTCCATGTAATGCGATCTGGAAGTCCTTTACGTGTCAATTCCGTTAAAGGTGCACATATGGAATTAAAGTTTTTTGATATACTTCTGGTAGAAACCACATAATGAGACAAAGGATCTCACGTCCTTCTTGGTTTGTGGTCTCGGGGCTTTCTGTAGTTTTTCTAAATTCTTTGGGTCAGGGGTCATGTTTCCCTGATAAACTGTGTGTCCCAAAAATTCCAATTCTTTACATCCAACGCAACATTTGGTTGGTCGGGCTGTTAAATTTGCCTCCCTAAGTCGATCAAACAGCATGTTCAGAGAGTCAATGTGTTCCTCAAATGTTTCTGTTGCTATAAGGATATCATCCATAAAATTTGTTATACAGGGATTATTCAGAGGATCCAATAATTTTCTCATCATTCTAGAGAAGACACTAGGCGCATTCTTCAATCCAAATGGCAATCTATTAAACTCATAGTGTCCTTCTGAGGTACTAAAAGCTAGGTATGGTCTAACCTCAGGCTTTACTGGAATCTGATAGTATCCTTTACTCAGATCCACTTTTGAGAAATATTTAGCTTTATTTAGTCTGGCAAACAGCTGATTTGTATCCGGCAATGGATCCACCTGTCCTTCTGTAATAGCATTCAGTCTCCTGTAATCTATACAGAGTCTATGTTCTCCAGAGGGCTTCCTTAAAAGTACAACACCGGAACTATACGAAGACTCACTGTGCGAAATAATTCCTTCCTTCAACAGATAGTCTATCTCTTCCTTCAAAGCTTTTTCCTTAGCAAACGGAATCGAATATGGTTTCATACAGACAGGTGTGGAGTCTATTAATTTCATATCATATTCCAATAGGTTTGTATGCCCTGGTCGGTCTGTTAACACCTCTACATGATTCTTTAGAACCTGTTGCACTCTCTCTTTCTGAGTTTTCGTTAAATGTGTACTGATTTTCACCTGTGCTGCTGTCTCACAGGGGTGTAATGGATATTCAAATGATGAAAGTGGTTCCTTTTTCATCTCCATGGCGATGGACAAGGTCAACAAGTGTGTCTCTTCCTGATGTTCTCTTTCCAAATATTTCTTCAGGAGATTCACATGATAGATTTTTTCTTTCCCCTTCTTATCTATCTTATAATTTGTTCTAGACACCTTCTCTAGAACTGTATATGGACCCTGCCATCCAATTTGTAACTTATTCTGACTCCCGGGCAAAAGAAGCAGTACCTTCTCTCCCACAGCCAAATTTCTGTCTTTCGCCTTCCTGTTATAATAGGCAGCATGTTTCTTCCTGGCTTGTTTCAAATTTTCATTGGCAAGTTTCCAGCCAGTTTTCAACCGAGTGGTCAGCTCATTCACATATTGGTATGAAGATGTAATGTTTTCCTCCGCCTTTTCATCAGTCCACGTTCTTAACAAAGCTACATATGGACCTTTAATTGTGTGGACCTATTTGTCCATGCACCGGTATGGTCTCTTCCACTCGAAGCTTTATAGTGATGATTTTTCCTCCCAGAATTATCATTCACAAAACGACCGCTACCAATTTTTCTTTTCCTGGGGTTTCCTCCCCACTTAAAATTCTTGATGAGAGATTTCCTCTCTACATCTTCTTCCTCCAGTTTGTTTAAGTCCGATTGAGGGATTGTCGGCTTATCCTGGGGTAAGACATCTTTTTGCACTCTCCGCATAGTGGCCATTGTAAAACAGTTAAGTGAAGCTTGTCCGTGAAAAGGGGCTTCCCATTCCATTTGGTCCACTTTATCAAATCTATATTTCTTTTTATTTTTAGGCCTGATTTTGCCCCGTGGCGTGTCCAGGTCCTGATCCATGTTCCCACTTGTGGGTGTTCCCTCATGTGCTATGCTACACCTTTCTACAAAATTTTCAATGTCCCATCTTGCTTTGGGCCAATAATAATTGTGAGCCACCTTTTGAATGATGGTACCTATCTTCTCATGGTCCCCATCTGGTTTCACATGTAGGCTCCTTATTAATTCTGTCCTGTATCTTTTTGGAAGAACCAGCTGTCCGTGACCATGGGATCTAGTTCCGGCCTTCCTATACATCAACTTGTTTTTCATGTAAAAATCTCCCTTGCCTGGAGTTGTATGACAAGTTGACAATTTTCTGAAACAAGGCTTGAGTGTTTTATCTCCAGCCTGTGCCTTCCTCATCTCTTCTGGAGTGGTATCCAACATAATATCCTCCTCCTGTCTTGAGGTCGACCTGACCTGAAGGGTTGCCATATACACAGGTTTCCTTCTGCAACGGTCAGTGTCATGATTGTCCATCTGACAATTCTTACACCACCTTTTTCCTTGGTTGAAAGATTTTCTTTCATCATATTTCCTTTCATCGAATTGTGGGAATTTATTTTTATTTTCATACCGTGGCCTATCAAATTGGTGCTTACCTTTATTTTGATCCTTAGGATCAAATTTATTAAAGTTCTGTGGTGTCCTAAAGTTATCCACCTGTTTCTTTTTATTACCTGTTACCTCTGCTTGAGCTGCTTGATACCTTTCAGCAACATTTAGCAACTCACCCAGCCTCTCTGCACCTTGTTCCATGAGAAACTTTCTCAGGTCTGGAGCCATGGACTCTCTTAATTGCTCTATAAGGACCATTTCCTTAAGATCTTGGGTTTTCCCCAGAGAAGTCCATTTCTCCAAGTATGTCTCTATTCGTGCAGAGAACTGGTGATAGGTTTCACCTGACAGTAGTTTAGCATTCCCAAATTTTTTCCTGTAAAACTCTGCATTCTTTTCATACCTTAACAAAAGAGCCTGCTTTAGCATGTCATAATTTTCCTGATCACCTCTGCTCATTTTTGCAAAAACTTCATAAGCTGCCCCACGAAGTCCCTGAGATAACTTTAAGCTCCACCTTTCTCTCTCTAACCCATACGTGGTAGCTAATAGTTCGTACCTATTTATATAGCTCTCAATATCATCGTCTTTCTCAACAAAATGATCTAAATGAAAATTCATAGCTGAGATTGAGGCTCCTTGAGTAACCGTAGCATCAGAGGCAAAGGGACTGGCACCATTTTCAGGAGCATGGCCTTGAAACTCAAACTCCCTTAGTCGTAATTCATGTTCCCTTTGTAATCTTTTCTCCTCCTTTTCTGCTTCCCTCTCTGCAGCTAATCTCTTCTCTTCCCTTTCTGCAGTCTGTCTTCTTTCCTCGGCTTCCCTTTCTGCAGCTAATTTCTTCTCTTCTGCTTCCAATTTCTTAGCCTCTTTGTCAGCCTCAATCTGCAACCTCTTAGTCTCAGCCTCCAACTTTCTTTCGGCCTCTTTTTCTAATCTTCTTTCTTCGCGTTCAATAAATTTGTCACATTCCGTTGTGACATAGGCAACCATAACTTGCCCATCTAATCCTAACTCTTTTGCAGTCTGAACCGCAGCAGATCGAAATTTGGCCAGGTCCGCCATTGTCTATTATGTAAATTTATACAATGTCTAACCAACAATTCAATCTCTAATGGACAACACAGGCACCGTGAGCTCAACCTTATTTTATTCCACCCAAGGATACCTTTTAATTCTTATATTCCCTGAAGTGAATTACCCCCAATATTTTTAATAGTTAAAGATTCAAAATCCCAAGAGCGAGACCCCAATATATGTGGTGAAGTGGGATGTTATAGATATTTATAAGGGACTTAGTGTACTGACTGAGATCAGCTGTGAAGGTATATATATATATCTAATAAGAGTAGTATATTATATATATAACCTTACTTGCTACCACATATCTATATATCTCAGTCAGAATTATTCTGGAATAGTGAGATGCTACGTTATGTGTCTAGGGTATGTGTATGGTGAAGTGTAAGTCACAACAACAGACAGATAAACAATTTAATTTAATCCACTACTCTTAACAACACTGTGACACTCACATACATATAACACTCTATGAGAATATCTTAAAGAAGTCACTAGTAACGTTTCAAATAACAATATGTATTCATTACTGGCATGAATGAATATGTGTCCTGATTCAACTACAAGGGAACCAGGAATCACAATCAATTTAAATTACAAGTTATGTACAGAATGTATTTAATATGAATATTGTAGTGACATATATTAGTACAAATGTTCTATGTGTGTCAGTTGTGTAGTAGTAAAATGAGGTAATACTGGTTTTGTTTTGTTCAAGCTCTGTTGGTATTTGTCATCATGACTTCAATAGTTTGTCTTTAGGGACTATTATTGGAGATGTTCACAGTTCCTGATTTTAAGACAAGTAAATTCCCCTCTGAATGGTATTTTTATAAAGTTATTTCAAGATGAGGGGACATAATGTTGAGCTCAGCTGGCCAATTCGCTTATCTGGCGTGATGGCGGCAGGAAAGGACTCCTCTGCTCGAATTCTCCTCTGGGCTCAGGAGACACCTCACTGATAGCTAAAAAGACCAAGGAGTATGCTGTCCGAGTCTGGATTCAGCAAATCTCTGATCAGATGCTGCTCAGTACCATCAAGACCACTGTCCCTGAAATCAAGAAGGATGTACCTTCTACTTCATAACTAATTTATATTCTCTTTTACACTGATCACAATACAGCACAAACATTGCGTTCAGAGCGTTAGGCCAACAGTCAGCTTCATTTGAAATACTTTATTCCAGTATTACCCTTCTTAATGGTTACTACGCCTCTGCACTTTCCAGCATTATTTCTTTCTAGTCCATCATCCAGTGTCAGTGTACTATTTGGCCATTCCATGCCGTTTTACTTCTCTCCGACACCCTCTGTTCAGGCTGGAGCATTATAGGCTTTACCTCACGTTTGCCACTGAACTACACATATATATACAGGCATAAATCAACAATTCACATTCAATTTTTCATTAAAAGATACTGAATGGTTCAAGCTTACCACAATTTCATGGAAATAAACACAGATACGTTGATTAGCAATGAATTCTGGCACAAACTGGCACAAATTCCGTTCTGCCTATGTTCCAGGCTTTTATTTTAGCAAAAATGTGAGCTAGCTTCAACGTACTGTCGCTTTATCAAGCTTATTTGAATTAGTGGTCTCGAACTAACGCTCCCAAGTGTGTATATCAGCGAGACTGGCCAATGAGCCACGTTTCGACAAGTGTTTGAAAAAAATGTTATCTTTTCCCGTCTCCCCCAACAACCAAGATAGTATTTATAGCCCGACCAATCGTGGTTAGGCTTTCATTTGTTGCGCTCCAATCAATTTGGAGTTTACATGGTAGGCTATTTATGTAACGTAAGGTTTTTTCAAACACGTTATAAAAAAAATTTTATGAGCAGAAATGATTTTATGCTGTCAGGCACCCCCAATATTTTATTTTGGGTATAATTTATTAATTCCTGGACTATTTGCGTAACGTTTTACATATTATTTGTCAGCAAACCCTAAGGAACCCAAAAAATACTAATTTAAAGGAGCTACGTGGCTGCGTTCAAAATATGCAATTTCTTCTATCTCCTGTTTAGAAGATGTGCTGTCTGGGTACTGTTATGTGTTCAAACGTAAACCCATATAATGTTGTCTTTTCTAATAAGAGTCTGTTATGATTTATAAACCTAACTCTGGGAAAGGGTAGTGTATTTTATCACTGTCCGTCTGAAAAAAAAATTAGTGCATGTAGACTTACACGCGTGATGGTAGTAATTGTGTATCGCGCGAAGCGGGTTTAGTGTTCGGCTTTCTGCCTCTCCCTTCTCTTTTTATCCCTTTAGTCCATCTGTTCGTTCGTTTTGGTAACGCAGTATAATTAATGTTAGGGTTAATTTAGGTCATTACGCAGTACGTCTCAATGCTTTTCCAAGAAATACAGCACACGTTTCATTGAAGAAGGCGGGTAATAATACAGTAAGCTTTACTATCAACGTGAAAGCGTTACAATTTGCAGACGAAGCAGAAAACAAGGGGGATTTCGAGTACATTCTTTGTGACAGCACTGTCATTTTCCCATTGCTCTTCTCTTTATTAATTTTATTTGTTAGGCTTTATATTTACCTAATAATTTATATATGTGGATTAGAATATTTCATGACAATAGTATCAGCCTGCTGTGGCAGAATTTATATACTTAGTTACCTGACATATGACAGTAAGTTTTTTTCTAGGGATTACACTCAAGAGAACTCACTGTTCATACTCGGCCATCACCTCAGAGGCCAGCCGAGGATTATTATCCTTTAATTTGTTTCATCACGTCACAGAGTGTCTCAGCCACCAGAGGCTAGACAACACCGGAACAATATACCTATATTTATTCCAATGACGGTGACCACCACATAGAAGACTTATCCAAACCAACTAACTGCAGTGATAAGAGAATTATCCAGGAAAATGATTAACGCTCCAACTTCAGCGGCTACCTGAAATTAGCAGTCAGCAACCAGGATAGTCTGTGGCTGAAATTGGTAAAGAATCTATATAGGTGTTACTTGATTTTTCTTGCTCCTTAGCTGGTTGGTTTCTGCGTGTTGCAGATGTTGATGAAGAGACATGGGTGTGCAGAGACGCGAATGTGTTTAGGCTCATATGTAGTTGTACAAACAACCAGTCACACTCGTACTACAGTCAATGAAAGTTGGAACTACTTGTGATGGTTCATACATTTATTGACAGGACTAACATGTAGAATCACACAGGAACAGTCAATGTAAACAAGTTCATGTACATCATGTCAATGGAAATCGCTGGGTACATATCAGTCATTCTGGCTGGTGAACATTCATATATGTATGCATGTCAATAGTGTTATGTTCTTTTCATGTACTGTTCATAATGCCGCTTTTGGTATCTCCGACTGAACGCGTCAGATACCTTGATAACTCCGTCATACAAAAGACGAGCCCTTCACTCAAGTAATCCTATTACTAGGGCCGTCGTTCAACTTGGCATAACACGCCAGTTACTTCTTTTTATGCTGTAGAATAGTGGCCATTCCACCGGCCTAAATATGACGTCAGTTGTGTACTCTTCATCAGCAGGTTGCATAAACTCTGCTATCAAGTTTATATAAATCTACCAGCATATACATATATATCTCTTCGTCACTGGACTTCTGTTCGTTTAAAGACAAATAGTCTTACATAGCTATCTTGAGCACAATGTATAAGTTCTGCATACAGGATCGGTGAGCTGTCCTCACAGAAGGTACTTCTTTAACAAATTCTGCCACCGAAAGCATAGTAATGAAAAAGGTCGGTGTTACCTTGCAACGAATCCTCAGAACATAATAACAACACTGTCGTCCTTCCTGACGCACAGAGAATCAATGGGGAAAACTGACAACGCAGTCACTTCGAAGATTTTCCTCCCCGAAACTACAATGGACATACACGTCCTCAGAAGCCAGGACTTCACAACTCAACAAGACGGAAGTCTAATCTCGCGCTCTCCACTGCGCATCGCATATAGCCCAGAACTGTATTACCTTTGACCCAAAAGGTCAAACACAATGAATGAACAAACAAGGGAGATAACCCCTAATCAACCTGACACAGCAAAGTCAAGACATAGTTACTAAACCTTGACCAGGGTGAAAAACCTACAACCAATAGATCGATGTTTGAAACTCCATCAAAAATGACCGCAACATATTACTGCACCGCCCCTGTAAAAAAAATGACACATTTTTTTTAAAATATCCATGAGCAAGATAGCACAAGCATCAATTATGTGCTCATGAAAGAATGAACCTAATATCAGGTACAATAGACGCATAAATAAAGCGTCTGGAGAGAGTAAAATCATCCCCCATCATAAGAGAAAATATTTCCTCTAAGCCAAACAAACTCA
This sequence comes from Oreohelix idahoensis, assembly GCA_024509875.1. Classification (NCBI taxonomy): domain Eukaryota; kingdom Metazoa; phylum Mollusca; class Gastropoda; order Stylommatophora; family Oreohelicidae; genus Oreohelix; species Oreohelix idahoensis. Next base: position 10,194 of record JAMPIV010008624.1, on the reverse strand, counting down.
GGGGGTACCATTAAAGAAACCTAAGTTGCTGGCAATACCAATCATAGATATCAAAAATTGTCAAATACTATAATTATAGCAATATACAAATATCATGCAATACAATACTATACCATCAACATATCTAATGGATATATATCATGGATGGACATAATCAAATTTATTAGTCATATACATCATCCAACTAGTGACACAATTGTGTTAATATATGTTTTAATATCAAGAACAGACATAAGTCTGGAATTGTATCAGGAGATCTAGGACATACAATTTAAATGGAATCATGTGGGCATCTAGACAATACGTCTGCCATCACATTATCCGAACCACGGATAGCTCGCACCGTAAAATGGAAAGGTTGAAGAGCAATAGCATAACGAGTAGATCTCGAGCTCTTCAAATCCTTACTTTGCATAGCTGTAAGAGCTTTTTGGTCGGTTTCCATAATGAAATGCGCGCCCAGAAGGAATCTTTGTCGCTTAAGAATGGAACAAACCATGGCCAACAATTCACGGTCTAAAACCGAGTAATTCCTTTCTGCCGCATTCAGCTTCCTAGAAATATACATTACAGGATGCAGAGTTCCTGAATACTCCTGCATTAGTGCCGCTCCAATCCCAGTGGAAGAGGCAATACTACGAAGGACAAAAGTCTTATCAATCGTTGGAAGTCTTAAGATAGGATGAGATGAGAATAAATTCTTAACCTGATCCAATGACGATTGGCATTCTTGGGACCAACGCACCATATTAGGGGAACCTTTTTTCAACAACGTTGAAAGTGGTGCCATAATGGAGGATAGATTATCAATGAATTTTCCATAGAATTGTATTAATCCCAAGAGACTACGTACTTGCTTTTTTGTCTTCGGAACCGAGATATTTAATATCTTAGAAATGTTTTGGTCCTCTGTCTTCAACAGACCATGACCAACCCCATGACCTGGGAAAGAGATTTCACTAAACCCGACAAAGGCTTTAGAAGGTTTTGCTGTTAACTTATGCTCGCGTAGAGTAGATAGTAACTCGTTTAAACCCGAATAGTGTTCTTCCCAAGTATCACTGAACAGACAGATGTCGTCCAAATATGCGATGACATCTGTACGATACGATAGAATTCGTCGCATCATGCGCACGAAAGTTGCTGGGGCGTTCATAAGCCCGAAAGGCATAAAATTCCACTGAAATAAACCCCTAGGTGTTGAAAAAGCAGTGAGAGGTTTGGCGTGTTCCGTCAGTGGGACTTGCCAATAACCTTTCGACAAGTCTAGTTTAGTAAAGAATTTAGCTTTAGAAAGTCTAATAAGTAGATCATCTAATAAAGGCATAGGTTCAGCATCGAACTTCGTAACTTGATTTAATTTGCAATAATCAACGCAAAGACGTATGTTATTGTCTTTCTTTCGAACAATAACCATCGACGAAGAATAAGCTGAAGTGGATGGTTCAATTATTTTCAATTGAATCATTTCATCCAATTCTTTCTCGACTTGTGCTTGAAAATGAATAGGTATAGGGTATGGTCTTACTCTGATCGGATTACGATCAGTAAGTATGATGTCATGTTCTATGACATGTGTGTGTCCAGGAATGTCTGTAAGGACATCCTGAAATGATTCTAGCGTAGAAGATACTTGACGTTGCTCCTCAAAAGACAAGTTCGAAGAGACGGTAACGTTTTTCCATGATTACGTAGAATTAAGTGGAACAACGGGAAGAGGTAAGTTAACGTCAGAAAAAATAGTTTTCTCATCCTGTATAACAGACAGGGATGAGACATGACCATGTTGGACTCGAGAATCGTCCGTCGCCTGGAAAATAGGTTGTAAATAGTCTGGTCGTTCAATAAATTCAGTAAGCATATTTATATGGAAGGTTTTATGCCTTCCATCCACATCGACAATATAGTCGACATCCGAAATTTTAGAGACTATAGTGTATGGACCTTTCCAAGAAATGAGAAGTCTGTTTTCCCTCGTGGGAAGTAAGACAAACGCTTTGTCTCCAGGACAAAGTTGACGTAGGCGTCTTTTCTTATTAGCGAATCGCCTAGCCTTTTCTTTAGCGAATTCTGATGATGAAGTAGCTAACCTGCATGATTCGATAATTTTCTCCCTAAGAGCAATGACATATTCATATGATGATTGTGTATCATCGTCAATATTATCGGCAGTGATCAGATCGTGTAGCAAGGACATAGGACCGCGCGGTTGCGCGCCAAAGACAAGTTCAAAAGGAGAAAATCCTGTATGCTCGTTGGGAACCTTTCTATAAGCAAAGAGAGCTGCAGGTAGGACCCTGTCCCAATCATCAGGATGATCCTCCGTTATCTTGCCTAGTAAGTTCTTTAGTGTCCTATTAAGACGTTCAACCAATCCATTGGACATTGGATGATAAATACTACTGAGAGACCTTTTAATGTCCAGAGTAGCCATCACCTGAGACATAGTGTCCGATATCAATTGAGTGCCGTGGTCTGATAGTATTTCTCCGGGAAATCCCAGCCGAGAAAATATGAGCCAAAGAGCATCTGCGATATCGACAGTTGATATGCTTTTAAGAGGAATAGCCTCTGGCCAACGAGTGCACATGTCAACGCAAGTAAGGATAAATTGATGTCCTCTGGCTGACTTAATCTTAAACGGGCCAATAATGTCTATTGCCATTTTCTGAAACGGCCGAATAGGAATATCTGCCGCCTGAATAGGTGCAGCATGTCTTGGACCTCTAGACTTGACCTCTTGGCAAATTTTGCAAGACCGGCAATAAATTAGTATGTCTTTATTCACGAATGGCTAAAAGAAAGACGCAAGGACTCTAGTCTTAGTTCTGGAAAAACCCATATGTCCAGCACACTGAGAATCGTGTGCATGTTGAAGAATTAAGGCTCTCATACACTTAGGCACAAGAATTTGCGAATGCATAGACTTGTCCGAGTGTTGTACCATTCGTACCAATATACCATTCTTCATAGTGATATACGATCTGTGATTCGTATTCTGATTAGGATCACCTTTCTTTGCGAGAAGGAAGAATTTCTTTAAAGAAGGATCCTCTTCTTGTCGTTTAACAAACGTGTCATGCGAAATCACCAAGTGATCATCTTGGCTATCAACTCCATTACTATCATCAGATGAAGTTGGAGGGATAAGAGCTTGGGCTCTTGTTACCACTGCATTGACCGCTTGGATATTTTGTTCCTCCAAAATAGAAATTTGTTGCGGGGTGCATTCCTTAACCCCATGAATACGACCAATTATAAGATCCGAAATAGGATTAGGAAGAAGACACGCGTGGACATCTCCTGTAAAGAAAGGAGAGTCAATGCTAATGATAGCAGTAGGATATTTTTTCCATGGTACCACCAAACGTAACACATTTGACCACCTTTCCCGAGTAACAGCGAGGATCTATCAGAGACTGCCTAACCCCGACAGTAGTGCAACCAGAATCAAAAAAGCACTGAGACTAGCCTATCATTCACTAGACCTTTATGCAAGATGAGAGATCCTCTCCCATCATGCGCAACTGTAGCAGGAAGAGCGGGAAGAGGGTGACCACAAATTAAGGTAGATACAGACGATGGCTCGAACAATGTTGAGCATTGGGGCATTCAGTTGCTCTCCCAAAATCGAAAGCACAACCCGTGATAGCATTAGAGTTCCCACTATCATTAACTTGATTACAGGCTCCATTAAACTCTTGTTGTGCAGAGTTTGCCTGTTGGAAAGCTTTTCTTTTGTTATATCTAGGTCTACCGCGATTATCATTTCCCCTGTAATTGTTATCATATTGTCTATTGTAATTATCATTCCGGTTTGAATCCCGGTTTGTATATTCACCATCGTCATATTCATGACGTCGAGAATGGTTATCCCGAGCAGAAAAGCTTGGGTAGTTTTTATTGTGATAACCTTTGCGAAAGTGTCTAAAATTATTACCACCAAAATTACGAGAACTCCCATCTCGTCTCCAGTTATTCCTCCATGTCTTTTAAGTTTTTAGGCTTACGCTCATGAAGAAATGCAAGGAAAGAATCATTAACAGATGACAAAACTTTGTCTCTAAGTAATAAGTCCATTAGACCTTCATATGTTTTCTCAGTTTGAGACAACTCAACCCATCGTGTAAATGTACGACGTATCTTTGTAACAAAATCAGAGAAATCTACTCCATTTTCTGGCAACATTGTCTGAAAACGAAGACGATAATCTTCTTCTTTTAGTTGATATTTTTTTAATAATGCTGCTCTGACAACATCATAATTAGTTCTATTATGCTCTTCTATTGTCATAAGAGTAGTCACAGTTTCAACTGTAAAAAATTCTATCAGTTGTTCAACATAGTTTTCCGTTTTTTATCTTATGCGTACCACATAAAAATTCGAATCTATCAAGATAATCAGTTATATCGTCCTTTAAAGGATTGAAATGAGGCAATTTGATCTTACTAGACCTCTCCTTTGTTGTATCCGAAGTTACTTGATGAGCACCCATATTTGTTACTTTCAATTTCTCTAATTCCAAAGTCGCGAGTCTTTTCTCATGTTCCATTTTCTGTTTCCTTTCTTCGGCTTCCCTATCCAATCTTCTATTTTCCGCCTCTGCTTGAAATTTTCTTTCCTCTGCAGCAGCTTGAAGTTTTCTTTCTTCTGCAGCAGCTTGAAGTTTTCTTTCTTCTGCAGCATTTTTTTGTTTTTCCATTTCCATCTGGAATTTTCTTTCACCAGCTTGCATTTGCAACCTTAAATTCTCAGCATCTATCTTCTGTTGTTCAGCTTGCATCTGCAATCTTAAATTCTCAGCATCTATCTTCTTTTGTTCAACTTCTGCTTTCAATTTATTTTCCTCTTTTTGTCTCTTTTCTTCTGACTTCAATGCTATGGCGTATTGAGCAGTTGCAAATTCTTCTAACTTGTCACCTGTCTTCCCAAGGACTTTCCCTTGTTCAATGAAGAAGTCTAGTGTAGACATTGTCTAATGAGATCAGTAACCTGAAAAAATTAAATAAATTACCTTATCCCACTTTAATGGGAGACAAGTCTTCAATGTTAGACTTGTATACTCAGTTCAGTTTATTTCACTCTCTTTGAGAGTCAAGTCTTAATCAAAGACCTTGTATGGTTACCTTGTTTCTTTATAATAATATTCTATCAATACTCTCAATATGGATAGTGTATCATATTAATAACGACAATAATAATACATGACCAAGTATATGTATGTAGACTGTGTATGACAATAATAAATACAAAGACAAGGATACAGAACAACAACCGAAAACGTTTGCAAAAGTCAAATAAACAATACAGCGAAACTAAGGAAAATGTTACAAAAATATGTAAAGATGACTGCGAAAAGTAAACAAGACAAATGGAACACTGTTATAAACAAAAAGGTGTAAAGAAATAAACGGAAGGAAGGAGAGAAGAACAGATACAAACAAAACAAATCGAAAATCAAAGAATGGAAAAATAACGAAAACAACACTAACTCATGTCGTCACAGTTAAACGTAAACAGCAACAATTGTCGCTAGCAAATCCCAATTAATGAAATTTGCAGTCCCTAACGACAAGCTCTCAATAGATAACCTCTATTACGTGGTATTTATCTAAAGGAGTCACCTTACCCAACCAGCCCGCTGAAAACAACAGAAAAAATACACCACAATATTACAAATAACATATAACATTGCATATAATAGAATGTGTTGCAAACAAATTTTAGTTACAAAATACAATATAGTAACTCTCTTGTTCTTTGTCAACACTGTAGTATAATGTCAAGCGCGCAATGATTGTTCGATCCACAATAACATGTAGTTGTCTCTAGGAACATAATGTCACTATGACCTTCTCGATGAATAGTTGAGACTTGACCAAAAGTTCGTAGACGATACTGTTACAAAAAAAATTTGACCTCGCACTATGTGACTTGAATGTACAGATGTTGAAAAGTCTGTTGCCTGAAACGGTAAACAACCAGCGGTACTGTTTACAAAAGGACTGACTTGTGTGCAGCTGTGGTCCACGTAGCAATATCACATAGATGCTAACACTGTTTATGTGGGTCAACAGTCAATGACCTAATTCTGCTGTCCTGTGTAGCCAAAACTTGAAAATGTAGAATACTACCGATGTGTGTTATCTATAGCTGTCAACCTTGATCGTTCCAATCTGTAGCATCAACCAAACTGAAGCAGTAAAGCCCACGGACTTGGCCTACCAGAAATGTTAAAGTCTGGCGGGGTGTCTGTTTAAGGCTGGAGATGAAGAGATGTAACGTGCTATTCGCTCCAGATGTATAACTGCCCGTTTGTGTTCGTGTGTTGTAAAGATGGCAGAGTGGGCGTGTCACAATGATGCGGTGTAATCTACTGGTTACAGTTCACAGCTTTTAATCAGGGCACTAATTGTGGAATCACAACAGAACAGTCAATGTAAACAAGTTCATGTACATCATGTCAATGGAAATCGCTGGGTACATATCAGTCATTCTGGCTGGTGAACATTCATATATGTATGCATGTCAATAGTGTTATGTTCTTTTCATGTACTGTTCATAATGCCGCTTTTGGTATCTCCGACTGAACGCGTCAGATACCTTGATAACTCCGTCATACAAAAGACGAGCCCTTCACTCAAGTAATCCTATTACTAGGGCCGTCGTTCAACTTGGCATAACACGCCAGTTACTTCTTTTTATGCTGTAGAATAGTGGCCATTCCACCGGCCTAAATATGACGTCAGTTGTGTACTCTTCATCAGCAGGTTGCATAAACTCTGCTATCAAGTTTATATAAATCTACCAGCATATACATATATATCTCTTCGTCACTGGACTTCTGTTCGTTTAAAGACAAATAGTCTTGCATAGCTATCTTGAGCACAATGTATAAGTTCTGCATACAGGATCGGTGAGCTGTCCTCACAGAAGGTACTTCTTTAACAAATTCTGCCACCGAAAGCATAGTAATGAAAAAGGTCGGTGTTACCTTGCAACGTATCCTCAGAACATAATAACAACACTGTCGTCCTTCCTGACGCACAGAGAATCAATGGGGAAAACTGACAACGCAGTCACTTCGAAGATTTTCCTCCTCGAAACTACAATGGACATACACGTCCTCAGAAGCCAGGACTTCACAACTCAACAAGACGGAAGTCTAATCTCGCGCTCTCCACTGCGCATCGCATATAGCCCAGAACTGTATTACCTTTGACCCAAAAGGTCAAACACAATGAATGAACAAACAAGGGAGATAACCCCTAATCAACCTGACACAGCAAAGTCAAGACATAGTTACTAAACCTTGACCAGGGTGAAAAACCTACAACCAATAGATCGATGTTTGAAACTCCATCAAAAATGACCGCAACAATAGGCATAATACTTGTTAGAGTTTATTTCCATGGAATATCTGCGACAACTATTGGGTAAGCGAATATGAATGTGGCCACTGTATGAGTGAAGTAAATGAACAGAAAGAGAGAAATTGATTTTCTTTGTATACCATCAATATACTAATCTTCTTTGTTTTGTTTTTTTCTCACTAATCTGAGTATTCACGGGATAGATTAAATTAGGAACTTGTTCTTTTCCCGTCCTGACTATTCCCTTCCTCATTGTTAACTTTTGATCTTTTGGGTTAATTACCTCTGTTGGGATCTTCTTTGTTTTCCTTTACAAGAGGGGAGTGCCTATTGGGTTAAATTGCATTTTTGTCTGTAAACCATTCTTTATTGATGTACATTCTTGATGTTGTGTTTTTTTCTAGTGAAAATAAACTTAATAAACCTTAAGTTATAGTGTTGGTCAACCCCTGCCCATATATACTGTTCAAAAAAAGAAACGCAACATTTTTGGTGTTACTTTTATAAAAGATATTCGCTGATTGGACTTCAGTCAACCTATCGACTGTGTCCACCTGGTCATTAACTTCTCGTGGTTACCTAAATTGTACTCACCTCATGATTCGTGAGGTCATGAAAGAGGTCAAGGTCAAAACAACATTTTTGACAATAACTCCTGACCGTTTGATCTGAAATTCGACGAGCTGCTGACATTGACTGGACTGTGGAGGACGCAGATACAAGTCGATTCCTGACGTGACGCTGCCGTATGAAGCGATATTCGGCAGGAGTTGTGACTCTGGGTCTTGCACTGCGCGGCCGGTCTGCCACTGAGCCAGTTTCTTGAAATCGCCTCCAAAGGCGACTAATGGTGCTTCTAACCAGATGGACACAGTCGATAGGTTGACTGATGTCCAATCAGCGAATATCTTTCATAAAAGTAACATCAAAAGTGTTGCGTTTCTTTTTTTGAACAGTATATGTTATCCATAGTTTGTTTTCACGTTTGTGCGTATTTGTCACAAAATTGTGTGTTCGTGAGTGTAGTGTAACTTGTATTTTGTACAAGGAGTTGAAAAAAAAAAACAACACACACACCCACACAAATAGTAATACGTCTTACAAGGAGAAGGACAAGAAAAACCTACGTTGCGGCCACAAGGCCTTCGTCAGGGACAGACAAACAAGAGACAGGAGGGAAAGAAAATGAGAATTAAGTAGAGAACGTGAAACTATAAAAATAAGAGAAAAAACTCCCTTAATATTAAGTCCAGTCACATGTGAAGCAAGATGGCTGCCACTAAACTTATTAAAAATAAGAAATAATGAAAACAAGGACTGGAAAAGAGTGAGAAAACAGAAAAAAGTAATAATTAAATAATAAATAAAATAAAGTAAAATAAAAAATAAAATATAAATAAATAATAATTATTAATAAATTTAAAACAAATAAATAAATAAATAAATAAAAATAAAAAATAAATAAAGAAATAAATAAAATAAAAAATAATAAAGAAAAAAATAATTTAAAAAAAAATTTTTTTTAATAAAATAAAATAAATAAACAAATTTAAAAAAAAAATACTAATAATAAGTAAATAAATAAATAAATAAATTATTAAATTTTAAAAAATGGTAATTTAAAAAAAAAAAAATAAGGTGATCGCATCAAAGTAGAAAGTCATAATACAAATGGGACTCGATAGAGAAAGGCGTCTCAGACAAAAGAATGTTTGGTATTCAAACCGTGTGGTTTGAGGCAACCCATAAGATGGATGAGGCGTTGTTCCTGGCGAACCCGACTGTTGGCGTCCGAGGAACAGTATCTGATGGCTGTCACCTGGATGTCAGTGGCACCGTGGTGGTCAGGGCCATTGAAGTGGATGGCCACAGGTGTGGAATTAAACTGAGAGATGTCATAGAGGTGTCTGCAGAATCGGTCGCCCAGTCGTGTGCCCGTTTGGCCGATGTACGTAATGGTGCAACGTTTGCATATAATAGCATAAATGACGTTGCGTGACTCACATGTGAAGCCATGGGTGATGGTGAACTTGGCGTTAGGGAAAGAGACTGAACGTGTTTCGATTACATACTGACATGTCTTACATCGTGTACGGTTACATGGTTTGGTTCCAAAGTGGCCATCGTTGACGGTTTTCAAACGGCTGTGGACTAGGAGGTCCCTCAAATTGTTGTCCCGTCTATATGCCAGCAAGGGTGGCTCACTAAATGCTTCCCGCGCCACTGGGTCAGCTTGGAGGAGAGGTAGGTGGCGAAACAGGATCCTTTTGACAGCAGTGCTGTGAGGGTGATAGGTCATTATTAACTTGACTCTATCAGAGGAGGTTTTTTGGAGGGGTTTGAGGGCCTCTAGACGTGAGATAAGGAGAACACGTTCTAAGGCAGAGGTAAGAACATCTTCTGGATACTGTCTGTTACGGAAGAAGACCAACATTTCTTGTGCTCGGCATAGAGAGTTGTCATCATCTTGGCATGACCGACGGAGGCGGAGAAGTTGTGAGAAAGGCAAGGAGTCCCGACAAGCCGGAGGATGAGAGGAAGTATAAAGGAGGTAACTGTGTGCATCGGTGGGTTTGTAGTACACCGAAATGGGCGGGGGGGGGGGGGGGGAGTGACAGTGACAACAATGTCAAGGAAATTAACAGAGACAATGGAGATGTGAGAGGTGAATTGGATCGCAGGGTGGAAGTTGTTAATGAAATTAATGAACCTAGATAGGTCAACCTCTGGCATATCGGTGAGACTATGCCATCATCGATGTATCAATGATACATCAATGGAAAAGGTCCAGGATACTGCTGCCACACTGATACTCCAGGTA